>CAIGQV010019070.1:26595309-26638430 GCA_903798115.1 Danio jaintianensis | reverse complement strand
AGGTGTGTCTGATTGGGGTTGGATTTAAACTATGCAGGACACCGGCCATTCAAGACTGAGTTTGGACCCCCATGCCCTACAGAATTCATTCATCCCAATCAATCTAAAATTATAATTTCTTTACAAATAGAGCTATCTAAGTCATCTGGTGAAATTATGTTCATACCTCAATATACATCTAAGAAAAACAAAATATCGTAATGCTAGATTTTTCCAATATCATGGAGCCCTAATGGGTATATGTGACTCTTTTCAATTTCATAAGGTTCCTTTTACAGCACCGATGTTGTAATGCCATTAAATTGCATTCAGTTAAATAGACTTCAGCATTCATTTAGTTGTTCAAGCTTAAAACAAGATGAAAGACTATGTAAACGCTAGCGCCGTCAGTACCAGCAGGCTAGCGCATTGAAAATACTGGGGTAAAATAAACTGTCATATTTTAAAGGCATGGCAGGGGGAAATGGAATTTAATGCAGTGCTTTTTGTCTGGTCTGAGACCCACTTTATATCGTATATCTATCAGGCAGTGAAGATCACTGATTTTTAAAGAAATTAGACCTTAAACGTGGCAATTTTATAATGGAAAGACAGTTCACTGAAAGCCCTGGGGCTGGCTAGCTGAAAATTAAAAGTCTGTGTGCATATACCCCATTGATTGATTGATTGCTTACCATGTCAGCCACTCTACACAGGCTGTCTGAGAGCTTGTCAAATATCTGCACGGTCTGGACTCCAGCAGGGCAGCGGCAGGCTTCCTCCACCAGCTGCTCGGTCTCCTGCAGGGCTCGATCCTGCACCACCTCAAAACCCTCCACCGAGCTGAGCTCCGGGACCCCGAACAGACCCTGAACCGAAAACCACAGTCCGTGATCTACTCTATTATGTTAAAAGTTAACCCAGAAATTAAAATTCTGCCATCATTTACCCCCCCTTACTTGTTCCAAACCTGTGAGAGTTTCTTTCTTCAGTTCAACACAAAAGAAAGTTGGAAACCTGTAACCATTGACTTCCATAGTATTCATTTTTCCTACTAAAGAAGTCAATGGTATTGAGGTAAAGTTGGTTTTACAGTATATTCGCACATTCATTCATTTTTGAACACTGACAACTTGTGACATAGTCCCTATTATGTTCACCATGCTACTTTGAATATTCGCTCCGAAATAGCATGTAGGTATGACTTCAAAACAACATTAGCACTATTTAATTGACTGTGAACAATGTTGTACTTTCGTAGTCATTGGCTGCTAATATGATTTCACGATTTAGAATTTGCAAAGAATTATTTTCTGAAATTATATCAAAGGGAAACTCTGAATGTGCAAATATAAAACCAACTATATGCAAATATAAAACCAACTTTACCTCAATTCTTTACCTCAAGTTTACCTCAATTCTACTTTCTTTCTTCAGTTCAGCACAAAAGAAGATAGTTTGAATAACGCTGGAAACCATTGACATCCATAGTATTTGCTTTTCATTGAGGTAAAGTTAGTTTTATATTCACACATTCAGACTTTCTCCTTAATAATGTAATTTCAGAAAAGGATTCTTTGCAAACTCTACATTGTGAAATTATATTATCATCCAATGACCATCAAAGTACAGCACTGTTCACAGTCAAATAAATAGTGCTAATGTTGTTTTCAAGTCATACTTACATGTTATTTCATACAGAATATTCAAAGTACGAATATGTGCGAATATAAAACCAACTTTACCTCTATTTGCTTTTCTTACTATGGAAGTCAATGGTTACAGGTTTTCAGCTTTCTTCAAAATATCTTCCATTGTGTTTAATAGAATAGAGAAACTCATAAAGGTTTGGAACCACTTGAAGGTGAGTAAATAGTGAATACATTTTCATTTTTGGGTGAGCTATAAAAAACGCTTCACATTGGACCCAGACCATGGACATATACTCTCACCACATTCTGCTGGAAGAGCTCGAGCCTCCTCTGGACTTTTGCGTTGAAAGCGGCTCCTACCGGTGACCAGGTGCTCACTGTCCGGCAGAGCCTCACCGCTGCCCCGCGCCCAAACAAACACACCAGCGGTCTGACGCGGGACACTGACATTACTGAAGACAATTCACTCTTTTACAGCCAGAAAAAAACCCGACGACTAAAGCAACTAAACTGAACAACTCGGACACACTAAGCACTCAGGACAACGCAACTCTGAGGGGTTTATGAAAACAGGCATGACATGCTCTTCCAATGACAGCAAGTGGGTGAATTTCACAGCAGCACTTTCGAAATGTAAATAAATTAGGTGAAATTTCGGAAATCAATTGCTGCTGGGGGAGAGCTTCAATTTTCGCACATTTAAAACACAGTAGTTAATTATAGTATGGTCTGATTATTGAAACTATGCATGAGGATGTTACAGTGAGTTTAAATAGAAAGTGAAAATGAAGCGAATCAGCTCTGATATTACAAAATAAAAGTTCAATTCATTATGTGGACCACTGATCTGTAATAGAGAACATTCTATATAGATCAGTGATGTTACTGAGCAGATTTCATTCATTCATTCATTTTCTTTTCGCCTTAGTCCCTTTATTAATCTGGGGTCGCCACAGCGGGATGAACCGCCAACTTATCCAGCATATGTTTCACGCAGCGGATGCCCTTCCAGCTGCAACCCATCACTGGGAAACATTCATACACACTCATTCACACACATACACTATGGACAATTTTAGCTTACCCAATTCACCTATACCGCATGTCTTTGGACTTGTGGGGGAAACCGGAGCACCCGGAGGAAACCCACGCGAACACGGGGAGAACATGCAAACTCCACACAGAAATGCCAACTGACCCAGCCGAGGCTCGAACCAGCGACCTTCTTGCTGTGAGGCGAGACCCACTGCGCCACCGCGTCGCCCTTAGCAGATTTCACTTAATAATAATAATAATAATAATAATAATAATAATATACAGTCGCTCATAAAATGTAATATCTGTATTGTTTGTACTATAATAATGTATAATAATAATAATAATAATAATATGCATAAATTAATATAATGCATTAATAGAATGCATAATAAATTAATATAATTCATAAAATTAATGACGAGTTATTATTATTATTATTATTATTATCATTATTAATATTATTATTACTACTACTATTGCTAATACTTCTACTGCTACTAAAAATCATTTAGTAATAACAATAACAACAACAACAACAACAACAACAACATTCTCTTTATTAGTATCATTACCATTAACACCATTAACAACAAAAATACCGTTTAACCTATATTTATTTTATTTATATATAGAAAACTTTTGTCTTTGTTAATATATAATATAATATAGAATAGTTTTTATAGATAATTATGGAAAATATATAATTTCAGCGCCTGAAATTTAACAAATTAAGAATATTATTGTACATTTTTGTTATTTTGTCATGTTTATTGTTATTATTTGTCTTTTTTTATTTGGTAAATGGGTTCTCTGAGCTCACAGTGGGCGTGGCTCTTTCAGACGCAGACGCAGTACGTTCTGTGCGTGCTGTGACGCCCACTCTCGCTACTGCAATGCACAGTCACATGACAGCCGTGTAGACGTTATGGAGCTCTTTCTCTGTCAAACTTTAACCCGATTTAACTTTTAGACTGCAAAAGCGATGGACAAAGCTGGATTTTTGACGGCTTCTGATGTCCAGTGATATGTCAGGTGCGTTTTGTATTCTTCTGAAAAAACATACGAACTCCACATGTAAACAAGATTGTGTTTAATGTAGATTAAACTGTATATCACGTTCACTATAAACCGCCAGCTAGTTCCTTATTTTGCTTTTTTATGTCAAACACTGTGGCATATTAACAAAATGGGAATCTCCAGGTAGTTAAGCAATGTATATTCATGCCAGCTAAACAAATGTTTGCAGAGCTGCACTTATTTTGGCTTATGCTGACAAATCCAGTCAACGCTATTCTTTAACATTACTGTTTGGGAACTATATGATTGACAAATATACAGAAGGGTCAGTTTTTATCTAGTCGTCATATTTGTAGCGTAACTTTTTTTTTGCAGAGTCATGCTCAGCGAGTCTGTTTACTTGTGCTAATTGCTACTCTTTTTAACGTGGAAATACTATTATTAAAGTTCTGTTAAGACTAGACATCTTTTCACCAGACAAGGAAAATGTTAATTACAAACGAACTAATAGTTATCACCACACTTTCGCAGAGTGATTAATTGCAAGCATTTTTGAATCCCAAGTTTTTTTGTGAAATGTTCTGTTTACATATGCAAATTAGATATTATTTTAATGAGATAATTTGCATACATATTACGCATATTATAAATGGATAATGTCAGGCTCAAATGTTTCGTTTATTTATCTCTTATTTTATTATTATTCAGAGTCAAAAGTTTGTACGGAGTTGAATTTGGGAATCTATTTTTGTCTCAGCCAGAAGACTATGTATATTATTTTAAATGTATAGTTCATCTTGTAGAATAACATCTTAAATATAATCAAGCGTATAATGTGTGAGTATATTTGTTAAAACCTTATACTTAATACAAGTATTAGTGAAATAGCAATGTTTTGCAATAAAAATAAATAATAAAAAAAACTCTAGAGCTGCTGAAGTGGAGATTTATGAGAAATAAAACTAATTTTAAGAAAAATGTATTTAAAAATATGTATCGCAATTGAAGTATACAGACAAAAACTGATAAAGTGTCACCAAAAAAGCAACTAAAAGTATATTTTAATGTTTTTTTCTACTGAAAAATCACTTTATGTAAGCCTAAAATATCGAAATTCACAGGTATATACTTTTGCATATTTTATATTCTACACGCTGTAATTGTAAATTTGTATTTATACAATGTGCCCATAATTGCTATGTATTGACTTGTGCATCACACCACTCGGATGTAACATGATGCACCAATTTCTGTATTTCCTCTTTGTTACACAGTTGCATGTACTGTATGAATGTGTGTGTGTTGTTTTGTAGCTAAAGCCCTGCGTCATGTCTGTGGATGGCCCCCGGACCTCTGTTTTCACCTTCCAGTCCGCTGTTCACAGCCATCATGTTCTGCGCTCGCTGGAAGAGCTGAGACAGAAGGAGCTCTTGTGTGATGTGACGGTTGAAGTGGAACGCAGGAGCTTTCGAGCACACTCTTCTGTGCTGGCTTCCTGCAGCCACTATTTTTACACCAGACTGACAAACCACAGCCGAGCAAACCACACTGTCAGCTTGCCGGATGAGGTAATGTTTGATATGCTGATGGATGGCTTGGTGGTTGAGAATCCTATTGTTTTTTTTAAGGCTGCATATTTTTAATTGACACATTTACTGAGCATTTTGTCATCATTTACTCATGTATGAACGAATATTAAATCCATAAATCCCATGTGAAGGATATATAGTAGTCAACATTTGAAGTGGATCGAAAAGGTTTTTCAAAATTCCCCTAAGAGGAGAATGGGTCTTGTTCAGTAGTTTTAAACATATTTCATAAACTTTGTTGATCCACTTGAATGTTGCCTACTATATTTATACAAAATACAATTTGCAATTTCAAATTTTGAAACAAAAATCTGAAAAAAATCTTAATGTATTAATTCAATAAAAGGATATGGGTAATTATTGCTCCATCATCTTTCAGCAAATCATACTGTATATGTTTATGTAAATAAAAAACAAGATACTTTATACATTTCTGCTCATTAAAACATCTCGCTGACAAATGGGTAGTGGCAAAGTATAAAGATTTACAAATGAAAAGTAATTGGTATGGGCGGCGCAGTGGGTAGCGCTGTCGCCTCACAGCAGGAAGGTCGCTGGTTCGAGCCTCGGCTGGGCCAGTTGGCATTTCTGTGTGGAGTTTGCATGTTCTCCCTGTGTTGGCGTGGGTTTCCTCCGGGTGCTCCGGTTTCCCCCACAGTTCAAAGACATGCGATATAGGTGAATTGGGTGAGCTAAATTGTACGTAGTGTATGTGTGTGAATGAGAGTGTATGGGTTTTCCCAGTACTGGGTTGCAGCTGGAAGGACATCCGCTGCGTAAAACATATGCTGAATAAGTTGGCGGTTCATTCCACTGTGGCTACCCCTGATTAATAAAGGGACTAAGCCGAAAAGAAAATGAATGAATGAATGAAAGTAATTGGTTTTTTTGGGCTGCACTATAACTCACAATGATAGTCTTTTATTATTAAATTCATTTCATGAATTTGTATAAATTTTTTTTTTTCCAAATATGCCCAACAAGAATATTTTAGTATATTAAGATTTGTTACACTGAATGCCATATAAGCGGGTGTTTTCTGTAAATCATGGTAAAAATAGTTTGCTTAGGAAAAAAAAATTATAACTTTTTTTTCCTAAGCAAACTATTTTTACCATGATTTACAGGAAAAAACCCTCTTATATGGCATTCAGTGTAACAAATCTTAATAAAAATTAATTAAACAGGACACATTCTAATGTGTGTGGGAAAAATATTTATGTCTTTGAATTCGATGCTATAACTTGAACACACCTATTCTGTTATGAGAACGTTGATATTCTTTTTTTTCTTTCTAAAATTTGTGAATATTTAAAAAAAATAGTCACAGTAAGTGTTGTTTAAGAAGAAAGCATTATTATTAATATAATAATTATTGTTGAAAATAATAATAATAATAATACATTTGTATTATTTTTAAATAAGTATATTTGGCATTTAAATTATTATATATTATTTATATTTATTAAAAAAACAGCTGTTAACTAATGTCTGTGTGGACAATCAGTGTCATGTGGTAAAATCAACATAAACAAAAGTGGAAATTTTTTTATAGAGAAGATTTATAGAGTAAATATGTTTTAATGACAAGGCAAAGTTAGTTTATGTTATAAAATGTCACGAGGCTCCACAAAAAGTTATGCTGGCTTAAATAAAAACATTTTGATATGTGTAGAAAAAAAAACACATCCTTAAGAATATGTAGTTGTATATTATTTTAAGTATATATCGAAATGTTTTTCTAATTACCACATTCGTCCTGATTGCCTTTAACTGTGTGGGAAAAGTGTAAACAGTCTAACTAACATTTACTTTTATACAACAAAAGAGATTTAAACAAGGGTGGTGACACAAGAGGGCGAGTAAATGATGACAAAGTGTTAATTATTGCGTGAACTATTCCTTTAAACATTATTTACACTGCAGTGCTGTCCAATTACGCTTCATATATTGGGATTAATTTGGACAAATTAAGTTACAGCTAGTAATGCAATTTGTACGCAATTTATTCATGCAGCAATTATAACTAGATCATTAATCTCCCAAGGTCACGGTGGAAGGATTTGAGCCTCTTCTGCAGTTCGCCTACACTGCGAAACTTCACTTCACGAAAGAAAACATCCTGGAGATTCAAAGGTGTGCCCGAGTTCTTGGATTTCAAAACCTCGATGAAGCCTGCTTTGAATTCCTCGTCCCCAGGTTTTCTGATAGCGGTGGAGCCTCCAAAAAAGTGAAGGGCAAAAACAAGAGCCAGGCATCTCATGAGAAATCCCAAGCCATCTCCAGTCCTAATGATCAAAACCCTGAAACTGGAGAAGATCACGCACCTCTTGATCCAGGAGGTGTCATGCCAACTGCACCTCCATTGTCCACTGTAGAAAGTCCAAAAGATTGTCCCACCATCTCAAATGACAAAGACATGCAGTTAGATTTATCCTCGCTCTGCACAGGACCTTCTTCATACCACATGAGTGATGGTCAAGACCAGTTTTGCTTGCAGAACTGTGGCCCTCAGTTGCCTTCCTCTTCAATCGCGGCTGGACAAGTTTGTCCATTCCTGTCCGTTTCAACCACCAATGACAATGAGAAACTGCCTTCAGCTGCTGCTGCCTGTGGTGGTGGGGACATTTTAGCAATGGAGGAGGAATTCCAGAAGGAACTAGCTATGGACGTCCATTGTGAACCATGTACTGATAGCATAGCCAACATCACCGCAGGCCACTTTGACCAAGATGAAGGATCTCTAATGCCATCCTCCAACTGCAGCCAACTCTGTCCTCTGAATTCTGCAGAATCCACTGGGGTTTTGGATGGGATTTCCAGTTCTCCAGACCTCAGTGGCATTGGCACTAACAACAATGAGGCATTTGAGTCCAATGAACAGACGTTTTCTGAACTGACTCCCAAAGATAGCAGCAATGAACGAAGCACAGTGGAAAGGGAAGTGGCTGAACATCTTGCGAAAGGTTTTTGGCCGGATTTGAGTTCCTCTTTGAATGAACCTCTGCCGTTGGAGTCTATCGACCAGGCATCTGCAGGAAACGGCTCGGACTTCCACTGGCTGAAGCATCTGGATCTGGGAGCTGCGCCCGATGATTGTCCTTTCCTGAGAGACCTGAGCTCCAACAACAGACAGGATTCTGGAGGGGATGCTCTGTCCAAAGAGGACACCGCAGACAGTGCCTGCATGTCCCCAATTAACTCCAGGGAAAACTCTGAGTGTGAATCGGATGGAGACTGTGAACAGTGTGGCAGCAGCGAACAAGCACAGGAGGAGGTGAGGATGAGAGCACTCGAGGTCAGTGATGGATAAAGTACTTGAGGGAAAGTGCTGATACACTTATAAAATGATTACTTAAAAGGATTAAAGGTGCAATATAGGAGATCTGGGAAAATGCTAATATTAGCCTGATAGCACTGAAAGTCTACATCCCACCCTGCACATGACATCACCATCCAAGGACGCGCCTCATGAATGTGCACTAGACAATATCGTAACATTCACCAGAGAGAAAACTTTATAGTACAGTTAGTAGTGTTGTCATGATACTGAAATTTTGGTACCAATCGGTCTTTCGTTGTAACTTTGCGGCTTTGAAACGCTCCAGTGTCTATGTATCTGTGTTTGCACATGTATCTGTGTGTTGTGGTGAATAGTGGTGAACTGATGACCTTCATGGCCAATCAAAGTAATTTCTGTTGAGCACGTGAACACAATGGCCAATCTGTGGTGTTTAAGAACGTGCTCAACAGCGCCCAAATGTTAGCAGGAAATGGACGTTTTAAATTCCAGTATCGTGACAACACTAACAGTTAGTAATAAACTGGGGCCCAGTGTTCATTTCATCAACAGAAATTATTTTGACACAAACAGAAACTGTTTGTTCATTCAATGAATGAACAGCGAAATGCAGCAGATATTAGCAAAAATTCATTTTGGTTAGTTTGTTGTTTTGACTACTTTTTAATCTCGTCTTTTTTTGATCAACAATAATGCGCTGTTCATGTGGCTGGAAGGCCATCTGCTGCCTAAAAACATATGCCAGAGTAATTGGTGGTTCATTCCGCTCTGGCGACCCCTGATAAATCAGGGACTAAGCTCAAGGATAGTGTGTGAATAATACGCTGTTCATTCATTATATTAGCGTATCAGAGCGCACACATTAATAGTTTTCAGTCACTTTCTGGAGCACGCCATGCCTACCAATTAATGATACTATACATGCAGGCAATGGAAATGCAAGCCTGATCAGAGTGACCCATGGAGGGGACTAAATCCTACTTAGTTTTCTACTGTACTAAACCGTACCACTTAGTGGAAATGAGGCAGAAAGCTAAGAATTATTAATTTATAATTATTAACTATAGTACCATTACTTGTTAGGGATGGTGTGAAGTCTGAAAATAACAAAATATATCATTTATCGGTCATTATTCAGGTGATTTTTGAGTCAGACTTCTGAATGTAGTGAGTCATTTACTTTAGACTCTCTCTGAATGGATCATTTGAATCAACGTATTGATTTGAAAAGAATCAGCTTGTTCACAATATGGTCCATCTCTGTGCAGGTGGCATTTCTCAAGTTATTGAGAGACAGTAGTATACTTTTTGATTTAGTGAAGTGAATGTATCCCAAAATAAAATTCTCCAGTATGATAAAATATAGTTAATATTGCATAAACAAGATTGCTGTTTTCCAGGATATCAGCATGTGATCTGTTTTTTTTTTCAGGTCAACAAAGCATTTAAATGTAAAGTTCAACTAAAAATGTTAATTATGTCATCATTTTTTTTGTCCTCCACTTGTTCCAAACCTGTTTGAGTTTCTTTCTTCTGTTGAACACAAAGGAAGATATACTGAAGCATGTTGGGAAAAATAACACACCAATTGAGTTCCATAGTATTTATTTGTTTCTACTATGGATGTCAATGGCTGCTTTTTTCCAACATTCTTCAAACTTCCACCATGCTCATATCTTGTTTTATGTTCAACAGTAGAAAGATTTCATAAAAGGTTAGAACCACTTGGATGCGACTAAATGGTAAGAAAATGTTCATTTTTAGGTTAACGATCTCTTTAATTAAGTGAGTTAATTAAACACAGACAATAATGTGTTGTGGACACAGTATTGTCAGATTTTTCTGATTTTCTTTCCAAACAAATCCAGAGCAGAACACTGTCTAAGAGTAACACTGTGCTGTTTTGTTACTGAATTGAACAAATGATTTGGGTCAGTGATTCAATGATCCATTTATACAAACAGTTTCTTACTAAATGATAAGGTCATTTGAACAAATCGTTTAATTGAATGCTTTAGTGAATCACTCATTAAGACAGGAACTTGTCACCACCTACTGGTTAATGTGGCGTTAAATGGTTTTCTAGATTTTTCCAACCAGCACAAAGTCCTCAACAACTCTGCAAAATAATCATCACTTTAATTATCTTTACTGAAGAAGTCTCCAAATAATATCTCTAGGTATATATATTTTTGTCATTATTGCAAACTCCCAACTCAAAGTTGCAAAACTAAATGAAGTCAGAGGAAAAGTTTTTGCAATGTACAGTATATTTCATACTCAATTGATATTCCCTGAAATGCTTCAATTAAAAGTTTCACTTTTCTAAAAAACAATGTAACCCAACTCCAGGCTGAACAGCGCTAGAATCCCCAGTAATGCAGTGTTGGCGTCTCGGTTTTCTTCCCAGGTGGATTTGCCGTTCCCTGTGGAGCAGATTTCCAGCATGACCCGGAGAGCGTTCCTGCAGATGTTGAAACGCGAGCAGCTGACCCCAGAACAGCTGGAGTTTGTTCAGGATGTGAGACGGCGCAGTAAGAATCGCGTGGCTGCACAGCGCTGTCGCAAGAGGAAGTTAGACTGCATTTACCGTCTGGAAGGAGACATCAAAAAACTGGTATATCATTTTTTGTTTTTATACCGTTTGTGTTTGGAGCCCCATTTACCCATGTTTTTAGTTAATTTGTGATGGAATAAGCTTAGAGGGATTAGGTTGATTACTGGCGTAAACTCATTTTTTGATGGTTTAGTAAAATTAAACAACGTGCTGCATGATCACTGTTGTCTCGTCCTGAAAGAAATGCAAACAGGGCTCTAGATTGCATCTTAATGAACTCATTTTGCAAGCTTTATCCTTGTCAGTGTGACTTAATTCAGCGGAATGAACCGCCAACTTATCCAGCATATGTTTTACGCAGCAGATGCCCTTCCAGCTGCAACCCATCACTGGGAAACATCCATACACACTCATTCACACACATACACTACGGACAATTTAGCTTGCCCACTTCACCTACAGCGCATGTCTTTGGACTTGTGGGGGAAACCGGAGCACCCGGAGGAAACCCACGCGAACACGGGGAGAACATGCAAACTCCACACAGAAATGCCAGCTGACCCAGCCGAGGCTCGAACCAGCGACCTTCTTGCTGTGAGGCGGTTGTGCTACCCACTGCGCCACCATGACTCATCTTTTTGTATTTTCAGTAAAATTAAATATTGTACTAGGCTTCTGCCAGCAGCCCTTAAGCCCAAAAAGCACTAAATAACATTTATATTAATATAATATACACTGCTCAAAAAAACTAAGGGAACAGTTAAACAACACAATGTAACTCCAAGTGTTCCCTTTATTTTTTTGGAGCAGCATATATTACACTAAATAACAAAATTATATAATCTTATTTCTTGATTAAAACAATAGTGATTTAGCAATACCGCTTGTGTATTATAGCACACTGAATGTTAAATAAATTAATGATGAATAGGCCTGCAAGAGTGTTTCGAGTGTATGTGTGTGTGGGGTTTTTTTTTCTCCCGCCAGCTTTTTGTGTCCATTGTGTTAACACTGAAGCTGCTCTCTTACAAAACCGAAACTTACTTTATCTGTCTGGCAATATTTTGGCTTTTAACTGAATGAAAAGCCAATGTAGATAAGGCCAGTATTCTAGATTTGCAGCAGAAAAGTCCCTGTGACATGCTGTTACACGTCGACATCGGTCACAAGCCAGTATCAATAGTAACCGAAAGCAAGATCGTATCGTATTCCAGTATCGTTACTTTTCGAAATATCAATATTTTTGACAACACCAGTAAGGAATGCTAATTCTTAAACGGATATACTGATATAACAGATTTTTTTGTTGTTATTTCCACAGAAATGCGAGAGGGAGAAATTGCTTCAAGACCACAACCAGCTGAAGCTCAGCATGGAGGACTTGCGTCAGAAGCTGTCAGGTCTGTGTCAAAGTCTCTGCCTGGACGCTTCACCGCAGTCCGAGCAGCTGCAAGCACTGGCCAGGTACGTCTCCTCTGACTGTCCCACATCTATCCTCCTCACCCCCATGGCCTCCCCGAGCCTGGCTGGCCCAGACCGGGACGCCCAAGCAAACACCTCCCTAGATGCTTTTCTGGCAGACACTTGTCCTGAAGGAGACGCCATAGCACTCAGGTCTCCCTCTGCCTTCCTGGAAGAGCACGATCAAGGCACTGTTACAGATCCTCCTCCATGACATACAAACAGAGCAAAGCAGCCTGGGATTGGTTGTTACTCAGGAGCTTACCTTTCTGCTGCCGCCAGTTACACTTTTATGAGCATGACTTTCTTAATAGGTGCACTTTCGTAATGTTTCTAAAGTATGGATGTGACTCAATTTTGCACTACTACTAGGAGTTTGTATGGAAATGCTACTATGCCTTTCGCTCCTTGTTTGCTGTTACGCCGTAGAGGTTATTCCTTTTGTGTTGGACATTTTTAACTCTCTTTGGCACTTTTTTTCATTCAAAAGTGACGTTTCTGTCATTAATTACTCACCCTCATGTTGTTCCCAACCTTCGCTCTCGTCTTCGGAACAAAAATGACCATATTTTAGGTGAAATCTGAGAGCTCTCTGACCCTTCATAGATACAGGGTTCCCATGCTTTCATGAACAGCAGATTCAAGGGCTTTCAAAGCACCATTAATTTTAAATCAAGCATCTTTGTAATTCATACCCTCACACATGTAGCAAAATAAAAGTCCTTACTGTACTTAACATTTCGCTTGCACTTAATATTTACGTTAAAATGTCTTTACTGTACTTAACATTTCGCCTACACTTAATATTTACATAAAAAATGTAATTTTCAAATATTTTGACCGTTTTGTCATGTTCAAAGAACTTTAATAAAATTTGTTGAATTCAGTAATGGTAACATTCAAATATGGTTTCTGAAATATTGATCAAATGTGCATTATTTGTCAGTGTTATTGTACAAGATTTAAATGTAAGATTTTTAATTGGAGACTTTCTCAGTACTTTCGTTCGGTTTTTGACAATTGAGTACAATTGTTGAAATAAAACCATAAACAAATTTTATTTCAAATTTATTTCGAACACTTCCAAGGACCTATGTTTGTTTTTAAGTACTTTTCAGGCCTTGAATCCATATGTCTGAAATTCAAGTACTTTCAACAAGCGTGGGAATCCTGTAGATAGCAAGGGTGATGAAACCCAGAGTCCAGATAAGGAACCAAAAATATCAGCAGTGGTGCAACTGTAATTTTATTTAATTAGGAATGCTTTTCTAAGCAAAAAACAAAACAAAAACAAAAATAACTGCTCTGTCCCAATTCACACACTGTCCTTCTTAAATAGTATTCAAAAAAAGAATTAGTATGTCCCAAATCATATGATGGATGGTCTAAAGCCCCGGTCAGATCACATGATTTTTCTTTGTTTCTTCTTGATAAAATCTTGACTTCTGGTAACAAATGTGCCAGACTACATGTTCCTTCACGATCAGTCATCCCGTGATGTCTACAACGAGCGTTATTTCCCAAAGTAGTCACAAGTGTTGCTATAACAATATTTCTTATCTCAATTAAAAAAATTTTTTATCTTTATTTCAATCTTAATAAACACTGATGCTTGCAGACAGCTAATAACTACATTATTTAAGGGCATTCCTTAAAACATGGATAGGATCACGCTTATGATTCCTTTTTAATATTAAGATATTTTCTTTGAAATATAAATGTATATCTTCCTGCCATGGGTTTCTTATTAAACAGTCCTTCGCCTGAACTTGCCACGAGTGAGACGGAAATGAAAGCACATAAGCAGCAGCAAGGAAAAATCTGATGCTCAAGACATAATCTTTAAAATAATGACATATAAAAAAAAATAGCAAACATATAACTGAGATTTGTGATACAATCACATTGAAGCATTCATTAAATCCTTATTTTCCTCAACAAACAAATCGTCCACCCGTATAGTTGAGTAGTGGAGGGGCACAAACAAAAATATAATTTGTATAATTTTCTTGGAAAAAAGATCTTTTTGAAACGAATTTTGTTTGCTATCATTTTTTAACTTAACTTTAATGTATCTTTTGTTGGTCAGTTATCTATAAACAAGAATAACGAATAACATCTGAGGTGATGCGCTTCAAAACAAGTCCGCTATATGCACCAACACACAAATTGCCGTGAGATTGTATTGGTTTGTTAAATAAAATAATAATCTAGCCTAAATAAAATTAAAGTGAAATATTCACAAGCCTATATTAAACTGTTTTCACTATTAATGACAAATTTGAATAAGCAGGAAATTACCTGACCGGCACATTAACGGCAGCACCCACTGATATTACCGAGAAATTATGTGCTCCTATTGCACAGTGTCACCCACGTGACAGAACTCGTCTTGAAGAACGAGGAAAAAAATTTAACATGCTAGACTTTCTGCGATGGTGTCGTGAGGCGTCGCAGATATGATATTGGTTGTCATGAACTATGCCACATTACATGAGAAGAAACGCCTATTTGTCATTTACGAATCCCTACGACACCCTACGTCAAGGAAATCATGCCAAAATCGTGTGATCTGACCGGAGCTTTATGAATCCCTACGACACCCTACGTCAAGGAAATCATGCCAAAATCGTGTGATCTGACCGGGGCTTAATTCGAAGTGCAGATCAGTGCGTATTCTAACTGCCCACAATACATTGCATGTTGGATGTAAATACGATTAAAACTACAAATGCGGGTAAAAATTGTTAACAGACTTCAAAAATGGTGGATGTACAAGACTGACGGTTAAGTGGAGAGGCTTAGATAAAGATGTTTGAATGATTGAGTAATGTCTAACCTACTGGAATACACATTTTCACATTTACATATTTTCCGTTATATTTCCTCTTTAACAACAACAATGTTACTTTTACTGCATAACAATGTGACTTTTCATTATTAAGTTCTGAATGCTGAATTATGCAAACACTTGAGGATATTTCTTTGCATGAAATAACCACGGAGGGCAGATTAGACTGCTGCTGCTTCTCCAACATGGTCAGACGTTAAATATTAAATAAATGTGAATGATGTAATGAATAATGAGAAAGTAGTGTTAACTCTTCTGTTACACAATCAACAGTATGTACTTCTCAAAAAGTAAATACTTTTTAGGACTTAGTATAAGTAAGTGAATTGAGATGCAGCAAACACCTTTTCTCAACAAACAATTTTTTCTCTTTGCCGTCAGTTCATGATGCACATTAACGAGATTGGGTTCCACACAATCCCTTCATGTCGTCTTAATGCAAATTGATTATATTAACTTAATGGTTTTTACAATTTTAAGTTGAGCATAAAACAAATAATCTGTCCCAAAAAGACTTGTTTTAAATAAGTAGTTTGAACAAGCAAATCTCAAGCAATTCTCTCTGTCGAACATTTCATACGTTTCACACATCGTTTTGTTGGATAAAAAGTTTTTTTGTTTGTTTTTTTTTAAGTTAAAACTAAAATATCGCCTCAATTTTGGTGCGAGTCATTTCACATTAAGCGTTGTGGTGGTTTTGACACGACAATGGGTGTTGAGACATGAGAATCCGTATTTTTACCTCATGTTGTGTTATAGTCAAATACAAGGACTATAGCTTTTCTGTTCTCAAAGACGGGTTCTGTCACATCTGTGACCTGTTTGACCAATAGGAGCACAGGCACATTTCCAAACATAGTGAAATTATGGTATTGCTGCTGCTAGAAGAAATTATGAAGCTACGGCAACAATCCTCCTGCATTCATGAGTGTTTCTCAATGTTTGTTTGCACTTCAGAAAATCATTCGCTAGTTCTGCCTTCTTGATGACATCATGCATGTCGTTAAAGATAAAAGTGATGATTGGCCAAGAGGAATAGTGTATTCTGACAAGTCTAAAATCTGAATGTAATCTAATGTAATATGAATCCAGCAAAACAGTGTGGAAAGGGATGATGAAAATATTAAATATCTATAAAAAGACTTAAAATCAAAACAATGGATAAATGAAATAATTTAAGCATTGAACTTTTTTGATGTTTATGCTATTTTATTTAATTAGTTGCTCCATTGTCAAAACAAACTAAAAAGGTCAAACATAACTTTTTTTAAATTCAAATATGTATTGAAAATGTTTAACATAAAAGGAATGACCCATGGATTCATTTTCAGCTCTAGCATTAATGTTACTTACACTGCCACAGTGGACAATCTTTGTGATTCTCTTAATAATGTTTATGAATTATGATTTCATTATGTAGGGCATACAGTATAATTACATTCCAGTCTAGCCTAGTACTTCTTTGGCATGAGAATTGTGTCTTGAATATGCATCACTGTTTTTTTTTTTTTTTAAGTATTCATATATGCATATATCACTGTTAGAACAACATTTAAATAACTGCCATGTATATTTTATTGCACAAGTATGTAGGGTTTGTGAAAAATGTATACAAATACATGGCTGCCGTTCACTTTTTGCTTGTTACAGTGGATTGAGTTTGGAAAAGGTCAGTTTCAAAGTCGACGTATACTCTAAGTTGATCTTATTTACTTTCATATTTCCATTTCTAGTCTTACTGTGCATGATTTTTCATTTCTTCTTGTAATAGTTACAGTAATAACCTCCAAAAAAGACTTCATCGGTAGAAATTTAGTCATTGTTTTCATCCTTCTTGTGCTAAAAATGCTTTTTATTTTTGTACTGAGAATAAAATTATTTTATGATTCCCTTTTTTCTTCTCATCAAATATTTTTTTTGATTAACATTATGGAGACAGAAATGAATGCCATTTCATGTTGACTTCAATGCTTTGATCAATAGACAAACTAATATTCATTTCAGTGTAATATTTTGCCATTGTAGCATCAATTGTTACTTGTGCCTTTTGTTGTTTTAACCCTGTAACCAAAATACTGTCATGTAAACCTAGAATGCACTGTATAATTCACTATTTGTTTCAGATTTTGAAAAATAGTAGCAAATAAAATGTCAATAATATTTTTTCCCCCACTTGTTGTGCTTGCTTAGTGCTTAGTAATATGTTGAGAGACTGAGCAAATAAATTAAGCTTTTCAATTATTCATTTAAGGACACAAAATTTTTAGTGTAAGGCAAAGAATATCTTTGCTTTTAAAAGTGCTTTTCTCTGGGGTCGCTGTTGAAGAGCTGATGCATATAATTGAGTGAGATACGAAGGTCATGGTAGGGTTTCATAAACACAGGGATTTCACAACACTCTCTAAGGCTGCCACACGGTTGCTGTCTTTCCTTGAGCTCTGTTTTAAATGTTTAGTTCACGGAAAGTGCAACTGTGGACCAGCGTTTACAATAAAAAGCTCATATTTTCGTTCGTCAAGTTCACAGAAATAATCTAAAATGGGTACTTCCTCAAATGGAGTCCTGTTGTTTAGTCTTGACAGAAGCCATTCAGTCACATAAATGATTGGTAATTGTTAAATCCCTTTTTGTTTTGTGATGATGGTGAAATTAGCCAGCATAGCCTGACAGATATAAAATAATTTGTTTATTTATTTATTTATTTATTTCAACTTCATGCCAAAGTCAATGAAATTATATAAAAAGGGAATTTCAGCTAACAATTTTAGACTCTAAAATGGTTCCATTAGTATTCACATTAAAGGGATATAGGTTGCCAAAAAACGAAAAAATACTGTCATCATTTACTCCACTTGTCAACCCCCAATAGAAGCAGAAGTCTGGAAAAGAAGATGGGGTTGTATAGGGCACACCCTATGCAAATTACCATCTAGCATCACCAGACAGGCTTTCAGATGGAACCCCCAAGGGAAACGGAAGAGAGGCCGTCCAAGAAACAGCTGATGATGTGACCTAGAGGCAGACATGACAAGGATGGGTTACACCTGGAGACAAGTAGAAAGAATGGCCCAGGACAGATACCTCTGGAGATCGACCTTTGGTGGCACATACCCCGGAAGGGGTGGAGGGCATAAGTAAGTCCACTTGTTAAAACAACTGTTTGAGTTTCTTTCTTCTGAAGAATATATTTTGTAAAATGCTAGTTGCTGGGACCCATTGACTTCCATTGTATTTTTTTCCCCCTACTATGTCAATGATACGAGTTTAAAACATTATTTTAATGTCACATGGTAACATTTACACAATTTTAAGTTAGGTTGGCTGGTTTGACTGAACCCTGCTCGGAATGAATGAATGAAAGAAAAATAATCCGTTACAAATCTATACAAATTGTTACATTTTAAACTTTTAAAACCAGTAATGGTTTCATTTTACTACAGATAAAAAAAAGCATAAATATCAGTAACTACAAATTTGTGACGGTTTTTTCTCTACTTATTAAAGTTTATATGACCATGCTATTGTAGTGAAACTGTGGTAATTCAAATGCAATCTATCTATCGCCATGCTAAAGCAATTATATCTATTTGGATTTGTGTACAGTATTAAAGAAATATGGAGAGTTCCATCAGGGTTAGTAAACCAGACGTGTGTATGTGTGTGTAATTTGAGTTTTGTATTTTGTGACACGTAGGCCTATCTCGAAACCACTAACGTCTAAATAATATATAAATAAATAATTAAAGAAATGAAATCAGCAGTCAAATGACGTCCCCACAAGAGGTCAGATTAATCATGTATTATTCACGTCGGTTTACGCGCTCTCAATAAATGCACGCACGCCGCCATCTAGTAATCGTTTTTATATTATTGATAATTAAATAATGCGCTTTTTAGCTAAATTCTTTAGGCTAAATTCAACAAAACACTTTTTTCTTGAACTCATACATGGAACGCGGGAAGAACTTTATGATGTGACGCCATTATGGAATTTGAGTTCTGTGAGTGAAGCTTTTTCAGACCAGTTCAAACTGTTTGTGATTGCAATGAACAGGTTTAATTAATTAACCATTACTTCATTGATTTATAGTAAAAGTGTAGTAGACCGAACCATGTTTTTTGAATGGGGTACTGATTGTAAACCCACAGTTGTACTAAATACCTCGGTTAAACTATGGTTAGAGTCAACATCTGAAGTCGATTCAAAATTGTCCTAAGACAAGCATGGGTTCAATTGTTTTAGAACAATTTTTAATTATATATAATACTATATAGGTTACATAGATACACACGTTAAAACTATTTGTGCTAAAGCCATGATTCAATTTCATAAGGTTGCGCACAGTTTTATGGCTCAAAGAAAGTAATATCAAACTAAATAAAGATGCTCAGATTGTTTTTCGATCCAAAGAAGCAGACAAGGCAGACCATTATTCCAACTTTAGGGATTCTTTCCAAAACCCAACCACCTCACATTAACCTTACCTTGCCTGACCAATATTTGTGCACGAGGCCTTCATTCAGGCAAGCAAAAGCCTAGATGAGGCGAAAACAGTTTGCTTTCTGGTATTGGAAATCCAGTGAATTCCGTGACCAGAGGAAATGCCACTGAAGACTTTTTGCCATCTGTCCATAGGATTCAGGCATCTGCCGAGCTTAATCAGCATGAGAAGATCAAAGATGCTGCTACCTTTCTCTCTGCCACTGACAGGGCAAGGCTTTTTGGCATCAACAAGTGGTATTAGAGTACAGGTTAGCCATCTTTCACATTTTCTCTTCCACAAACCAGTGCTTTTATTTACAGTTATAGAGCTCATAGAGTTTTTGTTATATTTTTTAGAGAAATAAGAAGAAATCAGAAGAAGGTTTCTCCCACTGAGTTCAAAAATAGAAAAGGAAATTGCATTTTTTGTTTTATTTTCTTCAGATTGATAACCCCTAGATTTAAACAAAATGACAAAATCTGAGGTATAATTTATATAATTTACAAGTTATATGATATGAACCTGCAAATGTGAGATATAAGACAGAATTGTGATTTATACGCTCACAATTATGAGGAAAAAAGGTCAGAGTTAAGATATATAAACTTACAGTTGTAATAAGAATAATAGTTACAGTTGTGAGATAAAAAGTCACAATATTAAAATTAAAAGTCAGATTATGAAAACTTGCAATTGAGAGAAAAATCTGAATTTTGATATATGTCCTTCTGGACCACAAAACCAGTTATAAGTGTCAATTGGTAATCATATGTAAGCTAGATGAATAATATTTCCATTGATAAATAATTTGTTAAGATTGGACAATATTTGGCAGAGACAGTTTGAACTCTTTTGAAGTTATCCCAATTAAGTTCTTAGCAATGCAAATGGCTAATCAAAAATTAAGTTTTTATATATTTACAGTAGGAAATTTGTATATATTAATAGAAAATGATCTTTACTTAATACCCAAATAAGTTTAGCATAAAAGAAAAATCTGTAATTTTGACCCATACAATCTATTTTTGTCTGTTGCCAAAAATATACCCATGCAACATGAGACTTTTGGTTTTGTGGGCCAGGGTCACACATAAACTCAGAATTTTCAGAAGAAAATCAGATCTGTGAGAGATAAATTCACAATTGTGATAAGAAAAAAAACAGAATTGACAGATATAAACCCACACTTGTCATATAAAATGCATTTGTGAGGTAAAAACGACAAAATATATTGTTGCAAAAAAATCACAATTATGTTTTTTTATTATCATTTTAGTTTTTAGTTTTTTTTTTTATTTTGGATACAAGCCTCCATAATGTCCTGGTTACTGTCGTAACCCACATTCCCCGAAGGAGGGAACGCAGACGTTGTGTCTACTCACACATTGGGAATTGCCAGATGACCAATTACTCTGAAGAGTAAGAAAATGGGCCAATGAATGCCTATGAATTGGCAAAATGGAGTTCCTCACAGGTGCGGCTAATCACAATCAGCTGCCCTGGCTATGGTATGCAAGGGAGATGGCATCTACTATCCAGTGGGCCAACCTCTGTTTTGATATGTTTTTTTCCTTCTGCTGACCACCATCCTCTTGATAGATGCCAGTGGGACCAGCTGAGCTGTCTTCATGGACAGAATCCTTAGAGACACTGAGTCGAGTGGCTCAAACGGATCTCTCTTCAGACCCGGAATATGAACAGCGCACATCGATTGCAAGCCGTGTTTGACTGTGAGCGAGCTGAGACAGAATCGGCAGAGAGCGAGAAACCTGCCAATTGATATGCAGCTCCAGCCAATTGATATGCCAATGCAACTGGGGTCCGATCCACAAACCTGCAGCTGCATGCTTGTTGCACACCAGGCACCCCGGCCCGTAGAAAGGAAAGGTCCATCCAGGGACTGAAGGTGCGGCGACACAGCGAGGTGATGGTAACCTGGTGTGCACCCACAAGCCATGCCCATCTGGGGACCTGATAATGAAGCCAGCACTGAAGTAGTCTCTTATGTAACAATCCATGCCTATGAATTGACAATGCGCAACTCCCACAGGTGCTGTCGATTACAATCAGCTGAGTATAAAGCCAGCACCTGAGGAGAGCAAGCCAGGCTTTTTATCACAAAAGAAGCCAAACGTAGAGCTATCAGCTGGAGAGCCAGCTACTGTGGCATCAAGACACAGCATTTCCATTCCCTCCTTCGGGAAATGTGGGTTTTGTAACCAGAACATTCCCCTTCAGGTTGGGAACTCCAATGCCGTGTTGGTATGACACTTTGGGGAGGTGTATGGAAAGCGTGACAGTAGCTGGACCTCGCCACATCTTTGGTGAGAAGTTTGCCAAGCATAGCGTGAGTGCACAATCATCACCAAAGGCCCAGCTCTCAAACGTCCCCAGGCTCTTACTTACCAGAATATGGAATTTTATATTACAATTCAAGGGGGTTGTATGAGTCTCTTACCAAGCTGATTACAGACTAAGGATTTTGAAATACGACAGTACGTTGGGAAAGCGTGCCAGTCACAAAGGGGAAGGACGCTGTGGAGGCCACCTGCTATCCAACTTGGGAGACCTGGTGAGAATATGGACATATGGGCAAGCCCTAACTAGAGGGAGCATATGATAAGATGGTTAGCGGGTAGGGAAAACATGGATCAGCCTGAGAAGGGGAACTGTACTGTTGCTGAGTGACACATATGGGATCACCAAACAGGGTTCACCCACAGCTGGCACTGATCCCTAGAACACAGGCTGACTGAGTGGGCATGCTGACAATGTAATGATCCAAGCACCCAGCTCCTCTGCCGAGTCGGTTGTTGGGGGAAACTCTCTAGGGTTCACCAGATGGGGAACTCGCTAAGCAAAGCGGAACGAGTGTACACATCTCTGGGTTAGGGAGAATGGCGCAGTAAGCATGTTTTGACACTGAGCTTACCTTCCTGTCGGCAGCTCTACAGATGTCTGTTAAGAGAGGCGTCATATGCTAATGCCCAGGACAACGCAAAACATTGGCAGCGCTTGCAGGTTCACTACCTGGTCTCAAAGGGGTGTGGTAGGAACCTTGGGCACATAGCTGGGCCAGGGTCTCAAGATAATGTGAGAGCAGGCCGGCCCGAATTCTTGGCACGATTCGCTGACCGAAAATGCCTCCGGATCCCCGAGCCCAGCGCAGCTAGCAGAGCTGTCTTTATGGACAGAAATCTTAAAGATTCTGAGTTGAGTGGCTCGAACAGACCTCGCTGCATATCGCTCGGGTTACAGAGGGATCCCAAGAGGGCATTAGAGGGGGGAGAGATGGATTTAACCATCTCGCACCTCTGACAAACTGGATGATGAGTGATGCTTTCCCGGCACACTTCCATCCACAGTGTGATGATGAGCAGAGATGGCAGCAACGCAAAACGTTCAGTGTGGAGGTTGACAGTCTCCGCTCCAGCTTATCTGAAGGAGGATAACATCACACTGATCTGGCATGTCTGGGGTTCTTCTCAGTGAGAAGCGCACCACATAGAGAATAGACTCCACTTCAGGGCATAGGCCTCATAGAGCGTGCTCTAGCTTGAGTGATGGTGTTAACCCCTGACATCGGTAGGTCACCTAAGTCTTCCGTGCTCCATTTAGAAACCACCCAAGAGGTTCCAGAGACCCCTGGGTGCCAAAGGGTTCCCCGTCCCTGAGAAAGGCAATGCTTCCTCAGGGGAATTTATCAAGGATGGGCTGTTGTGAGGAGTGTGAGTTCAGAAATTCAAGTCCGGATGGGCTACAGAGGC
This sequence comes from Danio jaintianensis, assembly GCA_903798115.1. Lineage (NCBI taxonomy): Eukaryota > Metazoa > Chordata > Actinopteri > Cypriniformes > Danionidae > Danio > Danio jaintianensis. The sequence goes on along the minus strand of CAIGQV010019070.1, from coordinate 26,614,734 downwards.
ACAACAAGCAAGACCCACTCCTCGCCTCCCTGACCTTGCACAGGGTCTGTGCAAGCAGGCTCACTGGGGAAACCGCATATTGCGTAAGCCCCAGGGCCAGCTGTGAGCCATTGCATCCTTGCTGAGGGGGCCTTGGTGAGGGAATACAGCAACTGGGAATGGGCGGTATCACAAGAAGCAAACAGGATGACCTGGGCTTCTCCAAAGTGCGCCCATATCAGCTGAACCATGCTGGGGTAGAGTCTCCATTCTCCTGGGAATGTGACCTGCCTTGAGAGCACATAAGCTGCACGGTAGAGCTTGCCCGGGATATGCGACATGCGGCAGGAGTGCATACCGCCCATACGGTTTATATATGCTACCGCATGCTGTCCGTTCTAACCAGAATGTGTTTTCCGTTCCTGCACCGATCTGAACCGGCAGAGAGTGAGAAACACTGCTAACAGCTCCAAGAAAATGATATGCCAATGCAACTGGGGTCCGGTCCACGAACCTGCAGCTGCATGCTCGTTATACAAAGCCCCCCAGTGTGTATTGGAAGCATCTGTCAGAGTGACAGCATGTCTGACACTTGTTCTAAGGGTACCCTGCCCCATAGAAAGTGAAGGTCCGTCCAGGGACTGAAGGTGCAGTGACACAGCGGAGTGATGGCCACCTGGTGTGTCTCTGTGCGCCATGCCCATCTGAGGACCCGATAGTGAAGCCATCGATGTTCAAGTAGTCTCATATGAACCATCTGAGTGGTGCGACAGAGGCTGCAGATGTCATATGCCCCAGGAGTCTCTGAAAAAAAAACTTCAGTGGGACCACTGTTTTCCTGCCAACTGTATCAGACAGAACAGCACCAGCCCGGTGCGCTCTTTGGTAAGGTGCACCGTCATGGAGATTGATTCAGCTTTAGAATGGGGCGTGCTCACCTTAGGAAGAGGTGCGTCCCGGAGCATTTTTGGAGCTGCAGCCAGTGTGGATAGGCCTGGAGGGGAAGCAGTCTTCTGAGCTCGACCTACCTTCACCACCGAGGACTCCTGGGTAAAGTCCTTGACAGTGTCACCGATTAGGCTTGCCAGGGATATGGGAGTGCCAAGAAACAAGCTTTGTTAGCGTGGCGCACATCTACAAGGGTAAGCCAAGGGTGGCATTCCAGGACCACTGTCTTCCCCATGGCACGGGCGGCCTACTTGGTGGTCATGAGAGCATAGTCAGCCACTGTACGGAGTTCATGCATCAGCCTGGGGAAAAAAACACTCTGGTGCAGCCCGGCCAGCACTTAGCTGATACCGTGGTGCAGGGTAGAATCGGCATGGCCCATGGTGGTATGGGCTCTTGGCTCTGGCCATAAGAGATACAGAAAACCCACATGCAGCCAGGGATTGCACCAGCCTGGGGAAAAAACACCCTGGTGCAGCCCGGCAAGCACTTGCGCTGATACCGTGGTGTAGGGCAGAAGTGACATGGCCCACGGTGGTGTGGGCTTTGGCCATGAGAGATTCAGGTAAACCACACACACACATATATATATATATATGTGTATGTATGTATGCATGTATATATATGTATATATATATATATATATGAGGCGACGGATAAGCCCGCACTGTGATCTTCAGATTTGCTGACCAATCAGGGGTGGCTCGTGCTTTTGTAAGTGTGAGCTGCGATCTCAGCTGCACAACAGATATGCCCACAGTGAGGGCATGAGCTGTCAGGGAGCACCGCATCGACATGCTGGACCATCAGACATGTGATGCAGTATCTGTGCCCATCATGCACGGAGGAACCATCGCATCCAGAAACACACGGTTGGAACAACGTCTTGAAAAAGACATGCTGCACGACCGTATTGCTCTCCTAGGGAAATCCGCTCTTTTTTTGGACTGCTTTTTAAGAAGTACCCAGTGAAACGCCCAGGGACGGGAGAATCACCCAACTCGACTGCCGCTGTCAGTGTCGTCACCTGCACTGGATTCACAAAGCTTGATCTCTCTGGATTCAGCTCAGTAGTTGTCTCTATAGTCACGTGAGGCTTCTGAAGCGAAAAGTCTGGCTTGCTCTCCTTAGGTACTGGCTTTATACTCAGCTGATTGTAATCGACAGCACCTTTGGGAGCTGTGCGCTGCCAATTCATAGGCATCAATTGGCCCATTTTTATTACTCTTTAGAATGACTGGTCATCTAGAAATTCCCCAAAGTGTCGTACTGACACGGCATTGGAGTTCCTGACCTAAAGGGGAACTAGAACTATGTTTAAGTAAGTATTGTTATTATAGTGCATTAATTTCCAAATAGTAAACATCTAAACTTCTCAGGGCAAGTTCTTACTATTTTGCTTTTTTGCAAATTACTGGCTAATTCATATGAATTTGTATGATCTCATTCCAAGCTTCAGAAAACAGACGGTTAAGTTAAAAGGTGGACTTCCTGCATTATCTACTAATTCATATTACAGTATGTATATTACCAACTAAAATTAAAGTAAAAGTTCTGTTGAAATCCCTAGCATGCAGTGCACAAAATAAACCACAACAGAGCCAAACCTAAAAAAAAATCCACATTATCCTTTGGTGGAAGTTAAATCTCCATCTAAAGCAGTCCTGTCTTAGAGAACATATTTTAAAGCTTCCTTCAAAGATAAAAGTTGTGTTTGGTTTGCCCTTCTGCTCTGAATTTAAATAATCTCCCATGTCTAGGGAACACTGCTTTTAATCAGTAGAAAAACCCATTTTCTGTTGGTCCATCTGTCAGCTCAAGGTCGCCGTGCCAGTTGTCATTGCCATTTGAGCGTCCGTCACTCTAAAATTAAACACTACCAATTGGCTACGTTTGTGGTCTTCTGTGGGTGTATTGATTGTTCCTTGTTTTGTTGAAACTAACTAGATTTAGAACACCATTAAAAACTCAATCATTTATCTTTTAAGTTGTAATTACTCTGTGCGGCCCGACAGGTTCTTAGCTTCATTCTTAATTGTCCTTTCAAGGTGATCTCATTTGTTTACCTCCTCCATGCATACTAAAGATCTCCAAATTACTTATTTCGTTTTGTTTTCTTCTCAAAGATCTTTAATGAGGTGTGCGCTTAGAAATATTCCAACAGCATCGCAGACATGCCATACAATGACAGGAAAGATAATCCACCATAAGGCATGTGCATATAATCATAGATGCATGTACATTCAAACCACAGCAGTGCTAATGCTAATTGCTAATTTACAAGGGATTATTAATAGGCTGTGTTCTTTTCGATCTGTTATTGGGTTTGTATTAAAATCATTGGGACAGTGGCATGACTGGCAACAAAAGCTGCTAGAATATGCTAATGGTCTGTAAATAAAGCTTTTTAAAGTGACAGTTCACCCCAAAAAAGAAAATTCTGTCTTCATTTATTCACCCTTCAGTTGTTCCAAACCAGTTAACCAGTTTGAGGTTTTGTTTTGTTATGTTGAACACAAAAGAAGATATACTGAAGAATGTTACAAACATTATTTAATGTGTTCCTCGTGATTTTTTATTTGTTTATTATTTTTTTTTTTTAATAAACACGTATTCCAATTTTGGTTCTTGCAACACATTTAAAAAAAAAGTTGGAACAGTAAAGCATTTACCACTTGCATTTGCCATTCCTTTTCACAACATTTAAAAGATGTTTAGGGACTGAAGACACCAAATGATGAAATGTTTCAAGTGTAATTTTGTCCCATTCTTCATGCAAACAAGTCTTAAGGTGGGCAACAGTACGGGGTATTTGTTGTTGCATTTTGCGCTTCAAAATGCGCCACACATTCTCTGTTTGAGACAGGTTGGGACTGCAGGCAGGCCATTCAAGTACCTGTATCCTCTTCTGCCGCAACCAGGACATTGTAATGTGTGTGGAATGAGGTTTTGCATTGTCTTGTTGAAATATGCATGGGTGTCCCCGGAAAAGAAGGCAGCATATTGTGCTCCAAATTCTCTATGTACTTTTCAGCATTAATGGTGTCATCACAAAAGTGCAACTTACATTTTCCAAGGGCACTGACACAACCCCATACCATGACAGACTCTTGCTTTTAGCCTTGTCGCTTCTTTGGTCTGGAGCACACGGTATCCATTTCTCCCCAAAAATACCTGAAATACTGATTCATCTGACCACAGTACACGTTTCCACTGTGTGATGGTCCTTCCCAGATGCCTCCGAGCTCAGAGAAGTTGACGGCGCATCTGGATACTGTTAACGTAGGGTAAGTACAGTTTTACCTGGATGTAACTATGTATTGTGGTACTTGACAAAGGTTTGCCAAAGTAGTCCTGAGCCCATGTGGTGATATCGTTTATAGATGAATGACGATACTTGATGCAGTGCCACCTGATGGATCGGAGATCATGGTTATTCAGCTTAGGCTTGCGCACTTGTCCCTTACGCTCTGAAATTCCTCCAGATTCCTTGAATCTTTTAATGATGTTATGCACTGTTGAAGGTGAAATATCCAAATGTCTTCCTATCTTTCTTTGAGGAACATTATTTTTAAACACTTCAATAATTTTCTCACATATTTGTTGGCAAACTGGCGATCCTCGGCCCATCTTTGCTCCTAAAGGACTAGACCTTTCTTAGATGCTGCTTTTGTACCAAATCATAATTACAATCACTTGATGATTGTAATCATCACCTTTTAAAGATGAAATGCAGCCATGCGTAGCTCTGGCTACATAATTTGCGTTCTCCAGAAATGTATATGGGGTACATTTTACAATGAGCCTGTGTTGACAAAAAGGATTCTGCCAAACCAAAGAACCCTAATTCTGTGCTCTTTAGAAAAGTTATTTCTAAGAGTCATTATGTTAATTAGGGGGTATTCTTTTATTGTTGTTATTTTGGTAACACCTTCATAGGGACCAGTTCTCACTGTTAACTCATTACTTATTAACATGTATATTATTAACATACTGGCTGTTTATTATAAATACATTCTACATCCCTAATCCTACCCAATACATAAACCGAACTACTACCTATTAATAAGCAAAAGTCATAGTTAATGGTTTATTTATATCGAAAACTGAACCTTAAAATAAAGATTAAGCTTATTTTTCACATTCCTAATTAAATTTATCTTTTCAATTTCGATATTATCACCCTACAGTAAAAAAAGCTTTTTGTTGCTTGTTCAAACTACTTATTTACAATGACTTGAAACAACACAATTCTGCAGAAATCTTTGGAAACGTACTTGTTTTATGGTCAATCCACTTAAACTTGTTACACTGACTTAATGGATTTGTGTTGGGACAACATGAATGAATCATGTGGAACCCTGCATTTTTTACAGGATAATTGCAATTGTTCGTTTTCATCAAGTCCCCGTTGATATAATTCTGAACAACATCTGTAATAGAACAACTTTAATTGAAATTTGCTAGTGCTTTTTTCAAAAGTTGTCTATATAAATACGTCTACAGTATAGAGGCTCATATAATAAAGTCCACCCTGTTTCAGAAAGATTCTCCTAATCTGAGATTTCTGGCCTCACCACGGTTTTCAAATCTCAAACTGCAGCCCAACAGCAAACTGGAAGAGAGCCAAAATCACATTCCTTGCTAACCGCTCTGGGAAAATATCAATCCTAATAATTAAGACTCTTGGGATGTTACGCAGATGGCAGATGAATTGGTGAAACTCTCACTATAAAATATAAGATATATAGCCCAGAGTATACAGGGGAGCGGGGATAGTTGTCACACTTTATACACCAATGAATATCTCCCAGGGTGACCTTATGTTTTCAATTAGCTTAATGCTATTGATAGCTATTGGATATTTTAACCCATTGTTGGCCATAGGAAAGGTATAACACATTAAGAATATGCTACGATTTGGTAACATTTGAATACGATTTTAAAAGCTTTTTTTGAAAGCTTTCCATCCATCTATTCATCCATCCATTAATAAACAATACATTTAATCAATAATGTGATGTTTATTTACTTACCTTCAGGCCATCCAATATTTAGGTGAATTTGTTTCTTTAGTAGAGCATTGAAGCTTTTAGATGAAACTTGTCCTTTTTAATTTATAATGAATCAGTCTGTGGAACCTACTTATTATTATTATTATTATTATGCTTCCTAGCAGATATATCATCATCATCATCAATAAATTAATTTAATGTTTTAATTTATTTTAAATAAATGTATAAATAATTGGAATTAACAAAGAAAACTAATTTTTATAATGTAACATTTTAGTTGCTGAAGTATACTTTTATGTCAACTTTGCACAACCAGTTGGTATCTAAAGTCTAATTTCTTTCAAAATCTGAAAACTTTTATTTTATTATTTTTTATTACAGTGACTATGATGAATAATAGGATAGCATTAGTGGTAATACTACTACTAGACATCACCAAGAGCTACAAAAGCTCACGTTTTGTTTATAAAAGTTATTTTAGCATTTAGTCCCAATTTATCTAAAAAAAAAAAAAATTGAAATTACATAAGTTTTGGTTGTTCTGTTGTAATATCTATCCAGTTTTAATGGCTGTTTCCTTCCGCTGAAGTATTAACTAATGTTTAAAGATACAGCATCATCTTTGTTGTGAGCGCAGAGAGAAAAGTAATGGTTTTGTGCGGGTTATTCTCTTAAGCCTCAGTCTAGATTTAAGGCTGAACACACTGCATTGCTCCTTGCCCGTTTCTTTGATCTCTGCAAATCCTTTTCTGTAATTTCTCTGCCAACCCGCACTATGGATTACGTAAAGCTGTCGTGATGCTGCTACAGTGGAAAGAAGGGCAGGATTTGAAAGTTTCAGCAGAAAGCCACTTAAAGTTGGAGACAATAAACAAAGCTTTGAGAGAGAAGCTGCTCTTTTACACACTCCTGCACTGAGAGCGTCAGGCTCATGAGGGCAGCATGTAGCCATCAAACGCATAATACAAGAGCACTTCAAAATATGTGGCAAGATTATTTCATTACTGCAGCTCAAGGACCTAATTTACTCGTGTATTAAACAAACAAATACTATAATGCAAAAATAAGACTGTGTGTAATATATATATATATACACACAGTTGATATGTATGTGTTTTTCCCCAATTTCTGTTTAACGGAAAGAAGATTTTTTTTCCAACACATAAACATAATAGTTTTAATAACACATTTTTAATAACTGATTTCTTTTATCTTTGCCATGACAGGAGTACACAATATTTTACTAGATATTTTTCAAGACACTAGTATTCAGCTTAAAGTGACATTTGAAAGCTTAATTAGGTTAACTAGGCAAGTTAGGGTAATTAGGCAAATTATTGTATAACTGTGGTTTGTTCTGTAGACAATAAAAATATTGCTTAAGGTTTCTAATAATATTGACCCTTAAAATAGTAAAAAAAAAAAAAAAAAAAAACTACTTCTAATCTAGCCAAAATAAAACAAATAAGACTTTCACAAGAAGAAAAAATATTATAGGAAATACTGTGGAAAAACTCATTGCTCTGTTAAACATCATTTGGAAAATATATTTTAAAAATAAAATAAAATTACAGGAGGGCTAATAATTTTGACTTAAACTGTGTATATACACAGCGTTGGGTGTAATTGGTTACAAAGTTAGTAAATATTTTCAGGTAATTTAATTACAGTTACTTATAATGCACTTGCCTTGAATACTGTAAATTACAGTCCAGTACAAACCAATTCAGAAGATCAGATTAATTGCATTTTTGCTATACTATATTGTGCAGAATAAACTATAGAAGATTACATTTATCATGATGTTTGCACATGTTTAAGAAGAAAAGATTAATTAATTCATGGAAATTTAAGGTATACATTCTGAGAAGCAGAGTAATTGTGTTGTATGTGGTTTTTGTTATTCATGCATTTTGCATGATAACCCGATTTTGTTCAACCAAAAAATTTTAGGTTTGTTCAACAATTGCTGATGCCGAGGAAAAAAAATGAAATATGAAATTTGTCAATATATGGTAGGTATTAAATATGCATTTGAAATGTTTTTAAGTGTTAATTTTCCAAAAATAAAACTAAAGATAAATAGTTTCTAGTGTTTATGCATTGAGATTTGTATGTATTTTATGTAATTTAGTCAAGTAATTGAATTAATTAGTGAGTAATTAAGTAACTTTTCAGACAAAGTAATTAGAAAAGTAATTGAAATATTTTTTTTTATTATGTAATTAGTAAATAATTATTAGTATGAAGTGACAAAGGCAACACGGTGACTCAGTGGTTAGCACTGTCGCCTCACAGCAAGAAGGTCGCTGGTTCGAGTCCCGGCTGGTTTAGTTGGCATTTCTGTGTGGAGTTTGCATGTTTACCCCATGTTTGCGTGGGTTTCCTCCGGGTGCTCCAGTTTCCCCCACAAGTCCAAAGACATGTGCTATAGGTGAATTGAATAAACTAAATTGACCGTAGTGTATGTGTGTATGGATGTTTCCCAGTACTGGGTTGCAGCTGGAAGGGCATCCGCTGTGTAAAATATATGCTGGATAAGTTGGCAGTTCATTCCGCTGTGGCGACCTCTGATGAATTAAGGGACTAAGCCCAAGGAAAATGAATGACAAAGTGTGTGTGTGTGTCCATACATGTTTATGTATATGTTTGATATATATGATTTATAATTTTTTTTTATATTGTTATGTTTTATAGGTATAATAATGATAGATAGATAGATAGATAGATAGATAGATAGATAGATGTTCTGTTTTCAGATACAGATATATGTTGCGAGAAGAAGGAAACAAATCTGAGTTTGTGCATATTTTACTCAGTATTCTGAGTTTTTTTTTCTTTTCTTACAGAGGCATAGTTTGAAAAAGTTGGATATTTAATGTAAAAGCAACCTCACACGTTTCCCCATACAGCAAAACCAAAAAAAGCAACTCAAAAGTTCTTAGAAAAATGTCTCAGTTCTAGTTGATGTTATAAAGAGTGAAATAAAGTATGAACACTGGAAACATGTTTCGTAAAAACGTACATTGAAGGATACGCGTTCTCCAGAGCTTCAATGTGTGGTCGTCGTATGTTTCGTTGCAAACACAAAGGCAATAATGGTGATTGTTGTTCTGACCTTTTCATGAACAAACGATCCTATCTGTTCACAAGCTTAGAAAAAGCACTAATAATAATGTATTGTGTTTGTCCATCAGATTTACCCAATAAATTAGTATTATGACAAGTGTCTGTCGGGACATACGTAGTATTGAGAGGCTAAAATGGAGTCGCACACAAAACAGAGCAATCAAATTCAATTAAATAAACAGCGTACTAAATGCTGAAATATACACATTATATACATTCCCTGGGCCGGGACAAAAACAAACTAACAAACAAAAATCTTCTTCACTTATATGAACTAAAAGTATGGGACACTCCAAATAGATATTTTTGACATTTGTTTTCTCATATATATAGATATGTGTGTGTATGTATATATATGGGATCCTATAGTTTAACAATATTCCACCAAGAATCACTTTAGCAAAGTAATATACAGCAATATTAACAAGGGTCAATCAGCGAATCCAAATGAAACACTCTTCCATTCAGATCAATTGACAAAGTGAGAACAAAAACTCATTCACTCAAGTGAGAAAAGACAAATTCAATTAGGCTCTTCTTTTTCATCCTGAGACTGTCTAAACCAATGACATTTTACAATGACTTTGTGCTTACGTTTGATACATTTTCAGGTCTGAAACAAACGCTCGAGGGGGAGGATATTAACAGTGCAAGAATATACAGACAGGTATGACGGAAATAGAAAATAATCTCTCTTCTAATGGTCACACACCAATTCTCATTTGTGCTTCATCGAGTTCCTGCCATTTTCAATCTGCCGTCTTGTTTTTCGGGTGTCCGTACAATTGAAATGAATTGTCCGTATCTCTTGGGCACATTCTTAATTCCTAATTCTTGATAAAAATCACCCACTTGTACAATGGAAAACAACAGACACGCACACAAGAACAGACAGTACATGATATTTACATTATACATCTCACATATTCTTGTCTTAAAGCGTAATTATTGGCAAAGCCAAGGTTTTCCGACTTGAGATGAACCACATTTCTTGCCGCTCCCTGGTAATATCTGTAAAAAGGTATATAACAGGCACAGTGAGGGTGGTTGAGAAATCAGTATTCACTGGGAAATTCAATGAATAAACACAGCAACAAACATAACAAGCACATGTCTGTATATTTTGGCACTCGGCAAATCAAACGGGGGGGCATTTTGGAAGGATGGGATAGGGTTTTTTGGCCTAAATGGACCTGGTGTTACAGTTACAAACTCAACTGATATCTTTATCTTTTTAACGTTTTTTTTTTTGTTGTTGTTTGGATGATTAGGATTTGTTTTGTTTTGTTTTGTTTTAAAAAAAGGCAACATTCTTTTGCAGCAGGTGGCACATCCAATTTGGCCTCAAAGAGACTGGCAAAATGACTCCAAAAGGAGTCGAGGAGACAAAAAGAGAGAGAAAGCCAGACCAGACTAGTGCTGTGAGGGAGCGGAGCGCTAGAACGCCTCCTCTGCTGGATCGCAGTGTTGCCGTGACAATACTGAACAGAAAAAACAGAGGTGCTAAATGAAGTACTCTTTCTTTTCCTCTGCATGTGCGTGGTTCCCCTCCGCATTGATGATGGCAGTGTCTGCGTCAGGGGCGTCCTCCGCTCCTTTGGCCTCATTGGTTAAGTATGTCCCTGTCCACACAGTCCCACATAGGTCACATAGACACATAAGGTACAACAGTGGACATGTTGAAGCATTTTGCACACTTTAGGTGAGAGGGGGACGAGAGAGGGGGGGGAGGGAAGGCGTACCTTTGTGCCTGGCCAGATATCGGCCCAAGACGATGATGAAGCACAGGGTGATGAAGACCACCACAGCCACCACTCCGCCGATGAGCGCGTGGTCAGGGCCGTGCTGCGTCAGAGCGTTGGGATCTGAAGGAGATAGAAGAAGAGAACCTAGTCAAAATGATCTTCTCTGGCACGCTTTAAACACCAGCGGAACCACCGCTATAATTAGCCAATTATGGGTCGGTGTTAATATAAGAAGCGCCGATTCATTGCTTCCCACAATTCACTAAATACAGTGGTAAGCTTCTCAGCTGGAGCAGGCAGTCATTTCGTTTCTCGACTGATACTGTTTTTATATTACGTCGCTGAGAAGGCATCTTTTATAGCCATACACAAAATCACACTGAAGATGAACTGGGCCAAACCATTTGTTGAGATATTACGATATATTGTTCTAAACTGTGCTAGTTGTTGAGAAATGGTTAGCTTTGTAGGTAACCACACTTTTTCTAGCTTGCAGATGATTAAATTGGACAAAACAATCCAAATGAATTACATTAAAAGAACACTCCACTTTTATCTTTTTGAAAATAGGCTCATTTTACAATTACTCTAAAGTTAAACAGTTGAGCTTTATCATTTTTTAATCCATTCAGCTAATCTCAGGGTCTGTCGGGTTTAGCTTAGCATAGATCAGTGGTTCTCAACCATGTTCCAGAGGACCACCAACACTGCATGTTTTGGATGTCTACTTTGTCTGTCACACCCATTACAGGTCTTTCATGCCCCGTTTACACTAATATGTTTTAGTTTAAAAAAAATTTTTTTGAATGAAAATGATCTACGTCCACACTGGCGTTTCACCTAGCGTTTCTGAAAAGATCTCCGTCCACACTATACCACTGAAAATGCACATCACGTGACCACACACACACTCTGTCATGCGCTGCAGCGGGCAGTCAGCGGGGGCTTCGAGCCCACCTACCCCGGTGAGAGCAGCGCACGTCGGACAGTTCATCAAGGATCTACCGCTGGATCTCATCTCACTATAGTTGTTAAACGTGATATTTAATTCATCTTGTCTCAGGTAACATGTTTTGGCTGAGCACAAAGATCAGTTAACATATTCATTTATGTAACCACGTACACTGATTCTGCACATTTGACTGATTGCTAGCCTTTATTTCCTATATTGTATAAACGTATTGTATTATTGATTGCCATTATTAAAACTGATATTCAGCAAAAGAAAGGGTATGTTTTATATTTTTTTTATGAAAATGAAAGAAGGCAGTTATGTTATAGGCTCTGTTTTGTTATAAATATGCAAACAGTGTAGATGATGGTCTTATATATATATATATATATATATATATATATATATATATATAGCTACGCGATGCCTTAACATTTTTGGTGTCTGTTAAGTTGTTAATATCAAAATGAAAATAGGCAGTTCCTTATAACATGTTTTCATTTAGTTGTTAAGATAGTGAAACAATGTACCCAGCGTGATGCGAATGACATTATAAAGTACACTGTTCCCTTTGAAAGATTTACCCGACGTGTCCTTGGGAGTTTGTTTTCCATATCAAACTTGCGAAGTCTGAACTTACAAGAAAAGGATGCAAAACTGAACTTTGTGTACTTAATATTAAGGAAAGCCCCAATCTGATAGGCGAATGTCTGCAGCCACGCCTCCGTTTTCAGATGTCTCCGTTTTCCCCCATCCACACCGACACGGAGCAGCAGCGTTTTAAAACCAAAACAGCCTTTTCAGCGTTTCCAAAACATTTGTTTTCAGGGCTCAAAAATTCCGGGGTAGTGTGGACGGAAGGCGTAACTGTAGCAAAAGTTATGCGTTTTAAAACTAAAACGTATTAGTGTAAATGGGGCCCTCAGTCTCTGCTAATGAGCTGATGATCTCAATCAGGTGTGTTTGGTTAAGGAGACATGGAATTGTGCAGAGCTGGTGGTCTTCCAGGAATGTGGTTGTGAAACACTTGCATAGATTATTGCATCTGATTAGACCATTATTATAATCTTGCTCATAAATGACCAAAGAGTTTTAATAATTTTCCTATTTATATCTTGACTCTTCTGTACAGTTACATCGTCTTCTAAGACTAACGGAAAATGAAAAGTTTTTTTTTTTTTTTGGTCAATGCAGCTAAGAATTATGCGTTCATTCTGGCGTAATAATCAAGGAACTTTGCTGCCGTACCATGGCTGCAGCAGGTGCAATGATATTAAGTGCCGTCAGTATAACCAATGTGATCACCTGCTTGCACAGGGAGCATGTGCCGATCATGTTGAAAGTTACCAGCTGGGGATTATTTTCAGGCGCAATGTAATATCATTGCAATGCTAATGGTCTAATCTGATTGGTCCCGGAGATTGGCTGAATGGATTCATAAATGGTAAAGCTCAACTGTTTAACTATAGGGGAGTTAAAAAAATTGCTTTGTGGAGTGTTCCTTTATACTATTAACAGTCAGTGTTGTACTAACCTGGCAATAAGTAAATGTGATCTAAACCATTCTGCATCTGATTAAACTGCTTTTTTAGTGGAAAGCTCACGTGCGTTCAAACAACCACAAAAGACCATCTACTGTTACTGTCCTTAAATGTGATACTTATGGGACGTTTTATGAGAAAGTACACCAAAATAAATGAATCATTCCTCAATGTTTTGTGTCAGAGCACATGCATTCTGATCAAAATCAAGCCATCCGCACACTTTTCATTCACTAGCTTTTCAGCTCACTCGCAAGCCTAACATGGTTTTGTGTATTCAGCAGTACTTGTACATTACACGGAGTGCTCCAGCGAAAGTGTTGAAGAATGTGACGAAATAAGAGGAAACTGGACCCGAGATGAAATTGAATGCATGTTAATACAAGGTGATAATAGTAATACGTCTTGGCTGAATACTTTTTGCCTTTGTGTTGAAAGCATATATAATATTGGGTTACCAAAATTTACAGTAAAATATTGCTTGTATGTTTTGTGATAATTGTGATATTTTAGTAAATTATGATTAGATAACACATCAACTAGTGCCTTTTTTTTGGCCCCTAAATAATATTCTCAGGAAAACCTCAAGTTTTTTTGGTGATAGCATCTTCAAATTTGGAACAAAACTTAATCAAAATAGATTTGTGATCTTAAGTCCAAATAACGCTTTAATATGGAGACCAATTATCTTACTTCACTTACTAAAATCTATATTTTGTATAAAATAAATGTTTAATGACATTTGTTTTACAGTAAACTTTTATTTCATGTTTTTGAAGTGCTTTAACTTCAGCCATAATCTGCTGAGTGTTTTGTTTGACCTTAGTTCTGTATTACAAAATCATCATTAGAAGCTTTTAAAATCAAATGCATTTTCACATCTATGTTCAATAAGGGGGCTTAACAGGTTAAAAGAACCCAGGACATAGACCACGTTTATGAAATAAATTCAACACTTCGATATTATTATAAATTATATAACAGTAAATTCCATACATCTAAATGTCTCCATTATAATCATGGTTCGGCTCAAGTTTGTTATTGTATGACTCAGCTTGTACTTAAGATTACAACATCTTCTTTTGCTAGAGCATTTAGTCTGCATGGTCTAAACTAGTCAAGTAATGTAATATATTTCATAAAAGAGGATCAATAGCTATTTCCATTTTTATTTTATGACAATTTCCCCTAAAGGTTTTGTTGCAAATAACAATTTGTTGAAGTTACAGGATGGAAACTGCTGTTTTTGAAAATAGTTTGTGCATTATTACAGTTTGTTATATATATATATATATATATATATATTTAAATAAATCAAGGAAAATTAATATTTTTATCTATTTCTCAGTGAATATAATCAATATATTATGGTGCATTTGAACAAAACTGAATTATTGAACAGATATATTTATTAAAATAATATTTTAGTCGCTGAACATCTTTAGAAATAGAACCATGCATTTAAATTTAAGCAAAATATTGCCAAAAAAAAAATTACAAACTACAAAATTTAAACTTAATTTTGTATATTTTTTGTTTCACTTGATTTTTGATCTTTTTAAAATGTTTATATAATTTGTCCCTAACATAAATTTGAGTGTACACATTTTTGGACTGTTATGGTAAGTTTTTTTTTTTTGTTAGATTAGCTCCAGATTTGGCTTCAGTACTTTACTTTCATATACATATAAATCTAATGTATATGCACACATATTATTGTAAAGCATCCTATAGAAAATATTAATTTAAAAGAGAGATTTGTGAGAGGTGTACTCATATATGCTGAGCACTGTATATACAGGTATATTATATATATATTACTGCCATACAACTCCCCATGCAGTCAAATGGAGGAATTGGAAAGTGATGTTTATTCCATGCCGGATCGCAGAAAAGACATCCTCAGTATGTCCTGCTGCTTTGAGTTCTGGTGCCTGAGCAACATCAATTCAAAGCCAATGTTCTATGCTGACTTTCAATAGGCAGCGGGAGGGAGGAGGGGGATTTATCATTACAAGCGAATGCTGAACAGCTACCAAAGACTTGTCATATCTCACACAGCCCTGCGAGCACCAAAGTGACTCAATCCTTGGCGATATACAACAAGTTTAAAACCGGCAGGGGTTGCGGCAGGCTGATTTGTCTCCTGGGTTTAACTTTGAGTGAGCGAGCGCAGACTAGGGTGAATTTGGTCGCCTCTGAACTTCTGCTGAATAAATCGCCACCTGGAGTCGTGCGTCCTAAGCTCCCATTGCGGATAGCATAGTTTGCTAGACAGCTAGTCCTGTCACTACCTGCCTCCAATGTGCAGAAGGATTAATTTACCCGAAAATTCTTCTGTGGAACTCAGAAGGTGAATTTCTGATAGGTGTTTTGCAAACTCTATTTCATGTAATGACAGTAAATGAGGACTGGAAACACATTTTAGGTTGTTGTTCACTGAAATTAAGGTTCCTTGTTAATCACTGCAACCAAGTCATTGAGTCAGTGGGTTGAACTAAATCAGTAAAATGAGTGAACAAATCATTCAGGGGTGTTTATCCTTAACCCATATCGCAGATATTGCTTGAACCATGTTAGTTAAAATATTTGTAATGACATTCTAAACGGGGTGGAGTAACAAACGGGGTGGAGTAACAACTTCTTTAGAGAAAATCTGCATTAAATGATTATTTTTTTGTTGTTGTTCAAATAATATTGTTTTACATGCACATGCAGACACATTTTTTTAATCCGGTATACTTTTTGGTAAAATTGAAACACTTAACAGCACATATATTTGCCGGCAGCCAGCTCTCTGCAACTCTCATGTGATCGCCCACTGAAGCTAAGCAGGGCTGCGCCTGGTCAGTACCTGGATGAAAGACCACATGGGAAAGCTAGGTTGCTGCCGGAAGTGTTGTTAGTGAGGCCAGCAGGGGATGCTCAACTTGTGGTCTGTGTGGGTTCTAACGCCTCAGTAAATTTATGGGGACTCTATACTAGACCTAAACCAAGACCTAAACCAAGGTCCTGACTCTCTGTGGTTGTTAAAAATCCCAGGATGTCCTTAGAAAAAGAGTAGGGGTTTAACCCCGGCATCCTAGGCCAAATTTGCCCACTGGCCTCTGTCCATCATGGCCTCCTAACCATCCCCATATGATAATTGTCTCCTCTCCCCCAATCAGCTGGTGTGTGGTGTGCAGTCTGGTGCAATATGGCTGTTGTTGCGTCATCCACGTGGATGCTACACACTGGTGGTGGATGAGGGGATTCCTTATAAATGTAAGGAATTATATAGGGCCAATATTTCTTTCACACAAATTTGTGAACAAATTTAAATGTTGGGGTGAACTATCCCTTTAGCAGGTCAAGAACCGTACAAACTACAGCACATTCTTATAATAAACAGAATGTTCTTGTCTACCAATGTGGATTAAATAATGTCATTTAGAACAGTGTTTCTCAACCACGTTTTTGAAGGACCACCAACACTGCATGTTTTGGAGGTCTCCTTTGTCTGTCACACCCATTAAAGGTCTTTCAGTCTCTACTAATGAGCTGATGATCTGAATTAAGTGTGTTTGGTTAAGGAGACATGGACAATGTGCAGAGCTGGTGGTCCTCCAGGAACGTGGTTGAGAAACACTGTTTTAGAATAATATCCTTTAAAATGATTTGTCATTTCACAATAGTTCTGAAACCAAAGAGGATTTTTACTTAGTAGTGACACTTTTATAGGGGTTTTGTGTCATTTGTGAAGCATTGGTCCTCATTCAGAAAATGAAATTCGCCTTTTGTTTGCCACAGAATGAAAAACATACAGGTATGGGACATTGGGATGATGCGTTTTCATTCTCAGCCAAACTATACGTTTAACCTCACTTGAAAGGCTTAGGACAGAATGGCTTTTGTTCGACCTAGAGCGATCATGTCCTGACAAAGCACCTTTTGGCCCTGCATTGGGTGCCATTTCATTGCTCCTGCAAGGGTGTAAACTTTAACTATGTCTCTTTATTGCACTTGGAACTTGCTCTCATTAGCTCACAGTGATGAATGGCTCTCGCTTGTGCTGCGCTTGGCAAAGTGACCCTGGGAGATGTGTAGAACAGGGACTTCTGCAGAGCCGTTTCTAACACGTAAATGAACCCATTTAGTTCAATTAACATTGTGCTTTGTTTTGCGGCTAAATAAAAGCTCATAATCTGTCCTGGCCAAATAATCCCTCCATTGGCCCTTACGATCATGGCCTCCCAATCATCCCCATCCACCGAATTGGCTGTATCACTGTTTCTCCACTCCACCAATAGCTGGTGTGTGGTGAGGGCACTGGCGCCATAGTCCTGTGGCTGCCGTCGCATCATCCAAGTGGATGCTGCACACTGGTGGTGGTATGGAGAGACCCCCTCTCATGATTGTGAAGCGCTTTGGGTGTATGGCCATAGACAATAAATGCGCTATATAAATACACATTACTTACTTACTTAGGAGTCAGTTGCATCACATAATGGCGCATTTGCTATTTACATGGCGGACTTTGTTAGTGGAAAAACTGAACGCTTCACTAGCGAGAAAACAGTTAAACAGACCATCTGCAGCGCGAGGATAAAGAACAAATCGCCCTCTTTACTTTCTCTTTTGTGGATAAGGAAACGGTGTTGTACACACTCCACTGAAGACTTCCATTAGCCTATATATTTAATTTCATTTATTAAGCGCAAAGATTTGTTTCAAAACTATTTCTAAATTCAGTTCTAATTTCCAGAAAAGGAATAAATGAGCAATAATAACGAAGTGTGGTCAAAAAACTGAGTTATATCCAAACACACGTCCTATGCCCCATATGTCCAAAACTCTACAGGTGGACAAACCTAAGCTTGTTTCTAATAAAACAAATATAAATATGCATATAATAAATAATACTACTACTAATAATAACATTATACAAAAGCAAATTGTCATGATTAAATTGACAAAAGCCACCCGAGATGAAGAAGGCATGGAGGATGTGGTTTTTATATTTATGTAGAAAGTAATAACTTTTGTCATATTTTAATCCTTTAATTATTTTTCATTTGTAAAGATATTTGCGTATTGCTGTACATCCTGTGTATATTAAGCAATGTGTAAGCGAGGCGCACAACTAATGAGCTCTGTGCTGGACTTTAGACTTTAAAACGGGAAAATTAGGGTTGCGCTGGTCTGAAAATAGCAACACATCGTGGCAAACATGTCTTGTGCCTTATTGCGCCGGTGTATGATAGGGCCCAAAATGTTGTATGTTGTACATCTAAATACAGTCGACGAATACATTTTAAAGTGGAGAAAATTAAGATCTGTCTGCTAAAAATCATCCAAATATAAAATCAAAATATTTCATGAATTTATTGTAATCTAGAATTACGAGAATGTGTAATTGCTTTTAAATTAAATAGTTTTTCATTATGTATTTTTCCCCTACAAAATAATAAGTCACCATTGTTGTGATCATCATTTCATGGTTAGGTTTTTCATTTGAATATATTCAACTGCAAACTGAAAAAAAAAAATCCTTTTCTTTGTTTTACTAGGTTGGTGCCCTAATGAGCACATACATGGGCTACAAAATGGGCTTTAGCTTCCAGAAATGATAGCAGGCCTGCAAAGCCATTATTGCTGCAGATGGCTTTCATTTTCCCATGAATATGCAGTTTGATAATATAGCTCAATTTATGGCCTGCATTAAGTGCTTCCAGCTCTAACTGAATGAGCCGTGTAGTGCTTACTTGATTTCCAGTTTTGCTCCCAATCTCATATTTTTTTCTCATTTAAATGAGCCTCCGGAATTATATACATTTACAATTCAAAAATAGGTTATTTATTCTATTTCAAATATTTTTTCTTTCCCGTCCGGGCTTTGTAGTCAGCTGTTGCTTAGAAATGTCGAGTTTTTGCATATCCCCTGATAATAAGGATATTGGCTGTTCATTATAGCATCTCGTGAATAGACTCTTTTTTTTTTTTAAGTAGAGAGGAATAATGATGTTTGTCTTGTTGTGCAGTGGATCATCTTTAATTAAAGCCAGGATTCACATTGTGCGGAACAGTAATGTCTCCTCGTTTATTCACACACACACACACACACACACACACACACA
>CAIGQV010019070.1:26540675-26594909 GCA_903798115.1 Danio jaintianensis | reverse complement strand
AGGTCCTTTTATATCGATTCTCATGATTTTTTCATGTGGGAATGCACTTGACCTTACTCGTGTCAAGCTAGGAAAAAAATAATACTGCATTTATTTCCTTTCTGAACACTGAGTTTTCTATGACTGAGAAAGAAGCTTCACATTAAACGCGTTTTTGACCAGTACTACCTTAGCAACTGTTGCTATACATCATATTATTAGATAAATTATTAGAAATACACCATATTATTAGAACCATTTTGTGAAATTTATGTGGGCATCTTTATGTAAAAACTAAATTTAATTTACGTCAAAAAAACACGTCAGAAACGCAAATCGATTTGATGTCAAAACCTTGACGTCCTTTTGACATCCACACATTGATGTCCATTTGACTACCAAAATAACAAGAAAAAATTTATTATAATTAAGAAAGTTTTATTCATCTGAAAGCTTCAGTTCCAAATTCACACTGCATTTTGTATACCTACAATACATGTAAACTTTGATGTCCAAATGACACCAAACTTACATCTAACATTGGTGTCAAAAAACACGTCAAAAGCTGATTAACTGATGATTGATTATAAAGTGTTTGACATGCTGTCCCGGGAGAGAGCCCTGAGCTTATCAGTGGTGGAAAGAGTACTGACAAATCATACTTAGGTAAAAGTACCATTACTTGCCTAAAAATGTAGTGAAAGCAGAGTAAATGTATCTGTTGTAAATACTACTCAAAGTATGAGTAAATAGTAGACCTTTCAAAAGTACTCAAGAGTAGTGAGTAGTGAGTATTACGCTGTAAAAAGCGGATGCATTTACATGTAATTTGTGGATGTGGGTAAATGCAACATTCTGTAGTGCATTTTGCTATTGCCCAGCAGGAACACAATGCCATAAGATGTTAATATTAGGTTAGATTTAGGTTGTGATGTCAGGTGACCAAAATTCAATGTCTAATTGAATTTGATGTCCAATAACGATGTCAAATGACGTTGATATTTGGTTGACTTTAGGTTGTGTTAGAAAGTTACCAAAATCCAACGTCGAGCCAACATCTTAAACCAACATCTTAAACCAATATCATATTGACATCAAATACTGACATTTATTCATCAGGTATGGCAACCAAAATCCAATGTCTGATAGACGTCACAGTGGTAACGTCCACACAACATCAAGCTGTAACATCATTAGACGTTGATATTTGGTTGATTTCAGGTTGGACATTGACGTCGGCCTAACATTGGGTTCTGATGTCAACCCGATTTTCATTTCCAAACAAAATGCAACGTCCCCACGATGTTGGGGTACAATGTCAATCTGACGTCATGTTGACATCTTGTCCCTGCTGGGTGTTTAAGGCCATTTCGGTCATCATACAGTAAACATCCGTCATCTTCTCATCAGTGGCATGCATCTAAACATGCCACTGATGACCCATCTAAATCTCTGGGTCGATGCGTGTAAAGATTTTGGACATCTTCTTGGACACTTTTAATGCTTCCAAACAGTTTGCTGCTATTATAAATTGCCCTTGTCTTGAGGTTGTTCATTATGATGTGATTTACCTTCTATGTGCAATTTGATTGGACAGGAATCACAGGACTGAATTTTCTAATCCCCATAGACAAGAAAAAATAAAGTAGTGACTGCAGGTTGAAGGAAAGTGGTGGAGTAAAAGTACCAATACTGCACTAAAAATGTACTCAAGGGAAAGTAAAAGTACACATTTTTAAAACTACTTAGCAAATTACAATTCCTCAGAAAAACTACTCAATTACAGTACTTTGAGTATTTGTAATTTGTTACTTTACACCACTGGAGCTTATAGGGTCCTCGAGCCCGGGGCTCCCTCCTATTAGCAGGGCGAGAGGGGAGTTTGAGCTCAGGTAGATCTCGAAAACTCCCCCGACTTGTTTATGGCTAATGACAGATTATAGGGATAGCTATAGAAAGATATACTGCTTACTAAGAGCTCATCTATGGTGCCAATTCGGTATGGCCAATTTACTTATATCGCGTGTTTTTGGACTGTGGGATGAAACCGAGGGGAAACCCATGAGAGCACGGGGAGAACATGCAAACTCCACACAGAAATGTCGACTGGCCCAGTAAGGACTTTAAATGGTAACATTCTTGCTGTGAGGCAACAGTGCTAACCACTGGGCCGCCATGTCGCCAAATCTAAAAAAAGGAGGGAGGAGTAGGGGTGGGATGGGGGTTTCTTCAAGAGGAAGATAACTGAGGTAAGTGAGTTAGGAATCGTCTGATTGGTGAATCATGTGTTAGCTAATGCGGGACCAGCCGTGGTCAATCATAAGCACATGATCCTCTCGAAATTAGTTTATGAATAAACTTTACGTAGTTTGAACAAACAGCAAACGTCATTTTTTGAGTGTAGTCCTGTCATTGTTTTTTAACATCATTGGTAGGGTGGCACGGTGGCACAGTGGGTATCGCTGTCGCCTCACAGCAAGAAGGTCGCTGGTTCGAGCCTCGGCTGGGTCAGTTGGGGTTTCTGTGTGCTCCGGTTTCCCCCATAAGTCCAAAGACATGCGTTATAGGTGAATTGGGTAAGCTAAATGGTCCGTAGTGTATGTGTGTGAATGAGAGTGTATGGGTGTTTCACAGTGATGGGTTGCAGCTGGAAGGGCATCCGCTGTGTAAAACATATGCTTGATAAGTTGGCGGTTCATTCCGCTGTGGCGACCCCAGATTAATAAAGGGACTAAGCCAAAAAGAAAATGAATGAATGAAACATCATTGTTAAACATCAATTTGACATCAAGTTAGTCAAATTGATTTGATTGATTTATCAAATTGATTTGCATTTTTGACGTGTTTTTTTTAAACATGTTTTTTGAAATCGTTTTGAAATAAAGATTTTTTTGTGAAAAACAAACTTGAAAACCTTAATTTTAAACATGAACATGTCTCTTTTAATCAACCACGATTTGCTTAAAAAGAGATCTTTTTGCTAAATAACCATTTCACTTTTTCAACTTTATCAGCATATTTTACTGAGAAAAAAGATTCAGCAAAGGGTGGATTCCTTTGAGCAGACATCACAGAGCAGAAAACACTTTTATATCTGCAAATGTATCTGGTCAGGGAGAAAAGACCCCAATATACATCAACCGAGGCTGAAAAACAAATCGATCTGATAGCATTTTGACATAATCAGGCCAAAATGAAGTTAGAAACAGGAGTTCTGAACAGCGTGGCATTCTAGTTATTAACTTCCTAGAAAAGTTTGGCTGGTAAACACCTTGTGATGGTGTAAAAAAAAGTGGGTGTGTCTCTGTGTCTCCGCCTACTTTGACATGGAAATCTTCTCTAGTTCATTTCTTCTGTCAAGGTCAGACATTTGTGAATAAAAACCTAAAGACACAGTTCACCAAAAAAAGGATCAACTGCTGTCTTCTTTTGAACACAAAAGAAGCTATTTTGAAGAAGGTTGGAGGCCGGTAGCCATTGACTTCCATAATCATTTTTTCTTTTTCCCCACTACGGATGTCAATCCCAGCAATCATCTTGATGTCAAAAAAAGGTTAAAAAATGCTAATTTGCCAATATCAGATGTAAATTTGGTGTTATTTTATGTTTACGTGCATTGAGGGATACAAAAACCATTGTAAATTTGTAATTAAAGCTTTCACTTTTCTCATATTATAATACTGTTTGTGTTTTTTTTTCTGGTCAAAAGGGCATCGATGTGTGGATGTCAAATGAACGTCAAGGTTTTGACATCAAATCTATTTGCACTCTTGATGTGCTTTTTGATGTTTTTTGGACATCAAGGTGCCTGCTGGGATTGCTGGGTTCTAAAATTTTTCCAAATATCTTCTTTTGTGGCTAAATATACCTTGTTGGGGAAACTATCCCTGAAACACTAATTGATAGAAACTAAAATAGTTTTTTAGCGTGTTTTTTATGTAGTGTGGATGATGTCTGGATGTTTGCCAACAGTAAATGCTATTTCAATCTTCTTTCTATCCTTAAAGGGATAGTTCACCCAAAAATTAAAAGTTACTAACAATTTACTTATCCTCCAGTGGTTCCCCAAGTTTCCTTATATTGTTGAACACAAATGAAGATATTCTAAAGAATGTTTGAAACCATTAACCGTTGACATCCATAGTAGGAAAAACAAACACTATGGAAGTCAACGGTTACAGGTTTCCAACATTTTTCAAAATATCTTCTTTTCTGTTCAACAGAAGAAAGAACGTCAAACAGGTTTGTGACAAGTGAAGAATGAGTAAATGATGACAGAATGTTCAGTTTTGGGAGAATTATCCCTTAAAAACTGATACTTGTAGTTTAACAAAGTGCATGAAACGCGTTTATCTTTCTGTTGATGGAGCGAAAACATACTGAACTCCTTTGGAAATGGAGCTAGTTTGTGGAAGTAAAGATTCAGTCGGTAGAAATTCCATTAGAGATCATTAGTCTCATTCAGAGATGCTGACATGTGGCCAAAGACGCAAGTCATTTTGCTTGAGCGTTAATGAATTCCATTAAGATGCGTGCGTGTGAAAGGCCAGAGGCACAGAACCAGTGTGTTTTTTTTTCCTACGGTGCACACAAAAAACCCAGACAGATTCTTCATACATTTCAAATGAACATTTGCATCCAAATAAATCACTGTGGAATTAATTAATGCCGATTTCTTGCTTTACAATTTGTGGCAGAGACCCTGTGAAATTGCGCACAGAAATGTCTGCGGAGATGAGAAACGAGGTCCGTTTTAATTTGCATTATTATTGGAACGTGCGGGGTTCAAAACAAGTTAAGCTCTATTGACAAAACCTGTTGATTAACACAGAATACAATTTCAGTCCATTTGTAAAAGCAAGCGCAAGCTGTGTTTACATTAATGCACTGAATTCTGGAGGGAATTGTGTTATTTGTTTAGAACGTTCCACATATGATATATATATATTTGCACTGTTATCTCCACTCATATTGCAGCTCATGGCTTTACTCTCAGCGGAACGTGGTGTGGGTGGCATAAATTATTAAGATTAAGAAAAAATTAAGATTTTTTAAAAACAAATTATGCTTGCTAATTATTCAAATCGGTTCTCTCCTGGGAGAGCAGCTAAGGCTAAGGAAAACTGACCTATGACAAAATAGTTCAAACACATCGAGGTGGAACATTCAGCACAGAGACCGCAGCGAAACAGACCACCAAGCTGAAATAAAAAATCAATGGTTCACAAAAACAAAACAGAACAGGACGTAAACGGCACATACCAAAACAAAACATGTTCTCAAAAGGCCATACCATGCACACATTGATGACATATAATAACATGTTTTTATGCCAGTCATCTCAGTTCTGGTAAGCTAAACAAAACTAAACTTTGTGTTTGTTTGTGTGTGTGTGTGTGTGTGTTTAAGGATAGGATAGCACTATCATCTATAAAGTAGTATTGGTTTCTTCGCATTCAATTTGGCTGGTTATTTGAGATAACAGTAATAAAAAAACCTAATTAAGAGAAAGAGACTAGGAAAAAGTGTTTCATTCATTCTTTTTCGTCTTTCTGTTTGCTCCATTCCTTTCTGGGTCAA
Source organism: Danio jaintianensis (assembly GCA_903798115.1). Taxonomy (NCBI): domain Eukaryota; kingdom Metazoa; phylum Chordata; class Actinopteri; order Cypriniformes; family Danionidae; genus Danio; species Danio jaintianensis. Next base: position 26,589,350 of record CAIGQV010019070.1, on the reverse strand, counting down.
TGACGGATTGGATTTTGTGTTGAATCAGTATAATGTCAACAACGTCAAGGTGGTATAGTCTTCTTGCGATGATACGATAATTACAGAAATAGCTGAAATTGTAGTTTGGTATATACTTTTTTTATGTATTTGTTTATAAAAAAATCAAGGGTAGTTAACAAATGTCAAGTGGTATGACTGTAGGAAACCATGTTTTTAATTCAAAAATAAAAATGCAAGATATCTATAACAAAATGCATTTTATACAATTCACACTTTTAGAAATAAAGGTACAAAAAGCTGTCACTGGTAGAACTATTTCAAAAGGTATAGTTTTGTACTTGAAGGGTTCATATAAATACCTAAAAGATTCACACTGATACCTTAAAGGTACATATTAGTACCTAAAAAGTACAAAAGTGTACATTTTGAAAGGGTACCAGCCCAGTGACAGCTTTTGTACCTTCATTTTTGAGAGTGCTGTTGCTTCTAAAACAAATAGTATAAATAAATAAAATCCACTGTTATGTGTAAAGAAAAAATATAATCAGATTTACAGTTTGGGCTGAATAAAAGGGCATTCTGTACAGTTTTATATACTTTTTTTTTTATATGTTTTTCTTGTGTAGGTGTAAGAAATAAATGTACTTGGTTACACCATCTGACATTTGACTTTCAAATCAACAACTACAAAACAATTTAAAGAAACAACTCTTGGTTGTATAGACCATTTCAATGTGGTCATGTCATTGGCCCATGAACATTTCCTGCTTGTTATCAAACTATTTCATAACTGTAACAAGAAGCAATTCAGTCATAACTTAAAGTTGAAACAGCTATCATAACATTATTTATCAATATGTTGCTCTTTTTGGATTCTCGGAAGCTATAGAAATGACAAATGTAGAACAGGAAATAAGTTGGGACCATTGTTTTTGTTTACATCCCTCAAAATGGTCTATAAAGTGTTTTTGTACAGTTTTATTACTTAAATATTTATTACTTAAATGTATTGCTCACTACTTGACACATAACATGTGACACTGTTTATTTTCAATGCAGTAATCTAAAGTCTAAATATTTTCTTAAGTACACCAATTGACATTTGACTTACAAAATTGGCAAAATTATTAAAAAGTATACAGTATGAAACCATCACAAATATAATATTACATATTTTATTATTTAAAATATAGTTTTATTGTAAGAAAAGATTATTTCATTAATTATACCACTTGACATTTTACCTTAAAAATGGCATTGCAATTAAAAAAACAAACAAACAAAAAAAACATGCATTTTAAACTTCATAACTTCAGCAAAAATGTCAGTCATGTTTAAGAATTCCATGGTTATACCATTTGACATTCGACCTTAAAAATGGCATTAAAAAAATTGAGAACAAGCATTTTAGACTACATAATTTCAGCAAAAATGTCAATAATTCTTAAGAATTCCATGGTCATACCACTTGACATTCAACCTTAAAATGACATTAACAAATTTTTTAAGTACATGCAATTTAAACTCAAGCAAACTTTAAATTTAAGCAACAAATTCAATAACATTTAAGAATTCCATGGTTATACCACTTGACATTTGACCTTAAAATGTCATTAAAAACATTATAAGTACATGCATTTTAAACTACTTTATTTCAGCAAATATTACTTTCTTTTTGTGTTCAATTCAGTGCAGAGCTCTCCTCGTGCCATTGACCCTTCTACGAAATAACCTATAAGTTCTAACTCTCCAGGCTCTTCCTAACAGAAAACGCGATTCATTTCCATTCCCTCCCGACAGTAAGTAGACCAAAGTTTTAAGCCTCCCTCGTGTGAATGACGGCACCATGGAGCACCATGACATTTGACAAAGATCAGCAGTGCTCCCATGCAAGGCAAATGGCTCCCAGCTCATGCTATGGAGGAGGTTAATTGGCCAAACCCGAGCCACCAGTCCACAAGCCACATTACAGCGCCCTGTCCCGCAATGATGATACCAGCACTCCAGCAAAAAACATATTTACCTGTAGTTGTACCTGGGAAATCTTTAGCTGTCGGCCATGGACGCAGACAGAAAGGTGCAGTAAGGGAAGACAAGGGTGAGGACATAAAACAAGGGAGAGAAGGGAAAAAAGGCCACAAAACTAAAAACCACACACACAGACAAAAATGTTAGGTTATTTTAACTCAATTTTGGGTCAAATATGGACAAACACAATGGTTTGGGTGTTCATATTTGACCCATATTTGGGTTAAATCAACCCAGCATTTTTCAAAGTGCAGTAATGAAGACAGTAACCGACAGCATTAACCTGCAGTCAGGATGATCGAACTTTGGGACGACATGATGGATTCCAGAACACGCTAACACATCCTGAAAAACACAGCCATTTGGACATGTTCATAAGTATACATTGATGCTAATCTCCGACGTCTGCTGCGCTGCTCTGTAATGACGCTACTTATCATGCAAATCGCTCTGTATTTCAAACCAATGGAGCCAGTTAATGCCAGTTTAGTCATTTGAGTTACTAGCCTCTTTATCTTGCGCAGATTGAGAGGATTAAAAATCGGGGCAATGGGTCTCGTTCGGTAATTGGTTGAGTGAAACTGCATACCAATGTCTTCACAAATAAACCATGATTTATCATTAACGTTCATGTCCAAATTTTTGTCTAAATTTACAATAAAGTGCTAAAAAACATGCGTGGGCAAAAATCACTATGCTTAGTAGCCCTATCGATTTTATACACAGACATTTCATCACAAATTTATTTTACATCATGTAGTAAAAGAATACTGGTGTGGTCACATTTACCATTGTTTGCTGAAACTTCCCACACTGAAAAAAATGGTTAAATGGATTTACTTTTTTTTAAGGTAAGTGGTTGCAAACAATTTATATGGACTGAATTTAAACAAACAAATTAAGTTGAACATTACTAAGTTAAATGTTTTTTGTTTCAATTCATTCATTTTCTTTTCGGCTTAGTCCCTTTACTAATCTGGGGTTGCCACAGCGGAATGAACCGCCAACTTATACAGCATATGTTTTACGCAGCGGATGCCCTTCCAGCTGCAACCCATCACTGGGAAACACCAATACACTTCCATTCGCACACATACACTACAGACAATTTAACTTACCCAATTCACCTATAGCGCATGTCTTTTAAACTTGTGGGGGAAACCGGAGCACCCGGAGGAAACCCATGCCAACACGGGGAGAACATGAAGACTCCACATAAAAATGCCAACTGACCCAGCTGAGGCTCGAACCAGCAAACTTATTGCTGTGAGGTGACAGCGCTACCCACTGCACCACCGCGCCACCCTGTTTCAATTCAGCACATATAAATAGTTTGCAACCACTTACCTTAAAAAAAGTTGTAAATTCAATGAACCATTTTATTCAGCAGTGTTGGGGAAAGTTACTTATGAAAGTATTGCATTACAATATTGAGTTACTCCCAAAAAAGTAACTAGTTGCGTTACTTAGTTACTTTTTATGGTAAGACATACGGTACGTTACTTTTGAGTTATTTTGCGTTACTTTTTCACGTTTACCTTTGCTAAGGCTTGATCTCTTTCAGAACTGTTTTTTTTTTTTCATTCTTTTCCTAATAGAGGAGCTTTGCAATTAACAATGGACTGTATAACCTTCATTTACCTTTAAAAAACACATCAACATTTTTTATTTTAGGATAATGTTATCTGAGAACTTCCTGACCCCAGAGCTATACATGCCGTATATACAGATTATTGAACGTTTAAAGCAATATGTTTGCTACTTTTGTACTATTCGTCTTAAGTAACAACACTGTAGACACTGTAAACAGTCCCCTTTTCCTTTTCATTGATGCGTTCAAAATAATGAACACATTCTCTCATTGTCTGCGTGATTCATTGTGACTAATTTTAATTCAGCAATTTATTTTTTAAAAGTGAATTAATTAAACTAAAAAGCAACTCGCATTACATTTTCAAAGAAGTAACTCAAAAATTATAACTTTTTTCCAAAAGTAATGCGTTACTTAGAAAAGTAATATTATTACATAACTCACGTTACTTGTAATGCGTTATCCCCATTATTCAGTGTATCGAAATGTAAAATTCAAATGGAAAGTTATTTAACAAATAGTAATGACAACAAATATTTTAACTTAATTTAATAAGATAATCATGTTTCAACTACATTTTGTTTAAGCTATAGAAAGTTTAACATAATAGTTTTTAGTCAGTTTGACTGATGTAAGTTGATATGACTACACTTTTAACCATTCCCTGTAGAATATCCTACAGTAACTTACTAGCAGCAGTTCGCCAGGAACTTACTGCAAGTTAATTACAGCAAAAATACTGTTTTTACATTTACAGCATTGTTTATGTTGCTGTATATGGATTTACAGTGTACTATATGCACCTAAAATATGTATTTAAAAGACAATATGTGCGATTTTTTTCATTCAGATATTCAAAATCCACCAGAATAGTGTTATATATTTTGCTGACTCGTGCTTAAATGATCTCAAATGTTTCAAAGAATGTTTCATTCCAGAGAAATACGCAATTTTAAACTAGTGACGTTGACCATGTTTATGCTAAAAGAGAGCTCTCGGATTTCATCTAACAGATATTAATTTGTGTTCCAGAGATGAACGCAAGTCTCAGGGGATTGGAACAACACAAAAGTAAGTATTTAATAACAAAATAATAGTTTTTTTTGGCTGAAATAACACTTTAAGTGTTACTTGTCCTCATACGCTTGTTTGTCCATGGTGGAGAATTGCATCTGCCCTTCCATCTACCGAAACAGAGCAGATGTCTGATTATCAAAGCCTTTTATCTCTCACCTCCATGACACACAGTGACAACCAGAATTTCATCTGTGGCTAGTCTTTTTTTTCTTTTTTTTTTTCTTTTTTCACTGGAGTCAAAAACCTTTTGGTCCAATTTGTACAATAAGAGGAAAAAAAAGAGTGTCTGATGTAAAAAGGTGGAGGTGATGTGAAGTGGCAGCGAGAGAGATGGAGAAAGACAAGAGATGGGAAGACGGGAAAAGATCAACATTGGCGCTGCAGTTCAAACGCTATGTGACTGTTGGCGGCTCATTTCTGCTGCAGGCTGAGTGTGTCTCCCTCAGGGTTTCTGATCTGGGTGTAGCTCACGAAGCCTGTCAGGAATCTGTCAGGGCCATGTTTCACATCAAAATCAAACGAAATACCCAATTACATTTTCGTATTAACATTTAAGTAGTTTGAAATAATATAATGTATAAGAAATAATATATAGAGAAATAAGTCTGTAAAATAACAGAAAATGTATCGGCAGTTTATTAGAAGGTTTTGCACCTTAATTTACAACAACAACCCAGACAATATGTCATTTTCCAGGTTAAAAGTTGTTGGAAGAAAGTAAATAAATAAATAAATAAAAACATGAATCACAAAATACGGAAAACTGCTAATTTAATTTAATACAGATATTTTTTGCAGTCTTTAGTTTTTTTGCAATGGTTTTGAAAGATATGTCATATTTAACCCAGGCTCATTCTGAAAACGTACCGCTATATACATTTCTGGAGAGCGTCAAATACGTCCCAGGAGGTACATTTTTTGTTTTCGCGAATCCACCAGAGGCCGTTTTTTAAGGATCTCAAATTTCTCTCGCGAGTGCCATTCGCACCTGCTGTTCTCGCGTAAATCCACCAGAGGCTGCTGTCGACTGACTGACTGACCGATCGACTGACCCACCCTCCTCCTTCCCTAAACCCAACCAATAGTGTTTTCAAAAGCACCGATTAACCCGCCCACCCACTTCCCTAAACCCAACCGACCCAACCAAAGAAAAGCCCTCGTCTGATTTTTACCACGTTTTCAGATTTTACCACATTCTAACCCTGTTATTTACTTGTTTATTTGTTTATCTATTTTTGTCTTACCAGCTTTCTGGAACTGTTATTCGCCGGACTTGAACCATGTCTCTGCGTCCGCCGATGTACATGGCGAGCTACAGGACAAACTGGTAACAGTGGGAAAGCCGTCCACACGGAGGTAAACAGTCAGCTGGTAAGCGCGAAAAGGAACGGCATCATACCACCCCGTAGCATTCGATTTAAAGACGAAATGCAGCCATACGTACTTTTGGCTACATAATTCACGATCTCCAGAAATGTATATATGGCTACGTTTTCAGAATGAGCCTATGTTGGTCATATTTGAATTTTAGTAGCCACTATTCCAGTTTTCATTTAAATATGAGAAAGATATATAACGTTATTGGTAAACATTTCTTTATATAACCAGTGTTGAAAAGATATTGGTGTAGAAGCTTTGATTATTTTCTTCCAGGATTCTTTGATGAATTAAAAACTTTAAAGAACTGTGTATTTGAGATGATTTGTAACATTAAAAATGTATTTACTACCACATTCAATCAAATTAATGTATCATTGCTGAATAAAATTATATATAATTTTACCACAATATCACCACCATTCAGAAAGTATAGAATTCGCTTATATATATAAACGGATTCTATACTTTCTGAATGGTGGTGTTCATTTTAATGTTTACTTCTTTCTGCATCTCAGGCATGTACTGTAGGAGGGGAAAATATGCAGATAATATTAATGTTTATTTATGCAGATAACATTATGTTTTTGTTTGATCTTGTCCTCTCGCTGTTTTCTTCGCAACTTGTACTCCTCTGAACATCTACATGCATAAATGTATATTTGAAAAAACTACACATTCTAATTTATTCCTATATGTTGTTTTATTTTGGGACACAGTGTGTGGGGGTGGGTCTCACATCCTCAGATTTGTTAAAGCACTTTAATGGATAATATTGGCACACATGGACCATGGGATTAATATCCAGTATTTATCTGCTTTTTAATACACTTTTGGTTACATGGATGGCATAAAGCAACACATTATTTTGTGTTAAATGGATGAACTGACAATTTAAAATGGGTTACTTTTAACTTATCATGTTTTATAGAGTGTAGAATCTTTGATTTCTGACCTAGTTCATTTGCTGTCTTCAATGGCTGCAGTATGCTGGGTTCTGCCAACTGGCAACCCAGGTTGTTTAAATATCATTGGCTAAAATGGCAGTGGGTGGGATCACACAGACTACTAAAACTAAAGCACATTTGAAAGTAAAACAGAGAACAAGAGTTGAGTTACAGAAGTAAAATCTATTTATTTTATCCATGAATAAATTGTTTTTTTTTTTAACCAAAACTGATAAAGACAGGTCTATTGCTAGCTCTGAGATTGATAATGTATGTTCACATTAATTTAACTTTAATTAATTAACTGAAGGCGGTTCATTTCGCTGTGGCGACCTCTGAAATAGAGACTAAGTCAAAGGAAAATGAATGAATGAATAATTAACTGAATAGCATATTTGCCCTTGATTCAGTGCAGAGATTTCCACCAATTGACATATACATTAACACAATAAACATACACATATTTTGCCGTAAACTTGAAACATACTGTTTCTGTGGATACAACCAGCAACATTGAATAGTTTTATAATTCTTTTTGCAGTGATTCATGGGACTCTTTTCCTCAGTTGTTAAATTCACACCTTGTCTTGCTCTCAGATTTCCATATACAAATCTGTTTCAAATCAAGTTTGCATTGTTGTGATTTTTCTTGTAGTTGTGGCAAAGACTTCTTAAAAATCCAAATGGGAAAAATACTTCTGGAACAGGCGTTGATGGAAAAAGTGAGTGGCCATGAATGCATTCTACCACTACCATGCATTCTACCATAATAATAAAGTATATTATAGTACTTTTATGGTGACAAGGTGGTGCAGTGGGTAGCGCTGTCGCCTCACAGCAAGAAGGTTGCTGGTTTGAGCCCCGGCTTGGTCAGTTGGCATTTTTGTGTGGAGTTTGCATGTTCTCCCTGTGTTCACGTGGGTCTCCTCCGAGTGCTCCGGTTTTCCCCACAGTCCAAAGACATGTGCGGTAGGTGAATCGGGTAAGCTAAATTGTCCGTAGTGTATGCATGCATGTCCTGGTCCTCCAGGTTGGGGGTTGAGCGTTGGGCTAACAACCCACCTCATAAAAACTAGATGTTATGAAACAACAATGTGGTGTGGCTAAATATCAACTTTGATATAAATGGCCCTGGGAGTAAGTAAGTATAGTACTTTTATGCTGTAGTAAAGTAAAAAAAAGGCTCATTGAAAATACCTGCCTTAGCCTACATTTTTGCAGAATATAAAATACATTGCTCCGGATACGTTTTGTTATACGTTTCAGATTACAAATCCACTAGAGGGCTCTGGCTACATTTTTGCGAATCTGAAATACGTTCATTAGGGTACGTGTTTTTGTATGTTTCAGATACACTTCCTTCTTCTACACGTCCATGAGAAGGCAGCAGCAAACTACTTACCTAAACCCTTCCTTAAACCCAATCAAAAGTTTTATCCGAAGCAAACATATGAGAAAAGTGCACTGCAACCACACAGTTTACCTTGATTTTACATAATCTTTATCTATATTGTGTAACCGTGCTTCACCAGACTCGAATCCAAGCGCTGTACAAAGTGAGATTCCGAGCAAACTGACCAAATTGTCCACACTCAAAAAATTATTTTTGCTCCTTGTTCAAACTACTTATTTGAAATGAGCTGAAACAACACAATTCTTGAATTTTTTTTGTTATAGATTAATTGTTTTATGTTCAATCCACTTACATTTTTTAAGTTAACATAAACAATTTGTGTTGGGACAACATGAATGAATTGTGTGGAACCCTAAATTTTTTACAGTGCATATGGAGTCAGATTGAAGACATTGTTAAGTTGTTTTGTGTATTTGTGTATTTATTTTTTTCCTGTTGTACAAAAATAGTCCTTTATTCATCAATAATATGTCCCTGTAAAATTATTAGTGTGAAATTAACAAAATTCGCTTCCGTTAACCTGCCCCAGAGTTAATTTTACCTAGAAACTGACCTAGAAAAAGTACGTTTTTGAAGATTCACAAAAATGTAGGCTGCAGCACGTATTTCCAATGAGCCTGTGTTAAAAAAAATTACTTATAGTACTTTGATATGTTTATATATTTAATTTAATATTAGTTCTGGTAAGAAACTGGTTTTTAGATTTAATATTAGAAATATGACCCGGCCTTGTTTGTTTTTGCGTGATTTACCCCTTTGCCATATTCTACATATCACTTCGCCCCAACATTAAGCAAAAGCAGCTTTATTATTTTGTTTATTTTCTCCTTTTCTGTTTGGCAAAGGCATCTCCTCCGGTTTCCTAATGTTTAATCCTTAACGTCTACATCAGAAATGCAAGCATTTGCTAGTTTCCTCGGCCTGGACTTCAAACGCGAGGTTGTTTTGATCAGTATCGCCTGCCCTTCCTTTACATGTCTCCCGAACTGATTACTGATATATAATTAGCTCTTTAAAAAAGACCTAAAACTAGAGAGAAAGTAAAAAAAAGAAGTATAAATACAACTCAGCAGTTTCAAGCGATTTGGCGAGGATTTAGTTTAGGGTCAAACTGCCTCACAAGTGCCTCTGGAAGCATTTCATCTCTTGCTCCGGACGCCTTTCTGAAAAGACGTCAGTTTTATGGATGTTTGCACGCTTTTTCCGAGCAAGTAAACGCAACTCTTTTTCATCCATTCTCATGGTTTTAATTGAGAGGGGGCTGGTGGAGAGCACACGCTGATTATAGGAAGCGCGCAATAAATATTTTACAGTTCCAAGCAAGAGCTGGATTAAACCCACGAGACATAAATGCTGATGCTCATTTAAAAGTCAGAGGAGAACCAGAGGCTGTGAGTAGCCAGAGGGAGTCTCGGCTGCTCAGACCCACTGCTGGCTACAATTAGACTATACATTACACCTGCCGGAGAGATGTCACAGGTCTCTCGCCGGCTCAATAACACCCATATAGAAGCGTGCGGACCAATACATGGATTTTCTCATCCAGCGGAGCAATTGGATTGGCCGTGGACACTGCTGTTATCTAGTCTTCCTGGAAATGTGCTGTTTCTTGCGTGGGCTTGACTACTGAGTAAATGGAGGTTGCACTTTTTTCTTTGTAGGCTTTTTGACTTTCATTTATACAATAGCAGAGTGGAGAGAGTAAAAGTAGAGGGTGAAGCCTGTGAGTGGTATAACTATCCACTATGCTCTAATAGATATACCATGTATACTGCATTAAACTTCTCCCTTAAAGATTCCATGAAGTACTTTGAAATGTGCATTTTTTGTTCGATGTTTGACGTCATCTCAACTGAAACCTGAAGAGAGGGTGGGACATAGAGTAGCTTCTCCCCTTTTTAAAAAAAAACATCCAATAGCGTTTGGTTTTTATCACAGCTCTGCGAGTGAAAGTGGTTGAGATCAAGCATATCAAATAAAAAGCCAATGAGAAGCATCTTCAAGGAGGTGGGGCATGTCAGATACTAGAGAGTATTTGATTGGGCAAGATTTGATGAGAAACTGAAGTATGAGGTGACGTGGAAAAAAAATTGTTGATCTATTAAGGCGGAAGTGACAAACGGCAAGCTTTGTATGTTTACATAAGGTTTATATCTTCTAAGAGCAAATTTTGTCACTGTTTTTGGAGCACACTAGCTTATAGATATCCTTAAATATCTTTATCCCACCCCCTCTTCACTTTCGTCCCCCCCGAAACCACCGCTAATCCCCCTGCCACTCTTCAATTTCGTCTGTGATCCCCCCCAAAAACTCACTCACCCTCCTCACTTTCGACCTAATCCCACCCCCCCGCCTAGGATAGGGCACATAATCATGAAAGTGAAGTCTCTTACTGTACATAGCCCTTCGTTTAATTTAATCCATGGTCTGTTAAAATTCTCGATTCTGATTGGCTAGAGGGTGTGCAATAAAATTGTTTAATGCACAGGTAGTTCCAGTCAGTTTTAAAGTAAACACACTTCCCTCAAACATTAGTAGTAACCATAAAAACTTATTGAGAACCTTCATTCACCTGTATGATCCCGAGAACATTGACGTGGGCTTCAGCTTCCAGGAAGCTGATGTTGATTAACCAACTCGTAAAAATATGATCAATATGATCAAATATTTGCGAAAAGGTAGCTAACACATGTTACTATGAGCTATGAGATATACCAGTGTCATTATCAAGTGCTGCAAATGCTAATGGTCTAATTCAATTTAATGATCTATGCTAAGCTATTTTACTAGTGCAGATGCCAGTTTAGCAATGTGAGGCAAGAAAAATCTATAATACCTGAAGAAAGTTAGCATAATACTATTTTAACAGCATGCTAACAAATTTGCTAAGCTAAAATTGCTCCTGCCAGACCCGAAGATCGCCTGAATGGATTAAAAAATGGTAAAACTCAACTGTTTAACTCTAGTGAACCTGTAAAATTAGCCTATTTTTTTCCTTTAATGTATAAAATATTGGTATCTATTTGCTTTCTATTGGTGGCATGATAAAAATCCATAAATCATAATGGAATATGTCCCAAAACACACTCAAAATGGGATCATTTTACAATAAGATTTCATTTGTTAGTGTTATTGTATTTACTAATGAACAATACATTTATTACAGTATTTATTTATCTTTGTTAATGTTGTTTAATAAATTTACAAAATAATTATCATTAATAAATGCTGTTGAAGTATTGTTCATTCTTAGTTACATTAACAACCTTCACTTCAAATGTATTGGTTTTAATGGTTGTAGTGGAAACCATTAGAACTTCTGTGATCATTTCTATTGTAGTTTTTGTCAGCAGGGATTTGCACTTATTTAGTTATTTGAAGTAGACCAAAAAGGTTTTTCAAAATTTTCCCCCAAAAAGAATGGGTATTGTTAAATATTTTAAGGACAACTTTGATGAAAGGTTTTGATTGACTTGAAATGTTTACTACTGTACATGCACACACACACAAACACACACATGATCTTTTTCTTTCGCATACTCTATCTGCCTGTGTCTGATTCAAAACGGGGACTAGGAAATCTAACATGTCATAACTGATGAAAATTTGGTCAAAAATGTAACGGCAAATAGCAAAACTAGTTTAAACTTGTCTATAACTAGGTAAATGACCTCATTGTCACATTGGGGAGTTCTTTGCCTCCATGTCTTGCATTTAAAATCCATTGATTATCCCTTACTTGTACTATATGATCTACAGCTACAGCATTTTTAAAGCATACTTTTAAAATCAGATTTATTTTTCACTTGAGCAATCGAACAGACTTCTTTTGCACAAGTGGTTTAATTACATTAAAAATTAATAGACTCATTAAGGAACTAAAATCGTTTAGTACAATCATATTTCAAATCATACATTTCCTTTTAGTTTTATTTAGTGTTTTAGTCTTAGAAATAAAAGGCATACCGATTCTAAGACTAAAACACTAAACAAAAGTAATCTTTATATAGCACATTCCAAATGTTACTTTGTATTTATTGCCTTTCCTAAACAACAGACATTTCCGTTCCCATCTGAAAAAAAGTAAAAATAAAGTGTACCTACCAGTAGACAGACACATTAATAAACGGAAATTAAAGCGGTAACTGGAGATGAATAGAGACTGTGTGATTTCAACTGACATTTATTGCCACTTGGCAGTCGTACCATTAGCAAATTAGGTTCATTCGAGAGCGAGTCGGACAACTCATCCTGAGAGGAAGGGCTTAATAAATATCCTTCGGGTGAAGGCAGACATCTAGATGAATTAGAAGCAGAGGTAATGAGTCATGTGAATGAGATTCTCCCTTTCTCTCTCTTTCTCCACACCTTTCTGTCACTTGCTTCCTCTCATTTAAAAAAAAAAAAATCCTGGAGGTCAAGGCTTGACTGGTTAGCCAGGTCAGTTATTCTTTGTTAGTAAGAATGTTCTAGAAAGATTTTTTCAAGGTTATGAAAATACAATCTTCCATTAAAAGGCCGTTCACGCCAAGCACGAAAACGATAAAAATAATGATAAATACATTGTTCTAAAAATCGTTGTGAATGTAAAACAACAGCAGAGATCAGACCACAACTATAATGATAAATATGTAGAGAAACGATATCATTGAGATCACTTTCAGTGCAATTTCCCCCTAGGTAATAAACAATAAAACACTGACAGCCAGTCAGAAATCCATTGAAAGAGCTCGCGCAATTAAAAGCTAAAGACAACGTGAAAATTTTAAGAATATTAAAAGATAATCTTGAAAACAATTGGTTATACCATAGGAGGGAATGATAAAACTGTAAATGCTATGTAAGCCAGGCTAGCAAATTGAAGTATAAAAATAAAAGTACCTCAGGCTTTTGTTGTGTTATGCGCTAGAAATGTAATAAGCTAAATTGTTTGCGGGTGTGGACACAATCATAGTTATCGTAATATTTAAAGTTATCATTCTTATTGTGAACAGGCCTTTATATTAGTAGAACTTATCTGGATTTATTGTAACGTTCACAAAATGTTAACACTAAAATGCTAACATTTTAGTTGTGACTAATTAATATTAACATATTAATTGTTGTACTACTTGTTTCAGAGTGTTCTGAGAATATTCTGTTGAAGTTCGTTTAATTGTAGATAAAATGTGAAAAAAAAATAATAATAATAATTATGAATAAATAAAAAATCTACTGTTATTATAAAAACTGGAAACATTTACATTAGCAGAACCTTCATAATGTTTTCAAAATGATAGGCTAAAAAATTTATTTATACTTTGTATATACACTATCGGTCAGAAGTTTGGGGTCAGTACTATTTTTAAATGTTTTAAAATAAGCTTATCCTGCTCACCAAGGCTGCATTCATTTAATAAAAAATACAGTACAAATTATAAAATTGTGAAATGTTATTACACTATAAAACAACTGTTCAAAAGTAGTTTATAATTTAATTTAATAATTTATTCCAGTGATTTTAAAGATGGATTTTCAGCTTCATTACTGCAGTCTTCAGAGTCACATGATCCTTCAGAAATCACTCTAATATTAATTATTATTATTATTAATTATTCATTCATTTTCTTTTCGGCTTAGTTCCTTTATTAATCAGGGGTCACCACAGCAGAATGAACCGCCAACTTATCCAGCATATGTGTTACACAGCGGATGCCCTTCCAGCTGCAACCCATCACTGGGAAACACTCCTACACTTTCATTCACACACATACACTACAGACAATTTAGCTTACCCAATTCACCTATAGCGCATGTCTTTGGACTGTGGGGGAAACCGGAGCACCTGGAGGAAACCCACACAAACACAGGGAGAACATGCAAACTCCACACAGAAATGCCAACTGACCCAGCCGAGGCTCGAACCAGCGACCTTCTTGCTGTGAGGCAACAGCGCTACCCACTGCGCCGCCCTTATTATTATTATTATTATTATTATTATTATTATTATTATTAATGGTAATAGTAATAAAAGCAATAATGACTGGAGTAATAATTTCATTTGAAACTACATACAATGAGAAAGCAGTTATTTAAAATTGTAATAAATATTTAACAATTAAATTTTTTTTTTACATTTAATAAATGCCGCCTTGATGAAGGGAATAATTTTCTTTAAAAATAAAACATGAAAAAAAAAAACTGACCCCAAACTTTTGACCGGTAGTGTATATTTATTCTCTCAAGGCTCTCTTAAAGTACCTTTTATTTTTAGCACTGACTTTTATCACCATAGATGTATTAAATATCAAAGTTGTCCAGTATTTAATTATGTTTATAAAATGTTTGCAGCTTCGCACAAATACAGATTATGATGATGATGATGATGATTATTATTATTATTATTATTATTTGCAATATCTTGTATGCTTGTCTTATTAAAACATATTACTGTTTGTTTCAGAACATTTTAAACAATAAAAAAATACAGAAAAAATATTTTCATAAATCATGTTTTATTTTTATTTAATGTTCTTTTTGTTATTTTTCAGATGGTAGCCATTGAGAAGTATCTGTACGGTCTAAAATAAATAAATAAAAAAACAGGATTTTCAACTTGAATTGATTTAAAAAACATTGTTAGCATGTTGTTAATATAGCATTATGCTAACTTTCGTCAGGTATTATAGATTTATCTTGACTCACATTGCTAAACTAGCATCTACACTAGTAAAATAGTTTTTTGTGTGTCTGTTTGCCTTTTTTAATGTGTCCAAATAAATCTAGGCCATCAGAAAGTCATGGAATACTGTAGGCTTGACTTTCAAAAGGTGTCCGTCGATAAAAACCACTCCTGTTGAGACAAATCCCACATCTTTGTTTTTAGTACAAAAAAACAAAGTATGATTTCTCTCAAAGATTGCTGTTGGGCCCATTAAAAAGCAATGCTACAAATCCGTCTCTGTCCCAGGCGCTCTGTATCTCCCTTCCAATTTTAGCTTGACAAATGTTATCCGCATTAGCAGTGGACCCTTAATTGTGTGCTCTTCTCTTGCTTTACTTTCTGATTTGGAGAACCAACTTATCATTTCTGGCTCCGTCTCACTTTGGTGGCGAATACTGCAACCACCAGCAGTTTTCACACAAAAACACTGGTAAAACTAGGCCAGGACAAGTTTACTGAGTGCGAATCCCTGCTGACCAAAAAACTACAATAGAAATGATCACAGAAGTTTGAATGGCTTCCACTACAAATATCGTTAAACATATGACAAACTATCCAATTTTAACCATTAAAACCAATACATTTGAAGTTACATGAATGAATTAATGTAACTAAGAATGAACGATACTTCAACAGCATTTCATTCATTCATTCATTTTCTTTTCGGCTTAGTCCCTTTATTAATCTGGGGTCGCCACAGCGGAATGAACCGCCAACTTATCCAGCATATGTTTTACGCAGCAGATGCCCTTCCAGCTGCAACCCATCACTGGGAAACATCCATACACACTCATTCACACACATACACTATGGACAATTTAGCCTACCCAATTCACCTATACCACATGTCTTTGGACTTGTGGTTGAAACCGGAGCACCCAGAGGAAACCCACGCGAACACGGGGAGAAGATGCAAACTCCACACAGAAATGCCAACTGACCCAGCCGAGGCTCGAACCAGCAACCTTCTTGCTGTGAGGCGATCGTGCTACCCACTGTGCCACCGTGACACCATCATGCCACCAATAGAAAGCAAATAATTACCAATATTTTATCCATTAAAGGAAAAAAAAATAGGCATTTTACAGTTGAGTTTTACCGTTTTTGAAACCATTCAGCTGATCTTTGGGTCTGGCAGGTGCAATTTTAGCTTAGCAATTTTGTTAGCATGCTGTTAAAATAGCATTATGCTAACTTTCTTCAGGTATGATAGATTTATCTTGCCACACATTACTAAACTGGCATCTACACTAGTAAAATAGCTTAGCATAGATCATTAAATCGGATTAGACGATTAGCATCTGCAGCTACTAATAATTGGCTAACTTCCTCAGTTTAACCAATCTGACTACCAGCTTGCACAAGTATCATGCCTTGCAACTATGGAAACTTCTGTGAGAGACGATTCAGAACATATTTACTTTGGTGCAGATCCTGAAACATATCCATTTGAATCAGAACACACACAAGTCAGCCAATTTTGATTGATAATTACGCAGAGTATAGTAGACATATCAACCTAGAAAATAGCCACTTTTCATTTTCCATCGGTCTTTGTACACAAAGCTGAAAGTACACAGTCACGCTGAAAGTAGGTAAATTATTGAACTCTTTGGTTATTTTTGACCAAGATGCTAATAGTCTAATCCGATTCCATGATCTATGCCAAGCTAAGCTAAAAGTGCTCCTGCCAGACCCGAAGATTGGCTGAATGGATTAACAATGGTAAAACTAAATGGTTTAACTCTAAAGGAGTTGTGAAATGAGCCTATTTCCAAAAAAAAGAAAGTGGAATGCTCTTTTCAACATAATTTCCATTAAAACCTAAAACTCTAACTCTCATTAAAACTAACTCCATTATTTTTTTAATTAGCAGGGATGTGTGTATTGATGTGAATTACGATGGATATTAACATAAACGTTCACAAATAAAACTAACAATGAAAACACATGAGAACATAAAAAAATTATAATAAATCAAATGGATTGACTGTCGTCCAGAGGTTCTTACCATAGACATAGAGCACAAATTCATCTCTGTTTGTGCCGAGGTGATTGCTGGCCTCACAGCGATATGTGCCGTTGTCTGTTTTGTTCAGTGTGGTGATGATCAGATCTCTGCCCTCTACGATCATTCGCTCTACGTCTGGAAGCTCACCTCCATCTTTTGTCCACATTACTGGCTCAGGCCTGAAAACAATAGAGTCGTATGGATGAAGGATGTAGAAAAGTACAGGTTTAAAAGTCCAAAAATGGGTTGTAATGTCTCTTTACATAAATTTGAAGGCAACATTTTTAGCCCTACTGTGAATTATTATTACTTGTTTTCAATAATACAGTATTTCCTATAATATTAATTTTTTTCTTCTTCTGGAGAAAGTCTCATTTAGTTTGGCTTAAATACAAGCGGTTTTTATTATTTTTTTTTTAAATACTTTTTAAAACTACCCTTAAAAACTACATTTTGATTAAAATCTCTGTTGTCCAATGCCTATATCCTAGTCTTTAAAGACTCTCCAAGTCTTTAAAATGCTCTTTAAGCAGAATATTCCATTCATTCATTCGGCTTAGTCCCTTTATTCATCAGGGGCCAACTTATCCAGCGGATGCCCTTCCAGCTGAAACATCCGTACACACACTCATTCACACACATACACTACGGCCAATTTAGTTTATTCACCCAGAGGAAACCCACGCCAACATAGGGAGAACATGCAAACTCCACACAGAAATGCCAACTGACCCAGCCGGGACTCGAACCAGCGACCTTCTTGCTGTGAGGCAACAGTGCTAACCATTGAGCCACCATGTCACCCACATTTATTCCAAATCTCAAATAAAATATTGTTATCTAGACATTTTTAAGGAAAATGACAACTGGTAATAATAATAAAAGATTTCACTCATTGTGACTGAAAATCCAGGATATTCCACAGTTTATTTCTCTTAACTCTGTGTTGTCTACAAATAGAAATTCATTTTTCATTCAAAAATTCTTAATTAAGCAATCATTTTATGCTCAAAATGACAACATTTTCATTTTGAATTTGGAAGAAATGTCAACAGTATTTTGCAGACCAAAGCAAAAAAATTACATTGTATTCAAACACATAACTATAAATTGTAGATCAAGAGAATCCAGAGTCCCGTGTTGGTGTCCTCACCACGTCAAATGACAGTATATTTATCAAAATTTAGAAAGTGCATAAAATACAAGATAACTACAATAATATATACTTTTAAATAACTTTTAAATAAAATGTGGATAAAAATTATTAATGTTGTCTTTCGGCATCAACAAAATAGTTCTTTTGACCTGTAAAATAAAAAAAATAATAAGCGGTCATGCTAAATTCTATAAAATTTTAAATGATTATAAGCTTACTAAAAAATTAACAGGGAAATTACTGGGAAAACCAAGCGGTTTGGAAAATAGTGTAAATAATGTAAATGTAAAGTTCATGAGGTTTGACAAGGACTTTTATGACATAACTAGTATTACACTGAATGAAGTTTTAGTAGGTGTCTACTGTAGGAAAAATTTGGATAACGATTATTATTACTAACAAACAAACAAACAAAGCAAATGTATGGTAAAAATTAGAAAATTTTTACTTTTATTTATATAATATATACGTTATAATCCCTAACATTTAAAGCCACTTGCTTAAAAAACAAACAAACAAACAAACAAACAAACAAACAAACAAACAAACAAACAAACAAACAAACAAACAAACAAAACAAAATAACATTGTTGCACTCAATTTTTAAAGACAAGAAATCATCTAATGTGAACCTACATTGTAAAAACATGAGTAAATAGGTTTAGGTTTAGTAGTCTGATGGCAAAAAATTATTGTCTTTCATTTTATTTTCATTCCAGCTTGAGCTACATTTAACAGTTTTGTCCTCTACCTTAGAAAGGTCACGCTAAAAGAGTTACAACTGTCTCTAGACAATTATATGACTCACCAAATATCTCCCAAATACCACGATCTGATTTAGTATTATTGCCTTTTGCTCTGTGCATGCAGATAAGGGCCACCCTGAGACGTGAGGATTCTGCAAGTTCAGCTTCATAAGACAAACCATACTCAAACAATGTTCACATAAGTGATTAAAAGAAAGCAGCACTCACAGTGGGTTGCCTTTGGACATACACTCCAGTTTGAAGTACTGTCCTTCCTGAGGTACAATTACTGAGTGCACAATCTTTACCTGAGGAGGATCTGCAATGACAAAAACAAAACAACAAAACACAAACACAAAAAAAATGTAACCAAAATACAAGATATGACAAGAAAAAAAAGACAAAAAGAAATAAAACCAGAACACAAAGCACAGCCAAAAACAAAACAAAACAAAACAAAACAAAACAAAGTGCATGACATGAGCAAATAAAAACATAGCAATAAACAACAACTCAAGACAAAATTGAAAAAAGTCACAGTTAAAACAAAGCAAACCCAAACAAGCAAAAACACAACACAAATGAAAGACAAAATAGTCACAACGAAGAGAAATGAAACAAAGTCACAAGACAGAATGTCAACAACCCAAAAAGTCACAAAAATACAAAAAATAACAATAGACAAGCAAAACAAAACAAAAACAACAAAAGCACAACAAAAAAGAACCAAACACAAAACAAATTCAATACAGATTAAAGACATAACCAAATCAAAACAGAAAACAACACAAGAAAAAAGTAAAAACCAAAAAGCCAAAACAATTCACAAAAATGAAAGACAAAATGAAAAAAATGAACAAACAAAGCAAAGCAAAACAGATGACATAAGCGAAACAAAACCCAAAACAAATAAGTATAATATTATATATATTATAAATAAATAAATAAATAAATAAATAAATAAATAAATAAATAAATAAACAACAAGAGTAAAACAACCAAAGACAAAACAAAACATATTTAACAAAAAAAACACAAAAATACAAAAAATAACAATAGACAAGCAAAACAAAACCAAAAAAACAACAAAAACACAAGAAAAAAAGAACAACAACAACACAAAACAAATTCAATACACATTAAAGACATAACCAAATCAAAACAGAAAACAAAACACACAAAACAAAAGTAAAAGACAAAACCAAAACAACTCACAAAAATGAAAAACAAAATGTAACAAACGAACAAACAAACAACAACACAAATAAAAGCAAAACAAAGGACATGAGCAAAACAAAAAAAAGACCAAAAAAATATATAAATAATAAAAATAAATAAATAAACAACAAGAGTAAAACAACCAAAGACAAAACAAAAAATATTTAACAAAAAACGAAACAAAACCACAAGGCAAAATTAACAAAAACATGACACAACAAACATAAAACCCAAGACAATCAAAAACAAAAAAGCAACACAAAACAAAAAAAAAAACACAACACAAAACAAAACAAATTCAATATACATTAAAGACATAACCAAATCAAAACAGAAAACAACACAAAACAAAAGTAAAAGACAAAACCAAAACAATTTACAAAAATGAAAGACAAAATGAAACAAACGAACAAACAAACAACAATACAAATAAAAGCAAAACAAAGGACATGAGCAAAACAAAACCCGAAACGAGTAAGACAAAAAAAGCAATACACAGCAAGAGTAAAACAACCAAAAAAAAAAAACAAAAAAAAAAAACCACAAGACAAAATCAAAAAACAAAAAAGCAATACAAAACAAAACAAACAAAAACAGAAGAAAAACAAAATCAGAAGACACAACAAATCTTCATTACACATTTTTTACACGTTATACAATCAAACCTTTTAAACTACTAACATTAAAAAAAAAGTTGCTTGTTAACACAAAAGTTACACTATTACTATATATAATCCTGTAACTAGGCTACAAATACACATCTGCAAAACAGTTGCAATTACCATCCAAAAAGCACTATAGTGAACATCTCATTTGAGCTGATCTGAAAGCTTTTTTCTGTCAAACATAAGTCCAAAAGAGTGACTCACAGTGAACCTCCAGCACTTCTGTGACCTGGTGCGGTAAGGAGCCCAACGTGACGTGCTCCACCACACAGGTGTACGCAGCTCCATCATCCTTTCTGTCCACCTTCAGGTGAACGCTGCTCCTGACCATGAATGACCTGCCTGTGGCGTTTACCTCCTTCTGACCTGCTGAAACAAAGCCCCAAGATGAGCTGCTGAGCTAATGTTACTCACTGACAAACCATTTATTTGATTATGATTGTGCATTATGATTATGAAGTGCTCAATGTGCTGAAATTCAAGGTGATTATAGTGTATAGCTACTGTATATGCACACACACCAAGGACTGGTATATAGAAATACATACAGGCTAAGCATATTAGACAATAATTTATATTATAATCATTTCTAGATTTCAGTGAATGCCAGATTAAGACGAGAAAGCACAATACCAAGAAAACACAATGTTTTAGTAAAAAGAACAGAGACAATATAGACATTTTCCTATTTCATTATAGCAAATATCAACACAACTGCTTGTAGTGGCCGTTCACATATATTGTGTTTTGTATGCTCAAGTTTGTTATTTCAAATGGAGATGCGTGACGTGTGTGAAAATAGGGAACAACATGGATGCAACACTCTCACGTTTTCCAGGCACACATACTGTAACATTGAGAAAACATCTATGCAAGAGCACTGGGCATCATGTGACAAAAAAAACAACCAATTTCACCAGTTTCACACTTTATATGGACTATACACATTTCAGTAATAATGGTAAACCAATGTGAACAACCCCTTACACAACATTTCGATTAACACACAATGACACTAATATGTTAGACACAATATTGCCCGTTGCTTTTAAAAAAAAAATATTAAATAAAGTTATGTATAGAGGGCAGCATGGTGGCGCAGTGGGTAGAGCTCTTGCCCTCACAGCAAGAAGGTCGCTGGTTCGAGCCTCGGCTGGGTCAATTGGCATTTCTGTGTGGAGTTTGCATGTTCTCCCCGTGTTCGCGTGGGTTTCCTCCGGGTGCTCCGGTCCAAAGACATGCGCTATAGGTGAATTGGGTAAGCTAAATTGTCCGTAGTGTATGTGTGTGAATGGAAGTGTATGGGTGTTTCCCAGTGATGGGTTGCAGCTGGAAGGGCATCCGCTGCGTAAAACATATGCTGGATAAGTTGGCGGTTCATTCCGCTGTGGCGACCCCAGATTAATAAAGGGACTAAGCCAAAAAGAAAATGAATGAATGAATGAGTTATGTATAGGTTTAAAAATTGTTCTTACAAGCAGTGTTGTTTATAATCATGATTATGTTTATTTATGTAGCACCGTGGTCCTGCGAGACACGATATTTCATCCACATTATGTCCATACATGTAGCGGAATAACAATAAAGCTTGAACTTGTACTTAAATGAAATCCAAGCAAAATCAACACTGGCTGGGTTTACATCACCGTGTTAATGCGCATTTTAAAGTACAGTATTGCATGATAAATGAGTGATTTTGGGGGAAATTTGGGGGGGAAAAATCCTTTAATTCACACAAAAATGTTTTTACACCCACTTGAGTTGGTTTTGGACTTGTGCCAAAAAGGATTAATGCGAACACATTTGTCAAGTAAATATTACACCTGTGACTCCATTTTGCTTACCTTGTTTATTGTTGGTTACTAGGTTACCAATACTACAGTAAGCAGCTCTAACAACTGCATGGAAACACACATTTACTGCGTCCGAAATCGCACACTTCTATACTATATAGCATGTTAAAAACAGTATGTATGTTTGAATCCACAGTATTCAAAAAACAGTATGGAAGAAGTACCTGGATGACCTACTATTTCCGGCAACATTCTGAAGTCGGATGGGTGCTACGTTATCCCATAATACACCGTGAGAGAATTCATGAATGGGAGTGAAGCAACGCAAATGACACGGGTAGTTCACATGATAACGACAAATGTCCGAATTTCATTCATACTACTCACATTCATACTATACTGAATGTACTTTTCTAATGGTCGTGTAGTAAATTCAAATTCAAATGTAGATTCTACTTGAGTAGTAGGCAATTTCAGACGCAGCCAATGTTTTCTTTTTTCTTATTTTTTTTTTGCAAAATTTGGAAAGATTCACTTCACTTTAGGATGGAAACCCCTCTAATATGTCTGCAACATACTGGCAATTAATTCTTGAATCAATGTGTATTTTTGAATGAATTCATTGAGTTCAGCAAGTCAGTTGAGTGAATCATTCAATAACATTCACTCAACAGGATGAACTGCTTGTTGTTCTTGAATGAATCAATGTTTTTGAATTAAATGGTTTAATGTATCACCCGTAAAGATAAAAGTAAAGAAAAAAGAAAAGAAATTGAATGAATCAGTGTTTTTGACATTTTAGTAAATGGTTTTACGACTCGTTCATAAAGACATCCACTTATTTGTGTCTAATGAATATGAATCACTAAAACACTTCTGGACAGTCAAAACATTTTCTCATTTAGATTTTAATAAATGTTATGTTTTTTTGTGTGTGATTATACAGACACCATCCTTTTATTTATTTATTTGTTTATTTATTTGGGATTTATTTATTTCTTTATTTGCATCAACTTCAACATCAACATGAGATTCATTATAGTTACACAAAAGAGCCACAATCAACAATCTTAAAATATCCCACACTCAAAAAAGTCAAGAAGCCACTTGCTCTATTTGCAAAATACAAATATGTCTTATGGAAATGAATGGAACGAGTTTAGTTCTGTTAAATGATTCATTCTAGTTGTTTGAAACTAAATAAAGAAATAATCAAATTAATTAGATGAGAACTTGATGATTCAATGAGATTTAAGCTCTTCATATGAACGACTCTCTCTGGTGAGTTACTGTGCGCCTCCATCAAAGTAGGTGGCGGTATGCACTTATAAATTGGTTCGCATACCCACCAATAAAACCACATAAGAAGAAGTCACTGTGCATGCTTAGCTTAACAGACTGAACTTTTGGAATTCTGCAGTTTTGGTGTTCCACATATATATGGACAACTTTTTGTTGGCACAATAACTTGGAGACAAAAACTAAAATGCACTTGGAGTTCCTTTTGCATGCTGACGATTAAATTTTTGCACTGTTCCCTTCAAACAAGCTACTGGGGCATGAATACTGGTGCATGATCTTGAACAAGACGGGTGTAGTGATTGAATGAAGAAGATGCACATTTGTAGCTGGACAGAAGCTCTCCTAGACAGCAGTTGTGGTTCTTTTAAATGGGGTGCTAGAGCAAGTAAGCTCAGCATAATTAGTGAAGCTGCAGTGTTTTAAATGGACTGATATTGCAACAGTGTTGTCAACTGACTGTAGCTGTTTGAAATATTTTCTGGGAGTGGAACAATCACTGATGCTCAGTACATTTATTTTTCATAATTGGTATTTTATTAAATACCATTATTTTCTTCTGTTACTATTTTACAGCTTTTAAAAAAAGTTATTTACAAATGCTCTTGTTATAATTTTCTGTTTATTTGTGTTAATGTATAAAGGTTGCTTTTTTTGTCTCACGCCATGGTTTAACTTAACTGCCAAAAAATTACTTTGAGACATATTGTGAGGATGTGAGGCAATATAGCTATATTGGTAGTTCAGTGAAATTACAGCGAGCTGGCTGAAAGTTATTTTAAGTATTAATTATTTTGTTACAGCTAAAAAAAAATCACAAATGTTTGCTTAATGTTACAAATGCATGTTCATTCATGTTACTGTTATTTTTTAGTTTGTTTTGTCAAGCCAATGTTTCACAATTCAAAAGGGTATATAACGGATTCATTTTTAGAAAGTAAGACCAAAATGGCAAATGTCTGATCCTAGATGTTAATGTTTACTTTTCTGGTTGTCGGGCCAAGGTTTGTTGGTAAGACAAAATTAAAGTCTTGGTTGCTTGGTTATCCAGTTTCTTAAGAGCCAAGGTTTTCTTGGCTAAATGTTTTACACATTGTTACTTTAATGGAGACCTCAAAGTGAAGAATACAGTTTGAACTTTATGTTAATAAAAAAATAATGAAAATCATCTTTCTTAAGCTGTTTGGACAGAACTGTGTGTAGGTATAGTGTGTCCACAGTCATATTGGGGTGATATAAAGACAATAAGTCTCTTTTTAAAAATTTCCTGACGTTAAAATAGCGTCCAAATCCCTCCCATTTTGAGGCCGACCGCAACTTGATGTAGGAGTGCGGTTTCCCCACCCACCGAATTGATTGACAGCTGAGTATTAACATGTCTCCATAGTAACGCGTATAATCATATCCACAAGACAGGACGTGCGCAAAGCAACCGGGAATAAAAGATCTGTTCAGTTCGCTAGGATCATCAATCATTATCAAATGTGATCAAGAGTGAGTTTTACAAGTTTAACACATTTTTAAAACAGTGCATGTTTGTAATGAACTACAGCGATTTACTTCAGCTTTACTTTATCACCACAGCCGCGTGTCAGTACAATTATAAAAGAAGACGCTTCAATCTGGGTTGTGGACGTTATATCAGGTTTATTTTGTACATTAACATAACGGATATCCATAAAGCAGTGGATATTAATGTGTATCCTGTCACATTTGCCGTGCAAAAACAGTGCAAAGTTAAACGCGCGCGCTGTCTGTGTGTGTGCGTGAACTTTGTAACAACATTGTGTGTGACTCATCATTGCAACTCCACAACAAATACATCAAATAATCATTGGGAAAGTTCTTACTGTAGTATTTCTCACAAACATTACGTGAGATCTGCTTCCTTCATGTCTGTCTGTTATCTGAGGCAGCCGAGGGCGGAGATTGAGGCACACTGACAGGCATGTGGGAACGGTGGGCAGGGAGGACTAGCATTAAAGGCACAGTCCACCAAAACAGCTACAAGATGCTCAGAGCTAAAAATTACAAACTTCTGAAAGGTATAATAAATAATCTGATGGGTGTTTTGAGCCGAAACTTTACAGACTCATTCTGGAGACACAAAATACTTATATTAAATCTGGAAAAAGGGGTAAACTAGGTGCCCTTTAATGTCTAATGAAAAAAATAAAAATGTTAAATTGTTTGCATGTTTTATGTACTTTTTGTAGATTACTGAACTTCAATGGTGCTAAGACAAATCGAATTGAAGCAACAAAATATATTTTAATAACCATACATGGACAAGACCGAAACTTGTTGATGTAACAAGGACGAATCTTGTTGAGTTGAAGTGCTTTACTGACATTGAGTGAATAAGAATAAATTCAATCAGATGAACACAACACAAACATTTTAATTCAATTAGCTGCAAAGAAGTTACACAGGCCTATTAAAAACATGTTGAATTTCCAAGTTTGTATTGTGTTCATATAACTAATTCAAAGCAGTTCAAGTTTACTTGATTTGTTTAGATGCACAATGGGTGCTACGATTAAATCATGTTGACTCAGCAAATTATTTTTTTGAGTGAAATACTACATATCTCACAAAGTTTTCCCTTTTGAAATGGAGTTTATTTATCTAGCCTATCTAGTTATGTAGCCTGTGGAAATGGGAAGAAAAAAAATCATCATTTAGAGCTTGTAAAAAATCCTTATTGTCTTTGAGAAAAAAAAACAATCAACAGAAACAATGCCACAAAAAGCCACATCTGCGTACTGTGAAAGCCCTGGATCAGCAGCATTATGAATGAAGTAAAACATGACCCTGGAGAACTTTATTCAGCAAAAAAAAGCAGTACTACACATTTACATGCATAAACTGTCCACATAAAAACAGCACCTTTCTTCTCCTTGATACACACACACACACACACACATGCACACACACACGCATACGCACACACAGTTAAAGGTTCATAACATCTTTGTTATTCTTGCCTTTTTTAATTTAAAATCCTATCATTGTTATCCATTCAAAACACAAAACATTGGTGGAACGGTAAAGAAAAAAAAAAAGAACCGACAAACCCATTTACTTACATAATGTGCTAATTTTGCATTAACAACACAAAGGTTATATGTTCAATTCCCAGGGAACAAAATTCCTGAATGCGCTGCTAGTCACTGTGGATTTAACAATGGCAAATATAATGGAATGCATTTCTGAGTCAATCGTGATGAAGAGGGAAGTCATTTTAGAGGTGGCCCAAAATATGTTTCTTCAAAATGATGTGCTTTTATAATCAACAATAAAACTACATTGGCTGTCAATTGTTTAACATTTTTCATTCATTAATTTTCCTTCAGCTTAGTCCCTTTATTCATCAGGGGTCGCCACAGCGGAATGAACCGCTTAATTGATTGTTTTCACCTGTGTGTCATTATCCCGTGTGTGTATATCTACCCCTTAGTCTGTCTCTTCCCTTGTCGAGTATTGTATTGCCACCACGTATTGGCCATGGTCCTGTGTCGCCGTCTTCCCGTGTCTCCAGTTACCAGTGAGTTATATGAATAAATCTTCGTGTTTGATAAATTCCGTGTTTCGTGCCTTTGTGAGCAAACAAACCGTGACAGAATACTCGACCAAAACAAACAAGTGCGGCGTGTTTTCCCCCGTTTTATTTTTATAGTCTTTTTTGCCCCAGTGTTTTCTTTTCCTCTCCCCCGTGTTCCCATGGATCCCATCTACAGCCCCGAATTCCTTCTCCTCCTGCTGGAGCAGGGGGAAAGCAGCCTCGAGGACCATACGAGTTTGTACTTGTCAATAGCGAATACCACCAGCTATCCGGACGACGTGCTCTGCGGGTTTTTCAACACCAGCCTTAACACCGCTTGCAGAGCACGGTCGTCCGAAGATGGTCCTCGGGGCAATTTTGCCGCCTATGTGGAGTGGACACTGGCGAGGAATGGATCGACATTCACCGTCTGTGTAGAGGAAGAGCTCGCCAGTGCCACTCCCGACCCAGTGACCAGCCCAACACCACCGATCTGCAGGGAACGTTTGCCAGAGCCCACCGCAGACGGAGAGCCACCCGCGGTGCGTGAGCCATCGCCAACAAGAGCGACAGAGCCAAATACCACTGTGGAGGAGGAGCTCAAGGATCCGTCTGACCAGGTGCGAGAGCCGGCAACATCACCCAAAGTGGGAGTCCTAGTGGAGATAGAGGGACCGAGCGAGGGTCCCATCCACCCTCCTACTGCTAACGGTGAGCAACCGCTGGACACCGGGAAGTTACTCATCGACTTCTGGAGCGAAGTCAAGCCCCTTCCGCTGTTTCCAGACAGCAAAGACTCATCTCCGAGTCAACTGTTTCCACACAGTCTTTAAGCTCCTGAAGTTCCCGATGCCCCAAGCTCCAGAGTCATGAGTGACTTCCCACCCTCTTCACCTCTGCTCATACCTATGACTGCAGCCAGTCAGCCAGCTCCAGCGCTGCTGCAGTCAGCCAACCCCCCAGCTCGCCCTCAAGCTCCAGAGGTGGAGCTCGCTCGGAGGTGCTGCCTGCCAGCATTGCCCTATGGAGGGTGTCGCCCAGCGTCAGCTCCTCCAGCCTCCGAGCTACAGACTGCACCTCGGCCCTTCGACCCTTGGCTCCCTCCTCCCTCGTCTCCACCGTGGAGCGTCAGTCCACCAGCTCCACCAGGCTCCGCCTTGGTCAGTCGTCGCCCTTCCTACGCCTCTGGACTCCACTCCTCTGGCTGCGCCTCGTCGCTCCGTCCGGCCAGCTACGTCGAGCTCCTCCTTCCCTCCAGCTACGCCTTGGTCCTCTGTCGCTCTAGCTCCGCCGCGGGCTTCCGGACCCCCGCCGTCGCCTCGTTCGGGTGAGCCGTCTGCTCCACCCCGGCCCTCCGGGACCTCGGCGTCACCTTCACCCTACGGCTCTCCGTCTCCTCCTTGGGCTCCACCACCATCAGCGGCGTCTCCCTCGGTCGGCCCCCTGGAGTCGGCGGCCACTCCTCCTCCATGGCTCCTCCCTTCCTCGACTCCGCCCTGGGCCGTCCTTCTGGCTGTGTCCTGGGTCTTCCTGCTCCAGCTCCCTTCCTGGTTCCTCCCTCCTAAGACTCCTCCCTGGCCCCCTCCCATCCTCCCTTCCTCGACTCCGCCCTTGGCCGTCCTTCTGACTGTGTCCTGGGTCTTCCTGCTCCAGCTCCCTTCCTGGTTCCTCCCTCCTAAGACTCCTCCCTGGCCCCCTCCCATCCTCCCTTTTATGATGTTAAAGGCGTGAGGACGCGCCTTCAAAGGGGGGGGGTAATGTCAGGTGTTTGTTCCGTTTTCGTCATGTGCTCCTTTGTTCTGTTTCCAATTGATTGTTTTCACCTGTGTCATTATCCCGTGTGTGTATATCTACCCCTTAGTCTGTCTCTTCCCTTGTCGAGTATTGTATTGCCACCACGTATTGTTCATGTTCCTGTGTCTCCGTCTTCCCGTGTCTCCAGTTACCAGTGAGTTATATGAATAAATCTTCGTGTTTGATAAATTCCGTGTTTCGTGCCTTTGTGAGCAAACAAACCGTGACAATGACACTATACAATTGTACACTGTTAATGATTTTTGTAAATTACACAGTATTTAACTGTAATATGAACTGTATTTTACTGTAGGACAGTTATGCACTGTTACTGTATTTTAAAGTTGTGAAAATTACAGTATATTCTACAGTAAAGATATACAAACAAATCTGTAAATTCATATACAGCAAGATAAATGGCGCTGTAAATGTAAATACAGTATTTTTGTTAATGGCGAACTGCAGCCAGCAATTCAGTGTTTCCCAACCCTGTTCCTAAAGGCAAAACCAACGGTACACATTTTCAACCTCTTCCTAATCAAACACACCTGAACCAACTCAGATCAAATCAGAACATTAGAAGAGACTCCAAAACCTGAAGTGAATGGGTCAGATAAGGGAGACATGCAAAATATGTACTGCTGGTGTGCCTCCAGGAACAGGGTTGGGAAACACTGCAGTAAGTTACTGTACATTCTACAGGAATTTGTTAGCAGTGTTTCAGTTAGAGAACATGTCAGTTCTAGCCGGACTGATGATTGTGTTGACGGCAAGGGTTTCCATCGATGTGACCCTGTCTTTCACTGACCATCCGAAAGCGAGGGGTATCGTGCCGCCTTACATATTCTGTTTGGGTCTGCGCGCTGGTTTCTAGAAGTCTCTCAAGATCAGATCACAGAGGCTGATTTCTTTGAGCTGGCGTGAGTGACAGGCGCTGCGGCTGTGATGCTGTGTTCACTCCTGCCACTGGCCTTTAAGTGCGCTCGCAGAATGCCATCTGTGAGTCAGGTCTGTCTGACGGAGACTCTGGCCATCAATCACATCCACACAAGCGCACTTGAGGGACGTCTGGGGGAACATGTTGCTCAAGTCAAGCTGATGTGCTGTGTTGGGTTGTGCTGAAGTACAGTGGATTGACGCAAAGAAGCAATTTGGTGTTTATTTTGTTTATTTATTTCACAACAAGGGACAGTGTACATTAATTCAGTGTTTCCCAACCCTGTTCCTGAAGTCACACCAACAGTACATGTTTTCAACCTCTTCCTAATCAAACACACCTGAATAAACTCATCAGAACATAAGAAGAGGCTCCGAAACCTGAAATGAATGAATCAGATAAGGGAGACATCCAAAATATGTACTGTTGGTGTGCCTCCAGGAACAGGGTTGGGAAACACTGCATTAATCAATGTTCCCCAAGAACGTAAATGTACCCAAATTAGCCCAAAGACTAGTGGGTTTTCCCTTAGCCAGATGTTAAAGGCCATACCAATAAAAATACAAATTCTAACTAAAAACAACACTCAAATAAACTACAAAAAAAAAAGCACAACAATATAAAAAAGCCTAGTGTTCACAACGTTGATTATTAAGAAGCCATTTCTTAAAATGATACTTAAATGACATAAAAGATACACATTCTCTAACAGATTGTGGTATCAAATTCCACTGATGTGATGCTTTAAAACAGTGTGAAGTACACGTACACGTTTTCAACGTCTTCCTAATCAAACACAACTGAATCAACTCATCAAAACATTAGAAGAGACTCCAAAACCTAAAGTGAATGGGTCAGATAAGGGAGACATCCAAAATATGCACTGTTGGTGTGCCTCCAGGAACAGGGTTGAGAAACACTGTTTTAAAAACAAGCTTGACCAAAAGAAGTTTTTCTAAGTGGAATAATGCAATCAGCATTCTAGCTGCACCCATAGTCACACTGTTTTCTACAGATTTAAACAGAAAAAAGTCAGATAGAAGGGGAGGAGCTAAACCATGCATAATCCTGTAAACCAGTGTTTCTTAACCATGTTCCTGGAGGACCACCAACACTGCATGTTTTGGATGTCTCCTTTGTCTGTCACACCCAGGTCCTTCAGTCTCTGTTAATGATCTGAATCAGGTGTGTTTGGTTAAGGAGACATGGAAAATGTGCAGAGCTGGTGGTCCTCCATTTACGTGGTTGAGAAACACTGCTGTAAACTACACAACCATTTTTAAACTTGATGTATTGACCTTATTCTTCACGTACGAGCGGATGCAGCCATTGGAATCTTTTTGGCTGGTGACTTCCAGTCTCATTCACTTCCATTGATTTTTAGACGTTTTGTTAGCTCGTTATGTTGCTAGATGTTGCAAACTGTCATTTTTTTAAATTATATTATTCTACTTCTTATGTATAGTCATGAACACACTTGTTTGTAGAACAAATAGTTTGACCGTTTTCTGCCGTTGATCATTTCTAGTCATTTCTCCCATTGGCGACTGAATCGGAAGTTCTAAAACTATCGCAAAAACGAACGCACGTCTGCATTGTAGAATAAGGTCAATAATTTGGTCTGAAAACGTAAATTGTTTAGACATGAAGTAGGTTTTCCTTTGTACACTGTAAAAAAATGCAGGGATCCACACAATTCATTCATGTTGTCCCAACACAAATCGATTAAGTCAACTTAAATTTAAGTGGATTGAACATAAAGCAATTAAGTTGTCCCAAAAACTCTCAAGAATTGTGTTGTTTCAGCTCATTTTAAATGAGGAGTTTGAACAAACAGCAAAAATAGCTTTTTTGAGTGTAATCTTGATGGCTGAGTCTTTATATGAAACATTTTTTAAGTTTAAAAAGGCAAAATAAGATTTAGTTTAATAAGTGTTTAACTGTTTGTTTAATAACTTTAATTTGGCAAGGATGCAATATTTATAAAAATGTGACAGTAAGGACTTTTTGCTACGAATGATTTCTAATAATAATTATTATTATTAAACAAAATGGTTGTTTTGATGTTTCTATTCATCAAAGAATCTTGAAATGTACATTCCAAAAAGTGCTAATTAAAATATGATTTAAATATATCATATTATAATACGTAATGTTTTACATTGTAATATGAACAAATTATTAGTCATGTTTCACAATATTACTGTCACAATCACCAACAATCTATTCCATACAGATCGCTGGAGGGCTACAATCCCGTTTCTATATGGACTACAACTCCCTTTAGGCACCACACACACACACCTGTTATGATTGTCCTTTGATTACTCACACACAGTTGGGAGCTGCTCTAGTACTGATTACATGGACTATATAGAGCACTCTCACACACAGACTGGGCTGAGTCTTGTTTGGTTAACACCCTGTAACATTACAAAGCGTTCCCTGGTTTAGTTTCTCTGTGTTTTGACCCTTGCTTTGTTTTACCCTGTCTGCCGCCTGTATCGACCATCTGCCTGTTACCTGATGACGTCTCTGGATCTCCTTATTTGTACCCGTCACCTGTCTTTGACCATTGCCTGTCTGACTACAATTCTTAATAAAACCTGCATGTGAGTTCTCACTCCATTGTTCACCGACTCCCCTTTCTAGTATTTTTTTTAACCCACAGTTTTGAATTGTACTGTTATTATATTATATTATATTATTTATAATTTTTTACTTTAATACATAATATCATGTTACAATTCCACCAAATAATAATAATATTATTGATAATATAATATAAATATTTATAAATTAATATGTTATACATATAAAGATTAATATAAAAATAGTCCTATTATTATCATTATCTTTATTAGTTGTAGTAGTAGTATGAATGAATGAATGAATAAATGAATGAATCATTTATTTCACAGCTTTGAAAAATGTTTCTCACTCAAATGCATTTAAGGTCTAATTTTACTTTTATATTATTTTATTTTATATTAATAATTTATGCAACTGACACTCATTAAAATATTCGTAATATAATAACAGCACATGTTTTTTCTTTCTTTTATGGAATCCATATGACCCCAATCGTGCCTCAAACAGTAATATTTTGTTCATAATTGTGTTTTTAAAGCTACCTCTGTCCGTGCACAGAGAACCAGGATAACACAAAACAATTTTAACACTGCAAAATGGCAAACGTCACCTTTAACGCCCAGATGCTTGTAGTAATATACCACACCACTCTGATATGATGCGTAGTGGCAAAGACACACACATCACGCACCACTTGTGCAATGACAAACTGTGTGACTGTTCATTGCACACAGTCAGCTGTAGGCTGTCCGGGGGGATTTGTTTACCTTGCACCTCCTTGTCGTTCCTGAACCATCGGATGTCAGCAGCCGGTTTGCTGCCAGATGTGGTGCATGTCAGTGTGACGTCCTCTCCCTCCTGGGCAGGTCTCGAGAGACCCGTGATTTCTGGCTTTGCTGGAACACCTGATACACAAACAGAGCAGCAGGATTATAGACAGATGGCAGTGATGTGGTTCAGAGGAAGTTCAAACGTTGCTTGACACTTTAATGGAAACCAAAAAATGCTTGTCAGTTCATTTATAAGTTTGCCGGTAGATTTATATCAACACACTGGCACATTCTGTTGTGTAGTGTTTTGTGACTTTTAATGGAACATGAAAGTGTTTTTTTGTATTTCTACAACAATTCAAACCATATAAGACAGCTGGTCAATGTCACAACAACACCTTTGGAGGGGTTTAAAAGAATGCTCTTGATTCGGTTTGTCTGATTACCACACAAAAAAGATGTTGGGGCCGTGAGGCTACTGTGATATAATTGCTTATTATCTTCTTTTGTGTTTGGTTATACATGCAATATATGGAAACACAATAAAGAAGCTTATCCAGCTGTGAAAGTAGTTACATCACTGTTTGAGGAACAAAACAAAACTGCCATTGTCTGTAAAGTTGCTTTTTATTTAAGCAATACATCATGTAAAAATGGTATAAAAGCAAAAGGTAAAAGTGGTCCATACACTGCTTGATAAACAAGAAAAACAAAACAATTATCAGAAAGTTATTGAAACCACTGTTGGATGAAATTAAATGAAACTAAACAAATGAAGCAAAAACATAACAAAACAACAAGTTTACACAATACAAACAACAATGCTATAAAGATTATATTTTAAGATGATATAGTATACAAAACATAAGAAGACAAAGTAAGTTAAACCACTGTTGGATGAAACAAAACACAACAAAACAAACAAAAAAACGAAGCAAAACAAAAAACAAATATAGTCTGTAAGTTGCTTTTAAACAATATGTATTGTGAAAAGTGGTATATTTAACATAGGATGAAAAAGAAGTACAACTTCTGTGGTAACAAAACAAAACAAAGCAAAAGAAAATATTTTTATTTAGCAACATGTATTATGAAAAGTAGTATACAAAACATAAGATAAAAAGGTAAGTAAAAACACTTGGACAAAACTAAACAAAACAAAACGGAATAAAAGGAAATGAAACAAAATAAAAAGAATCAAAAAGAGTAGAAACAAACTGATGCAAAAAACAAACAAACAAGTATTGTCTGTAAGTTACTGTGTATATTAAGTATTGTGAAAAGTGGTATATAAAACAGGGATGAAAAAGAAGTAAAAACAAAACAAAACAATGTCACAACACCTTTGTGGGGGGGGGGGGGGTTTAAAAGAATGTTCTTGATTCAGTTTGTCTGATTACTACACAAAAAAGATGTTGGGGCCGTGAGGCTACTGTGATATAATTGCATATTATCTTCTTTTGCGTTTGGATATACATGCAATATGTGGAAACACAATAAAGCTATAAAGATTATATTATAAAGATGATATAGAAAACATGTACAAAACATAAGAAGACAATGTAAGTTAAACCACTGTTGGAGAAACGAAACAAAACAATTCACAACACAACACAACAAAACAAAACACAGAAAATATTTTTATTTAGCAACATGTATTATGAAAAGTAGTATACAAAACATAAGAAACAAAAGTAAGTAAAAACACTTGGACAAAACGAAACAAAACTAAACAAAACGGAATAAAAGGAAATGAAACAAAATGAAAAGAATCAAAAAGAATAGAAACAAATTGAAGCAAAGAAACAAGTATTGTCTGTAAGTTACTGTGTATATTAAGTATTGTGAAAAGTGGTATATAAAACAGGGATGAAAAAGAAGTCAAAACAAAACAAAACAGTATCATCTTTAAATTACTTTTAAATAATAGATATTGTAAAATGTTGTGAAAAAAAAACCAAACAAACAAATAAATAAATAAAAATAAAATGTATTTAAAAACATGTGATATAGTAAGAATAGTCCCATTACTGTTTGATGATTACAAAACAAAATAAAACAAAACAAAATTATCTGTAAAGTTATTTTCAAACAACATGTGTTGTGAACAGTGTATAAACGTTTTTTATAAAATGTGAATTTATTTTTAGTTTTTTTGAAACTGAAACAAACAACCAATAAAAATGCTACTGTCTGTTACTAGAAAACAATACCTAGAAATATATAAACATCATGTGAAAGTATTTTTAAACTTTTCAGTTTTGTAAACAGCAGTACAACCACCCTGTGATGATTAAAACACAATAAAATAAAATAGTTGTTTGTAAAGTTATCGTCACAGTGGTGAAATGTACTGACTGTCTTCATCAATCAGTGTGAAATTCAGTCATATACATCAATCCTGGTGCCACTAAAGTTTAGAACGGAAACAAACTCATTTGAAGGGAGAGAACACACTGACCCCAGATCAGTGATAGGTGAGTTGACCTTAAAAGTGCAGATTTATTGAGGCCGAGAGAGAGAGAGAGAGAGAGAGACTGATCTATGAGAAGTCTTACCTAACACAGTCAGGAAAGCCTTGGAAGTCTTGACAGGCATGGTGAAGAGCGAGCATGTGTACTGTCCTTCATCTGACAAAGCCACGTCACTGATGCTGATAGTCAGCTCCTTCCACGAGGCTCGGACCAGTTCAATTCGGTTGTCCCTCAATGCTGAAACATTGGGAAAAAAACAAATCAGTGATCAATAACTGATCAATAACATGAAGGAAAAATATCAAACAGTGGAGAAAAAAGTGGATCAAGCATGAAAAAAAAAAGGTTTTGGTCTTACAATGGTAGTCAAGGTAAATTTTTGGTATTTTAAATGCTAGTGTGTGAAATGGAGCTGGCAGAGCAACAGATTTAGGACACAAGAAAAGCGAAAATATATATAAATAGTATTTTTGTTTGTATCCCCAACATACAAGTGCAGGCATATACAAAAATATGTCTCACATGAAAAAGTAATGAAAAGAATAACAGTCTTGATGCAATAAGCAACTCATAAAACTGGGCAAAAAGAATCCACTGTATGCCTCTAGATAAAATATAAATCCTGCCCCTGGGAAAAAAAGTGGACAAACAAACCGACAGTCAAAAAAAATTACCTAGTAATTACTCTCATACCTAGTGAATACTTCTGATTGGAGGTTCATTTATTTATTTGTTTAAAGTCAATAAATAGGTAGTAATATGTGTAACTAGTGCTGTTAAACGATTAACCATGACATGATCTGACACAAAATAAAGGTTTACAATTACATAATAGGGCGGCGCAGTGGGTAGCGCTGTCGCCTCACAGCAAGAAGATCACTGGTACGAGCCTTGGCTGGGTCATTTCTGTGGAGTTTGCATGTTCTCCCCGTGTTGTCCAAAGACATGCGCTATAGGTAAATTAGGTGAGCTAAATTGTCCGTAGTGTATGTGTGTGAATGGGAGTGTATGGGTGTTTCCTAGTGATGGGTTGCAGATGGAAGGGCACCGCTGCGTAAAACATATGCTGGACAAGTTGGCAGTTTATTCCACTGTGGCGACCCCAGATTAATAAAGGGACTAAGCCGAAAATAAAATAAATGAATGAATAAATTACATAATAACTTTGTGTGTACTGTGTGTATTTACTATGTATACTGTATTGCTTTGGAATGTGAAATGGTATTCAAATGGTTTAAAAATGGCTGAAACCAGAAAAGATGGTCAAAGTTAAAATAACATTGCTGCTGGGTGACACAGAGTATGTTTACATGGACACCAATAATCCGATTTTAATATGATTAAGACAATACTCTGATTAAGAGTCTACCATGTAAACAGCAATTTTTGATTAATTTTATCCGACTAAAAACATAATCGAACTAAACAGAAATCAGATTAAGACATGTGGAGTATGCCGATTTTAGTCGCATTATTGAAGTGCAGTACAGACATGTAAACACAGCAATCAAACTATTACCGCCTTGTAGGATTTTCGCCGCATTTTTCAACAGTATAGTCCATACACACACAGCTGTTTGACACTATTCTCTGCACCTATCAAGTCAGCGGAGGACCACAGACACCCGCATCGCGCAATGTGGAGGTTTTTTTTCCCGTACGGCGTACGGTATCAAATTCCATTAAAACAACACTCTTCCAACAGTTCATACTCACATCCAATATCTCGTTTGTCATGGGGGGCATGCATGAAATATTCCTGACTGAAAGTGAAAGTGCCAAACTGCAGTTAAAGTCGACAAATTAAGAATGAAACACCCGAAATTACATGAAACTCCAGAGGAAACGTGAATAGCGTGGTGACACGATGTCGTAAATCGAATTATGTGCTATAAGATGTAAAACGGGATCATGAAAGGAACATTCAAAAAGCGACTCATGTAAACACCTTAATCATATTATTGACTTATTCAGATTAAGGCAAATAATTTGATTACTGATTTCGGTAAACGTAGTCAATGTTCTAGGCCACTAGGTCCTAATTTCTAAATATAGATTGTTGCAGCCATGATGTCAAAACTGGGAAGACACTGATTCCTTTGAGGTTTTCCAATTTTTTAATGTTTATAATGTTTTTATTTGTGTGTTTTTTACCGTATATAGGTTCTGTGATAAATGCAGCATGACATTGTATTCACTTTGCATTTTATGACCTTTGTTGCCAGTTGTGTCGCTTTGCTGCCATTCACAAATCCTCTCCGGGATAGCAAAGTGTCCATCAGATGCACATTTTAGAGTCTCAGAATCAGTAGTATGGTGCATGCTATACATTCGATCACACTATTTGGCTTACATACTGTTTTTGCCTATGGAAGTAGCCATATTTGGATTCTGAGGGTAAACAAGCTGGTTTTAGGAGTTCAATCGAGGACTTGGACCTTTTTTTATTAAAAAGCATCTGCTAAATGACTACATGTTAATTGCAAGCTCTCTACACAGAGTCCATTAAGTTCCCAGGGTGTCTCTTGAAATTAGCTTCTGCATCGTAATCAATTTTGCCCATTGGCCATAATCAATTAAAAACAATTTGAGAATATCACAAAAATGAACATGTCCAAAAAACACAGTATTACCGCTGTACTTTTGGTTAGTGCCTATTTATAAACTTGAGAGGTTTTCAAGCTTGATATATCCAGGAGATAAAGCTTCAGAGTTATGCTAGCTTAATAAATCATGACACTGCAAATTATTCATGAGTTGAGATTGTACACAAATAATTGTGACACCGACGTTTTTGAAAGTCCCAGGGTTCTTAATATCCACTGCGACTGACTGTCAACGCTCACACTTGAAGCCGTTTGTTGTCTCTAACTGGAGATTCAACACTTTCTACCTGTCTGCCACAAGCAGCTATTCATCCATTATATTTGCAGTTTCCAAAAAGAGCTTTCTGCAGTCGAGAGACTGATGAGGTGACCTAACGCTTATCGCCTCTCACTGTTTGAAATACACTATCCACTTGTATTGCGTCGCTTGAATAAAAGCAACACAGACTGAGAAGAGACTGAGCCTTTTCATTTAACATGTTGCATGTTCTGCTTCATCTCAATTGTCATTTCAGCTTTAGAGACAGAGAGGAATCAAAATCGATTTTATTTTGTTAATGCTATTACTTAATGATTCAATGCACATGTATAGACAAAGTTGTATTGACATTGTAATAAATTCAGAATTACATTCAGAGCTGCGTCCCCTGGAAATACATGCTTCAGCCTACAATTTTTGTGAAACATGCTTAAACATATGTTTGACATCAGTTTTCGGTAAAATGAACGCTATGGGCCAGGATGATGGCAACAATTTTGGTTCTTTTTCACACTAATGATATTTACAGTAATGATATTACAGCTCAATGGGTAGCCCTGTCACCTCACAGCAAGAAGGTCGCTGATTCGAGTCCCTGCTGGGCCAGTTGGCATTTCTGTGTGGAGTTTGCATGTTCTCCCCGTGTTGGCGTGGGCTTCCTCAGGGTGCTCCGGTTTCCCCCACAGTCTAAAGACATGCGGTATAGGTGAATTGAATAAACTAAATTGGCCGTAGTGTATGTGTGTGCATGTGAGAGTGTATAGGTGTCTCCCAGTACTGGGTTGCAGCTGGAAGGGCATCCGCTGTGTAAAACATATGCTGGATAAGTTGGTGGTTCATTCCGCTGTGGCGACCCCTGATAAATAAAGGGACTAAGCTGAAGGAAAATTAATTAAATGAATGTTGGTTGAATTTAGGGAAGGGTTTATGTAAGTGGTTCACTAGGTGATCTGAAAAACCCCACCTTCTCGTGGATGTGTACAAAAAGGAAGTGTATCTGAAATTTACAACAAAATGTACCCTAAGTAACATATTTCAGATTTAAAAAAAAAAATGTAGACAGTGCTCTCTAGTGGATTTGTCATCTGAAAATGTGCAACTAAACGTATCCAACATACCCAAAAAATGTAGGCTGATGCATGTAAAGTTTGAAAAGATTCTTGTTTGTAAAGAAAAACATTTCATTTGGAAAATTATGTCACAATTCCATGGACACGTTAACAATTCATATCATTATCTGAATAGCATAGTTTGTCCTGACATCAATGTGTTAAAAAAAAAAAGGCTTTGTAACACTGGGGAATTCCACACCAACGTTTTCTATGTCCTACTGGGAACATTGTTACATGTGAACAATGACATGTCAAATCAGAGAAAATGATTTACTTACATGTCAGCAGAGACAATTGTGCCATCTTTTGATGCCTTTAAAATGTACATTAATGGTGAAAATACAACACGTTTCTGAACAATGAGATCTGACGCTACAAGACAGCATATTTCTAGAGGATGTGTCAAGGCTGATTAAATATTCCTTCTGAATGTGTGCTGAGGAAAGAATAGAGAGTTTTTTTGTAGAGATGGCAAATGCCTGGGGGGGTTTTGGCACAGAGACACGACGGAATTGGGAAAAAGGAGAAAAGGTGATCATGGCTACACATGGGCCTGCTGATAGAGTCCAACGAAACCCAGTGAGACAAGGACCATCAAAGCTTAGGCACAGATGACACATTTCCACCAGCCCATATCCCTCTATCTTCCTCAGACACAGAAGGAGGAATGGAAGAAAAGAGTGCGGTCCCTTGTTGTTTACAGAAAAGAAAAACACATACACACTCATACATGGAACATCACAAATGTGATG
Source organism: Danio jaintianensis (assembly GCA_903798115.1). Taxonomy (NCBI): domain Eukaryota; kingdom Metazoa; phylum Chordata; class Actinopteri; order Cypriniformes; family Danionidae; genus Danio; species Danio jaintianensis. The sequence continues at coordinate 26,548,503 of CAIGQV010019070.1, read as the reverse complement.
ATAATCTGCAAAGGTGAGGAACAGTCACTGTTTGTACCACAGCCGAGGCTTGATGGTACTGTGCCTAGGCTCTCTAAAATGCTTGGCGGTTTCCATTCAAGTCATACAATGATAACATATATAGGGATGTGGGCGTTGAAAAGGACGGCGGAGAGGAGAAGAAAGATATTGAGAGGAAGAAGAAAAGATTCTCCCACACAGAGTCTGAAATCGACTTCCTTCAGTGGTCAAATCTGTCTCTGCGCCGAGGTCAAATGAAGAGGTGAACGCTACTCTCAAAGAGAGCTTGATACAACAATCTCATGATGCGCTGGATCATTTCACTTACACTGAGACTTTGTGCTACATCTTATTCTGACACAATGGTGTCAAGCTCAGAACACTATCCTGAATCCATTGACAGAAACAAGCATACAAAGGTTTGAATAACCCCACAGACAACTGTTATCAAATCAACGCAGGCCAATGGGGGCCTGGCAGAACTCCGCATCCACATTTCCAAAAAAAGAATCGAAAGCCTGCCAGATGCCCAGAGTTAGCTCCAATCTGTCACAACCTCCGTAAATGCCAACGTCTGACAAAGCTCTATTTCCCAGAGCTTAAAGAAGTCGACATGATGAAATGCTTGGTTTTCAACATCCTTCTGACTTCTTCAATGCCGTATATTCCACCAGCATAAATCCGTTGGTTTGACCTTGCGCCCTTCTCTATCTTTTCTGGGGAAGAGGGAAACTCTGACTTGTAGATGACCTGACAGACAACCCAGCGATCCTTTGGGATGGAGTATTCTGACAACCGGCCGATGGTGCAGACCGCTTTTTAGCATCTTTGGGTGGTGCTCCTCTCCAACAGTGGCATTGATTTTATCTAAGCCTCTTGCAAATAAAATCTTGGCAAGAGGAATTACTGCCGAATCGAAGAAGGCAGCAGTAGGGAATAACGGAGCAGATTGTGAATGTTATTTTCAAGGTTGCAAGTGCATAATATTGTACGTTTGGATAAACTCGAGTGTTGTTGATCTTGGAAACAACAGAGCCGCCGACAAAATGTCTTCACACCTTACTTGTGAACAATCAGTTGGCAGTGCACTCTGAGAGACTACCAGTACTTTTCCAGACGAGGCTCTGAAACCACATTTAACATCCAACTTTGGAGCCGAGCTTCTACTCTGACATAATCAGACCACTCCATCTGATGAGGAGACGGAAAACTGGTGACATGAGCGACAAGCCCTGCGGCTGTGACTGTCCCGCAGCTGGCACCGTCGATCTTGGCATTGACACATTTAGAGAAACCAGAAGTCCCACTCTCTGCAATTAGACTGCTCCGACGGCCAGCTGTGATTGGTCACTATCTGGACAGGCTGTGATTATTGCAGGGACGTGAGCCTATACTTCCATTGAAGACTGGAAACTACTTCCCAGCAGCTCTCGGGGGCCAAGAATGTGCTCTTCTGCAGGTGGCCAATGATCGGAGGTTAAAACAGATTTCACAAACCAGGTGAATGGGATAAACTGGGCAACTGTGGGATTATTATAGGCAAGTCATATCAGGTCAAATTTGACATTAGACATTCCCGGCTAACAATGGGGAATAGCTAGGACGCATAAAAGAGCTAAACTAGAACCTAATTCTTTCTGACAAATCTCTAAGGTTTAGTTTCTTAGCTGCATCACACACACACACACACACAGAAAGTCAGCCTTTGTTCATCAAGCTTGTTGCGATATCAAAACGCAAGACAAGACATTTTTGGGTCAGTCGAAGAACACAATGCTTTCATGTGAGCTGTATTACACTGAGAGCATGTAAAATTGAGATGCAGAATGTACAATATCCACAGCTTATCCAGAAATGCAACAGCAGACGGAATATGCAAACATTTGGAGATGGTTTCATCAGATAGGACTGGGTGCTGTTTACCCTTCAGAGAGGGATCACTTTTTAAAGCATTCCCACAAAATTACTCCACTATTGAAGCTGAATTAGGCCTGACGCATGACGTACGAAGGTCACAGCAGGCATTTAACCAATGACCGTCCACTTTGTGAACCGCAACCTAAATGGTCATTAGTTAATAACCAAGCATAGCGTTAAACTCAATCAACTTTTGTCGTTCTTCACATTCATCAACAACCCAGATGTGAGACCCAAATGAACTTAATCCAGTCATAGTAGAAACCAGCCCTTATCTCTGCCTTACAGTACCCTTAATGCTAAGCTACAAATAGAGACTTTCTGAAATGTCACACAGCACTTAACATTTCATTTATTGACTGGTAATGCTATAATGATAGGAGCCCATTAGAGGCCCATTTGGCTCGATGTGAGGTGTTGAGCTTTAAAAATGACATTTAACTAAGTGTGAAAATGGTAGATGGAGATGACTTGTTTCACGTGTCTTCTGTTCGGAAGGTTTGAAGTCAAAAGCATGGTTCAAAGTGAAAAACTGAATCCCTTTTTTAATAAATTGAAAACATTTACAGTTAGTAAGAATATAAATGTTTTAGAAATCTTAAGTTTAGTTTTCTTGAAAGTGGATCAGCCTCTTTCAGTGGATCAGTGGATCAGCACATAACAGCTGCTATTGTATATTGTAATATTCCTGTACATACACTTGTCAATTTGTATATTTGCATTCACTACAACTTTTATTTTTAAAATATATTTATTATCTGTTTTTTGTCCTGTCTCTGTAATTTTGTTGCACTGTAGAAGCTCTGTCACGAAAACAAATTCCTCGTATGTGTGAACATACCTGGCAATAAAGCTCTTTCTGATTCTGATTCTCATTTTAGACCTGTTGATACATCTGAAAACATAGAGATGACCGTTACTGATGTGAAAAATAAGGGAAACAAGATTTGGAGATGTTTCAAGCCAAACGCAAACACACATTAGCACAATATCTGTGTTTGTAATGGAATAGTTCACACAAAAATAAAAATTACCCCATAATTTACTCACCCTCCAGCCAGCCTTGTTTTTTTGATTTTTGATTTTCTGTCAGACAAACACAGTTGGAGTGGTTTTAAATTTTATCTGGGCTCTTCCATGCAATATAATGGTGTTGGATAGTGACTTTTATTTTGAAGTTTCCAAAAGCACATAAATCCATCATCAAATGAACCCATATGTCACAAGGGGGTCAACACCTGTCTTATGAAGCGAACTGATGTGTTTTTGATATATCTGATAATATTTAAAATGTTTAAAATACACAGGCTTAAATACCAGGAAGGGGTGGGGGAGTGGGGCGTGTCCCCCCACATTCGAGGGTTGTAACAACCCGACCCCTACCCCCCCCCCAAAAAATATCACTCTCTATTGTGAAAAATGTATCTATGTATACTTAAAATAGTGTAAGTAGAACAATGCATTTAGAAACAGTTGAGTTCCTCCTCCCCTTCCTCACAGTGGTTTGGCTCAATGCCTGCTTTCGCAGTTCATCTCACCTACTCTACACATACGAGTCAGGTGTGCGGCTGCGGCTCAATTAATTTTGAACTCCAGTAAGTAGGGTGTTTTATTCACTTTAAATAAAGCGATTCTCTTTAATGTAGTTGATGCAGACTCATTCATAAATTCGTTGCGGCAAAAATGCTGATTACAAATGTAATTTTCCATGAATCTGCTATATTAGCGATTAAAATATTACTTATCTAGTTAACGTTAGCATGTTTACAATAGCTTGTTGCATAGTGCACTGCAACCAACACGCCAAAGCCATTTCCCATGCATTGCTTTATTTGTGCCGACTTGGCATAATGTTAACTTAACATTAACGACCACAGTTATCATATTTTTTAGCTGTGCATTTACCAAATAACCACTGTGCTATGACCGAAATGACCCCTCTGTATATTTTTGTATAATACATTTTTATTCTGTTCTTAAGTGTCATAATTTAAAAAAAAAATTTGAACCTTTTTTAATTCCTTGTTTTTATTATATATGAGAAGCATGTCTAATCAACCAAAATATCAATGATTGAGCTCTCCTTTGCTGTCTCTGACTGACCAACTGACCCACCCACCCCTTCACTAAACAATAATAATGATAGAAGCTAAGTTTTTCACTCTGGGGACATATCTTTATAAGTAAAATTCGACAGTATTATTTGTGTCTCCTTCAAAAATTGCTCATGAGAAATTTTATATTTATTGTCCCTTTCTACTGTTAAATGAAATTTACGCCCATGTTAAAATGTAAACTCCAATCACTGACTTCTGAAAGTGGCGATATATGACACATGCAATATATGACACATGATGTAAGACATGTACGCGGCCTTGTAAGATTAATTTACTGTACAAAATTATACAGTAACACCAAGCCAACTAGTTTTCTTGTTCATTGTCATCTTTGGAAAACAAACTGTGTAGTAACTACACATGATGTAAGACTGAGCGTACACTCAGTCACCGGCAGAAGTCAGTGATTTGAGTTTATAATTCAAAAATGTGAAGTATTTTTGTAACAAAAACACATCGATCCGCTTCATAAGACATGCGTTAACCTGGCGGCTAGTTTGGGTTAGTTTGACAATGGATTTATGTGCTTTTGGAAGCCTCAAAATAAAAGTCACCATTAGACAACAATGAAGAGGCAGGACAAAATGTAAAACTACTCAGAATGTTTTTATCTGACAGAAAAAAAGGCATATATAGTACACAGAGGATGGCTGAGAGTGAGTAAATTATGGGGTAATTTTCATTTTTGGTTGAACTATTTCTTTAATACTGCTGTGTAAAACCCTATATCTATTTATTTACATATATCAAGGCTATTGGTCACTCTTATGTCTCTATGTGGGTATTACATTTTTTATCAATTACAAAATATTAAAGTAACTCCATCAGATACTTAAACTGTCAGCTCTGCCCCACCTCCTATTTGAATAAAGAGATGTTTGTTTGAATAAGTACAATATCCTTCTCATTTTATCAGCAGTGAGGTTTCCGTCCTACACTGAAGTTCAGCTTCTGCGGTCACAGTATAGTGGAAGTCATTTAAATTTTGATGCATTTGGCAGTTTGGCATTATGCATCTGTATTTGTATTCAAGGTATACAATTCATCAGTTGATACATTCCCTAAGAATTGAACCAATGACCTTGGCACTGGTTTAAATAAAAATTCAATCTACGGTATGCCTGGAATATGCCTGCAACACAAATATATCCGAAAACCGAGTCACTAAAGCGATTATCTCCAGGATCTCACTTTCTGTACTTTTCCACTAATATATCTTGGACTTGTCCTTGTTGTCCTTGATAATTCTGCAAGCTGAATGTGCGTTGACTTTCTCATCTTATTCTTGAATAGGATTTTTTTTTTGCCCCACACAGATATAGTAAATTATCAGAGCCTGATTTCTCGCATTTATTGTCCCACAGCTGTGGATGCTAATATAAATCATGATGGCCTCAATAGTACACTAGGGACAAGCTGGAATTGACAAAGCTGAATGTGCTGATACAGTAAAACCTGAAAATACCCTTTAGAGAGCATTACATAATCCCTTTCAAAAAGTGTAAGGAAAAGACTGTTTACTGATATAACCTTGCGGACCTTTGTAGACTTAAACATAAGCAGATGACTGTACAATGTCGCAGTGCCTCCACGTCATTTTGCTTGCTTTTGAATCTTTTTATCTAATGAGCGATTTAACGAGTCCATTAATGCAGTCATTTAGAACATAACAACATTTTGATTGCCGCAGGCCAATTAAGAGCCCACTCTGCAATTTGACCTTTTGCAATTTGAGCTGAACATCTCTAATGAATGTCAGGAATCATGCGCCAGAAGCTTTTGAGATACCGGCTAAAAAAGCAGTTAATACTAGCCACAGCTCAAAAAAGGAAAAATTCATTCTTCGCCACCAATATGTATTCCATAAATAGTATTATGTTATGAAAAGACTACAAGGAGTCTTAAAACCATCTGAGAAAGATAGATATGCCACAAGATAGAGTAGCTATCAATTATTCAGGATGTGTGAGGTTGCATCCCACAATAAATGGTAGTTAGATGTCTCATTATAAAGTACAAAATGAATACCTTCTGCAGGTGCTGTTTTCCCATACGCAGGGTCTGTACATCATGTCACAGTACAGGAATAGACATACAGACATATACACTCTAATTTATCCTGCTCTGGGACGATGAATAATACGCTGCAATCGCATTAATAGTGCACGATAAGGGAGACATATGGCGCTTATCGATTTTTCAGTGGTGGCGACTCATCATTGCGGCACTTCTCTCCTAATGGCCTTGGGCTAAAATGGATATGCAAGATCTTGAGGTCCTCGCGTCTGGTCAATCGCACTGATCGCTGGATGCTTTTATCCAAACCAGTAATATTGTTACAGAAAAAAATCCCTTTGGGTGGAAGGTTATAAATCAGAGTCAAATGTGCAAGAATCATGGGTCACAGGTTATTGTTATTATAATACTTTTGGTAACCATACTTGATTTTACCATTCATGCTTTGTATTGTTTTAGGTTTATTTATAATACAGAACCAATCCTAGACTTTTAGTGGTCCTAAACAAAAATTTTGCAACATAGGGTAAAATCGGTGCTTTTGAAAACACTATTGGTTGGGTTTAGGGAAGGAGGAGGGTGGGTCAGTCGATTGATCGGTCAGTCAGTCATTCAGTCAATCAGTCAGTCAGTCGACAGCGGCCTCTGGTGGATTTACGCAAGAACATCAGGCAATAATGGCACTCGCGAGAGAAATTTGAGATCTTAAAAAGCATACACAGCGGTCTCTGGTGGATTCGTGAAAACAAAAACTGCAAAAAACGTAGCTCCTAGAAATGTACACAGTGGTACATTTTCAGAATGAGCCTGGGTTGAAAGTTTGTGAGGGGGGGCTCAATAAAAACCTTAGAATTAGCCTCAATCCTTCTGAAAAGTTTCACTGTTAACAAATAACTGTCAATTGAGTTATGCAACAGTTATGCAATTAAATAGAGAGTAAATAACAGAATAAATAGAATAGAAAAAATGTACATATAAAATAAACTATTTATTGCAATAAAGATAATAGGCTACTACGCAGAAATTGAATTAAGTAATCAAATCGCATTTTAACCTCATAATATGAATTAAATGTACATTTGATTTTTTTAATCAAAGTGTCTATATTCAGTAAAGAGCAGTGAATGATTCCCTTGTTTGTGGTTTTAAACATTAGATGACAGTGTCACTTTAAGACTAAATTACTTTCCTAATGGTTTATGTTCATTTAAAGGAACACTTTTTAACTTGTTCATTTTACAATTCCCCTAGAGTTAAGTTAGTTGAGTTTTACCATTTTTGAATCCATTCAGCCAATCTCCATGTCTGGTAGAAGCATTTTTAGCTTAGCTTAGCATTAGTCATTGAATCGGATTAGACCATGAGCATCTTGCAAATTTCAAATGTTTTTTTTGGCATAATAATCAAGGAACTTTGCGCAATATCCTTGCACCTGCAAGTTTTTTTTTAGCAAGATGCTAATGGTCTAATCCAATTCAATGATTTATACAAAGCTAATTGTGGTCCTGCCAGACCCAAATATTGGCTAATTGAATTAAAAAAAAGGTAAATCTGTATTGTTTAACTCTAGAGGAGTTCAAATGAGCCTGCCAAAAATGGAGTGTTCATTTAAGGCTTAACTAGCTGTATTTAAATTAAAATACTGTGTGTAGTATAGGATCTATATACTACAATAATATTTGCTAATATTAACACTAGCATTATTCAGTAGTAACACACACACAAACACACACACACACACACACACACACACACACACACACACACACACACACCTA
>CAIGQV010019070.1:26528736-26540275 GCA_903798115.1 Danio jaintianensis | reverse complement strand
TGTGTGTGTGTGTGTGTGTGTGTGTGTGTGTGTGTGTGTGTGGGTGTCTGTATAAAGCAGACTTCCTGTGTCTTCACTTGGATACATGCAGAAGAGAGGTATCTAGTAATCTAGGTGGGGTGGATTTAGGATTTAGCCCAAAATCACACACCCCCGCAGACTCTCAGTGTGCTCTGTATGTGAATCACACACACACACACACACACACACACACACACACACACACACACACACACCTTCCTGCATATCCAGGCCCTGCTAATGTTCGACAGGCTGTTCTCAGATATAGCCCTCATGGAGGAGTCACCGCACACAAAGGCTTGTAGGCCAAATGGCAGTGAATGAAGGTTATCTATTGAGTGTAAATTGGAGGTTGCCCCTGTGGTGATCAGCTGTATCACTTCGGAAAACTGGTATATCACTCCATCTGTGAGCCTTATAATTCGCCCACTGGGTTGGTGACATGCTGAGAGCTAAAGACTTGTTAAGGGTTCAGTGCAGTGTAGGAGAGTGAACTTCATCGACCTGGCCATCCACACTTGAAGTGAAAGCTTGATTGTGTGTAATAAACAGTTACCGTTGTGGCATTGTAACCACAGCAGTGCTTAAAGCCTGTCCATAATAGTTAATATCAGGTAGATTTATATATATTCTGAAGATAATGTTGGTGGCACTTATACCTTTGCTATTGTGGTCAGCTATCATGTGCTATGCATTTGCAAGTGGTACCGTGACCCGTATGGGACTTCACTAGAGTGATTGTAATTGAGGTATGCATGTAGAAGTTGTGCAGCCACTAGAACCAGTTACAAGTGGTGCCATGACCCAGATGGGACTGAGGTTTACTAGAGGGATTGTGATTGAGGTAAGCATGTATAAGTTGTGCAGCCACTACTACCAGTTGCAAGCGGAGCCGTGACCCAGATGAGAATGAGAGTAACTAGACTCAGTGAAACAGAGGTCAACTAGTTTAAGCTGTGCTGTAACTATTGTCCTTTGCAAGTGGTACAGTGACCTGGATTGGGCAAAGGTTAACTGACATGAGTGTAACAGAGGTCTGCAAATATGAACTGATGGTGCTGTGTTGTGGACAAAATTGAGGTTTACTAGAATAAGTGTAACTGAGGTCTGCTTGAATAAGTTGTACAGCCAATTGGGTCAGGATCTAATCATGCCGTGACCAGGTCGAGTAACATTTGCTAGAGAAAGAAGTGAGCTTGTATGAGCTTTGCATTCACTATATGTACATTTACAAGTAGAGCTGTGACCCAGATGGAAGAATATTTAACTAAAATAAGAGTAGAAGAGGTCAGCTAGTATGAGCTGTGCAGCAACTACGATCATTTGCAAATGGTGCCGTGACCCAGAAGAGAGTGAAATTTAGAAGAGTGAATGTTATTCAGGTCATGTTGTTAAAGAATTACATGTTTTGCACCAGATCTCAACAAAACTTCCCAATTAAAGTGTGTATTTAATCCTAAAGAACAGAAATAAAACAGATAGTTCCGGTCATTGATTCTAGTTAGCTGAGCCACATTCAAACCTGTTGTAACTTAATCTACAAATACACACCTGTGACCTTGTTTATACTAGTGTGTATGTTGCTGCTTCTGTGTCGGTCAGAAACTACTTTGTTGCCACCATAACTGTTATTGAGGAACTATTGTTTGGTTGAAATATAATGTTTTGATTAATATCATTACATTTCATTTTATTTGCTTTGTTTTACTTTTGAAACCTTGCTACCTATATAAAACAACTATTATAAAAGCAATGATCCCCATGAAACAATAGTTTACAATGGATTTATAACAGCTAAGGAGGTTTTAGCCATCAAGCCTTATAAAACCCTTTATAAAAATACACTGCAAACCATAGCTTCTTGAGGCTTATTGCTTTCATTTAATAAACAAATCACATTTGTGGCGAGTGCAATAAAACCCTATGATATTCTGGTCCCAAGATATCGCTCATTGTTAGTCCAAGCATTTTTGTGAGCTTTGATGTTCAGCAGTGGAGAACCAAAAGGCTGATTTCTTTGAAAAATAATAGCACACTTTTCCCCTCAAAATCAGTATTATTTCATATATGATTCAAGTAAAAACAATGAATGATGAGTTCCTTCCAACAGAGTTTGTTCCAATTCCTAAAACTACTATGATCCATATAAATAGTAATGGTGGACTTATCCTTTTCAAATTTTTGTACAAAAACAGACTCCACATATTCTCACTTCAACAATTGACCATCTTTTCCAAAAAGGATGTGCTTCTAGTTATATAGTGTAACATTATAATTCCTTCTGAATCTCTTTGAAATTCAGCGTGAGCGACCATAAGCAATCTTCTTTTCCATTTCCTCGTTCCAATGGTCCAGAATCCAAATATAATAGACTGTACCTAAGCACATCAGCAAAGGTATATATCTCACACACCCCAATTGGTATAAAGCTGAATCTAGCTGTCATTTTGCATGATTGAGGATTAAAGTCATTTTTCAAATGATGGTTCAGTGGCAAAAGATACTGTCTCTGGCCCACAAATCACCTCAAATACAGAGAAGCCAAGCTGTTTTTCGTTCAGATATTTAAATAGTGGACAAAAAACATTGTTTATTGCTTGAAGGTCCAACCAGATGCACAAAGGTTAATTAAAATGATGAAATTAGACAATGGATTAGATCAAATACGAATGATCTGACCAAAAAGGAATATCAGCCCACCAAATCATACTTATTACACCACCCCGAAGGAGTCACCAACTTCTAAATCCTTTAATACTGATTGAAAAAAAGTCTCCGGCTGCTCGAGACCTGACCATTCATTTCCCAAGGCCACTCGAGATTGACAATCCTTCAGCCTCAGTTTACAGACCTAATTGTGACCACAGCCAATTTTCTCTCGACTTGCTCTCTGTCTTTGCCCTCCTCTCACACTCAATAGTGCACACTTTTTGCCCTGAATCTCTTGATGCCAAACGTGTCCCTCAAATTGCTGACCATGACTGTTTTAGTCCCGCTGAGAGCTCGCGTTTAAATGATGCACTTTAAATTGTTCACCTTTAACGTTTCCCCCAGCATAATGATTTTTCTCAAAATAACACACACAATCTTTATGAAGAAGTACATATGCAAATACAAGATACTCAAATAACCAATGTGGAATTGTGTTGGTTACACAAACTCCAACACATCAGATAAGTTAAGAACTCCATGACCGACCCCATAACCAAACTAAATGGTAACTATATATATATATATATATTGTTGGCCCAATGCCAATTCTCTTTTAGTCCCCTACCCCTATGCCTACACTTACCCCTTCGCCTTCCTCTTGGCCCTTGAAACAGATTGTGGAGTATGGATAGAAATATTCCTCTAATAAATGGGACACCACTACTACAGCGGCATGGGGTGGGCATTTTCAATTCATCCACATGGAAATGTGACAAGTGTAATCTTACGTTGTCAATGTCATGCGCTCCAGCACCAAGTCCATTGATACAGTGGTTGCCTAGTAACATAAAAAACGCAGTGCACTGCTTACTAATGTCAACAAAAGACAACAAAAAGTGCTTATTAAGGGGCCGATCCCACTGAATGTGCTTTTTGCATTGAGAGGCGAATATTTTGAATGGTTTCCTAAAAGCCGTGAGCATTTTGTGCGCTGCTTATGCGCCCTGCTGCGCCTCACGTTTTTGCCATTGAAAAAAGTCAACTCTGAGTGGAAAAAGCGTTACGTCAGTCGCGTGACAGCAGTGTTTGTGTTGTCAAGACGACTACAGAGACTCTTAAAGATGGAAGAGAGACTAGTGGTCGCTGTTTCAAGTTATCCAGAGCTGTATGTAATATTACAATTATAACAATATGCAGCTGATTCAGTCATTGCCTAGTGACATAAAAAAAAGCACACCACGCTCCTTTTTTTCTTGTCAACAAAAAAGGCAGTGTGGTGCGCCTCGCGTTTTTGGAACGTAAAAGCACGTTTGGTGTGATCGGCCCCTAAAGGACTGTCAATTGCAAAATATTACCTTTTTTAAAAAAAAATGTTTCTTTGAAGATCATCACCGTAACACATTAATGTTGTTATGAATGTAAGTCATGTATGCTTGTTTGTAGTAAAAATTGGCACACCCCTACCACTTCATGTGAATGCATGAACCAAGGAGTAGTTGTAAGGGCAAAGGCTATGGAGTAGCTGTAAGAAAATAATTCAAAATATTTTTTATTTTAAACAAATGCTGTTTTCTGATAAAAAAAAATCTTGAAACATGCACCACAGTTTCAACAAAATGTTAAGCAGCTCAACACTGATACTGATTACTACTACTACTACTGGTACTACAGTATTAATACTACTAATCAAAGGTTTCATGAAGGAAAATCATCATATTCTAATAATTTCTGATAGATCATTTGAACACTGAATGAATGGTTTGCATCACAGCAACAAATAAAATTTAAAACCATATAAAAGCAGAAAACAGCTATTTTAAATTGTAACACTAGTTCACAATAGTACTCTGTTTCTGTATTTCTGATCAAATTAACCAGTGTTGTTGAGAACAAGAGACTTGTTTAATAATAAAAAAAGCCTCTTGGATGCTCCTGTCATACTTGGCTACAGTTAACAGCACACAAATTGCTAAATGGCCTGAAATAAACTCACTTTTACATACTGCTGAATTTGACTGAAACTCCCGAGCACCCTTGGGATTGACACCTAAAAAAAATGCAACACATTCTTTCTATCTGCGCCCTTAACAAGAGCCAACACAACAAACAAACAAACAAATGCAGTTTCTCTTCCAGTAAATGTGACGTCCTACAATCACCAAATCCACGTGGCTGCTCATTCTATTATCATCATGCTCCAAACAATTATCTTAATTAACATCTGGCGTGGTTAATGTACGATTTGAAGCGGGCACTTCCCTCTACAAAATTACCAGTGTTACTTCGCCCTCAACAACAGCACATCTGTCCACTCCAAGGGAGGTGGATGAAAGACTGCTGCCAGGAGGGCATTATGTTGGCTGAACGTTGGCAGAATGTTGGCCAATCTTGCCAGCTTGCTCACTTCCTCCAATCTGTGTCAGTGTCACATCAAAACCCCCTCGACTGGTTTGTCTGTCCCTCATGGTGACTGTGGTGGCTGTGCCAGATTCGGTACCCTGGTGTTTGCAAACACGGAGCAGAAGAAAGCGCTCTACCCATGTACTGTGCGGTCTGGATTGCTTGCCAAAAAACCGAGAGAATGTATTTCGCTTGGGAAATGTGAAAAGAAAACATAACAAAATACAAATACGGATGGTTTTGGTGCAAATCCTTGAGAAAAAAAAAGAACTGGATGAGATCCAAGATTATTTAGATCAGTTTGTTGTGAGTTTTGAGAATATTATACTTTTATTCAGCGAGGACATACAGTAGTAAATTGATTAAACAGACTCTTAATTTTAAACTTTCCATTATTCAAAAGAATCCAAAGATTATTAGATGCATGTTATTTTACAGTACAGTGGTCCCTCGCTATAACGCGGTTCACCTTTCGCGGCTTCGCAGTTTCATAGATTTTTTTGTGTGCAATTTGACATGCTTTTTTTTTTATAGCACATTGTGTTCTGCGTCCTGATTAGCACATTGTGTTCTGCATCCTGATTGGCTGTAGACCATCTCCTTTGTGCCGTGTCTCCTGTACAGTAAAGCAGTGGTCCCCAACCTTTTTATCACCGTGGACCGGTCAACGCTTGACAATTTGACCGCGGGGTGGCGTTGGTTTGTAGGTTGCTAGGCGACCATCAACCATTTTCTCAGAGGAAGTCAAGCTGAGAAAACATTGCTGTCACTCTGATACAAGTTTTATTTATGGAGAAAATTACAAAGCACTGCAGTGTTTGGGTGTTCTGTGTTTGTCTGAGATAATTAGTCTACCGAAATGTGTATATTCCATACAAGCTGAAGCTGATCAGTCAGTTCTTGTCACGTGAATCGAGGTAAACACATTCATTCAACTATGTTCGCCTGGAAGGCACGAGCGTGTCACGCCACTTGCGCGCGCAAGCCATGCACCTCCGTTGGAAATAACGGACTCTAGACAAAAGATGCGATATGCGAACGGTCCCTAAAAGGCCGCCATCATTTGCAATCTCCAGCAGTTGATCTTCTTGCACAGACATGGTGGATTCAACTGATTTGTTGACAAATGGGTTGCGGATCTATTCCTTGGCAGTTCGTGGGTCCTTCACTGAGCCTTTACCCCTTCGCAAAGAAACTTTCCAAAGACTTTTTGCTGCTTGTGGGTTAAATTTGGGCACTCAAGTGACCGAGATGTAAGCGAGAGAATACGTCATTTTTCAAAATAAAAGATTTTTCAAAATAAAAGATCGTTCAGACTCAGATAATAAATAAAACGGAAATAATTAATAATTTATTGTGCGGCCTGGTATTGATCCCGGTGGTTGAGGACCACTGCATTAAAGAATGCGTTACGCTTGCCAAATTTACATAAGTCTCCGATCGCCAGCAGTGTGACTCATGCCAATGACGTACTGTACTGTATGTTTACAACTTTTCTGCCCAACAAACCCCACAATGTTGACGAACCATTTTGCACTGTCAAAGGCACCTGCGGTAGCACCCAAAAGGCAGAGGAAGATGCTAACCATCGTAAAAACAGTTGGACTTCTGGACATGCTAAAAGTAGAATTTATGTGGCTGTAGGCTGCCATTACAGAATAAATAAATATTCGGTTCGTTACATAAAGAAGGAGGGAAATAACATAAGGATGACAGCAGCAATAAGTTTCAACAAAGATGCAAAAAAGGGTTGTAACTGTCCGCAACAAGACCATCATAAAGATGGAGTCTGCTTTAGCTTTGTGGATCAGTGACTGCAGGAAAAATGTTAATGCCTGTCTGAGAAAAGTGTACAAAGTGTGTAGTGAGGGGTTTTACAGCATTAAAACATCTATAATAATTGAAAAAAATTAAGCTAACTACTTTGCGGATTTCGCCTATCGCGGGTTATTTTTAGAACGTAACTCCCGCGTTAACGAGGGACCACTGTATATGCACTTACAGTGCATTCACCCAAGTATTGGGTTATATAATGTTACCACATAGGTTAAAGTTTGTGAGAAATCTAAATTCACAATGTTTATTTTGTTAGCGCACATTATTATTCTTTAGGTGAACAATTTTATTTTTGGTTTGCTACAAGGGAATGATGCGCAAAAAAAAACGTTGGAAGTACATCAACATACTGAAAGTCTCAGCAACTTCCTGTTCACGTGACTTTAAGGTTCAGTTTAGAGATAGATTTAGTGAGAGTACCTAAATTTAACAAAGTATGTAATGACTATGATAAGTGTAGGAAAACAGGACTATAAAATAAAGTGCTACTGAAAAAAATTCAACACAGGCTTATTGGAAATACGTACTTCAGCCTACATTCTTGTGAAAGCACAAAAATGCACTTGACTGCAGAATATATGTGAAATGTATGACACAAACTTTTATTCCTTTTTTTTAGACAAATGATATTTAAAAAATAATAATACTAATCTATTTCTGCGACATATCGCAAGTTGACAGCTTCAAAAACTACTATGACAATGATCACCTCAGGTACTGATTATGTGCTTTGTTCAGTGTTAAATGCTACTAATGTGAGTTTAAATATCATTTTGTGTGACATTTATTGCAATTCTGAAAGCAGCAGCCGATAGTTTACCTCATATCTTGAAAATAAAATAAATAGAAAGCATAATTAAAAAATGAACGTTAGAACTGTAACTCAGTGCAAACCAATAAATATAAGTGCACTTAAAGTACACTTTAATATAAGTGTATTTAAAGGTTTCTGCCATGTTGAGTGTTTGTCGCGGGAATTTTGTCATGTTTTGTGTTGTTAGGACACAATGCTACAATGTAAACTGCTCAGCTAATGTTTACATATTTAATATTTATATTTTTGCAAATGAAATAATACCTTGTATGGATTTTTATAACCAAGATTAAATGCATTGTTTTCCACTAAGGCAACCCAGAGTGCTGAAATATAATTGGGTAAACTAGCAGTGGGCTGGTTATAGAGACTAAAAAAGACAGGCATTCCTACACTGAACGCACACTTTCAAAGGAAAATAACTGAGTTTAGCATTGTTTTTCAGATAAACAAGTATGTTCACTTAGCATGTTGCTTAAATACAGTGGGGGAAACAAGTATGTTTTGGAATTGAACCAGGTTTTAGTAAAAACCAAAACAATATAAACATAAAGAAATATATATATATATATATATATATATATTCATTTTAATACACATAACTTAATTTGCAAACTAATTAATTTGTAATAATAATTTATATGGATTTCCTTGGTTGTTACCAACATCCAGTGAAAATTTCAACTCAATGGCACCTTTAGAAATATATTTTCTGAGAAAAATGATGACATGTTCAATACTTAATTCCCCCACTGTATATGCAAACATATTATGGTATTTTCATGCTTTAGAAGAGTTAGAAACATAAATACAGCACCTTTAATCTATCCCCACGGTTACCCTTGTTTGTTCCTTTAGTTATTAATAGTCTCAATTTCCTCATCTGCTTATTATCCCATGTGTATTTAAGCCCCATTTGTTTCAGTTATTGGTATTTGTACTACGTCTTGTGTGACTATTATCAACACCCAGTGCTACAGCAGTAACATCCTAAATAGTGATGTGTATTAAGACTGATGTGCATGTATAGCAAATCCAGCAGCTCAAACAATAGAGCACATCTCAGAGTCAAGGGTTTGATTCCAATGAACTAATAAAATATATATACCTACAATGAAAAGCAAGTGGTTTTGCAATTAGCAAAAATCCACTAAAAAATTAGCACTTGGTGCTCCTGTCACGTTACTGGGAGGTATTGCAGACAGGACAAGATGGGTAGGATCCATGTGCATTTAATGGGGAGTTATCTTACAAAAACAGGACATCGTGGAACACAAAGTAACAAATAAACAAAACAACAAACTAAGACCGGGAACTAAGCTATAACATGAGCAAAAACAACAAGACCAAACAATACCATTCAAAAACAACAACAACTAAGAATAACAAACGACTGAGCAAAGACTAGACGGGTGCAGGGTGTATAAATAGTCCAAACAATGAGTAGTGATCGGATGCAGCTGTGTGTGATGAGTGGAAGTGGAAACCGGGTGTGTGTGGCGGAATGATGGGAATTGTAGTTTGTGATGATTTGTAGTTCATGATGAAATGTAGTTCACCAGCGATCTCTGAAGTCCTTGATCGCTGGTGAACATGACAGCTCCGTTAAGGTTAATGAATGCATACCAATTCCTATATGTAAATTATGGTGAGGGTTGTCTTCTCATTGGAAGACTTCATTGTGAGGTTTAGTAGATTTCTTAAAAGAAATAGTTCACCCAAAAATGAAAATTCTGTCATCATTTACTCTCCCCTCCATACCTGTTTGAGTTTCTTTCTTCTGTTGAACACAAAATAAGATATTTTGAAGAAAGCTGAAAACCTGTAACCATTGACTTCCAAAGTATTTTTTTTCTATTATGAATGTCATTGGTTACAGGTTTTCAGCTTTCTTCTAAATATCTTCTTTTGTGTTTAACAGAAGAAAGAAACTAATACAAGCTTGTAACTGTCATTTTTGTCAAACTGTCCCTTTAAAATTATTTCTGAGGTGTAAAAAAAATCATGTTCAGTGTTGGTATTGTTATTTATTGTTATGTGTTGACACTTGCAATGTCATCTATTACCAATTTCTGACAACGCATGATAATCAGCTGGTCTTGTAATAAAGGAGATATTTAGCAGAATATGCACACTCCTATTATCCATACAGTGAAAATTAAGTTAAATATTAACAGAATCTATGGGTGAACTATTTCTGTCAAAGTTGAAAGAATAACTCGGAGCTCCTCACAAATCCAATCTCAAGATTGTCAATTACAGTAAAATGTGAGCTGACATATAATCTCAGATCCACAGAGGAACCCAATGAAGAGGGAGAAAAAAACATTTCAAAGCGCTGCTGTATCTCAAAAAAAATATGATAGCAGTTGTTTGTGCAAGAAAAATAGAGCAAATACCTGCACATATAGAGAGATAATACATTATTTCAAGCCTGCACTCTCCCACACATAAACACACGCAGTCGTAAATGTCAGTGATGGTGCTGCTCTCCACTGCAGACTAATGAAGCGACTTATTTTCATCAGACAAACAAAAGCCCTGCCGTTACTAACGTCAGATAACAAATGCAATCTACTTTCATCTCCTGCCTAAGTTCTGAAAAGATTTCAAGTCACTATGAAATAAAAAATGACCCCCATACAGTATGGTTTCTAAATGGATGTTAGTAGTCTTATTGTGAAGGATTCATCTGCACGATTTTTACTCGAAAATTCTGCCTTTTTCAATCAAAACAAAACCTACTCCATCTCTGAAATCAGTTTTTCATCTGTTACGCTTGTACATCAAGGAGACCCCACACTTCTCGAGACTTCTGCTCAAAAATCAAAAATCAGAATGTGAAAATGCATAACACCAATCCAGCGGCAATTAAAAATCCAAGCCTTTCTTGTTGAAACCAAGGTTATTTTAAGATCATAACTACGCACTTGACTTGCCCTTGGATTGATGAGGTAAGAGAGAGAGAGAGAGAGAAATGAGCCAGTTAAGCAATGGTAAAGTGTGAACCCTTTAGTATGTAAATCCTTATAAATTATGATGGATGGATATATGAATAATTAATAGATAGAAGGTAAATGTATGTATGGATTGATGGAAAATAGGATGTATGTATGTACGGTTTGATGGATGGATGGATGGATGGATGAACAAGCAGAAAGACAGATAGATGATCTGAAGGATGGATGGAGGGAGGAATAAATGGATGGATACATGCATGTAATAATGAATGGATATGTTAAATAGATGTATGGATTGATGGACAGAAGGATAGATGAAGGGATGGATGGATGGACAAACAGACAGATGTTCAAAATGATGGATGGCTGGAGGGAGGTATAAATGGATGGATATATGTATGTAATAATGAACAGATAGATGATAAATAGCTGTATGAAGAGATTGACAGAATGATAGATAAATGGAAAGATGGATTGATGGATGGATAGAATGATGGATGGACGGACAGACAGATGGATGAACAAACAGACAGTTGTTCAAAATAATGGATGGATGAAAGGAGGTATAAATCGATATATGTATACATCGAAATAATGAACGGATAGATGCTAAATAGATGTATAAATAGATGGATAGGATGGTTGATAGATGGATGGATGGATGGATGGATGGATGGATGGATGGAAGAATAGATGGATGGATGGATGGATGGATGGATGGATGGATGGATGGATGGATGGGTGGATAGAATGATGGATGGATGGGTGGATGGACAAACAGACAGATGTTCAAAATGATGGATGGATGAAGGGAGGTATAAATGGATGGATATATGCATATAATAATGAACATATA
>CAIGQV010019070.1:26505909-26524403 GCA_903798115.1 Danio jaintianensis | reverse complement strand
CACACACACACACACACACACACACACACACACACACACACACACACACACGTGTTTAGCTTTGCACTGTTTTTGCACGGCAAATGTGACAGAATACACGTTAATATCCACTGCTGTATGGACATCTGTTATGTTAATGTACAAAATAAACCTGATTTAAGTCCATGAACCAGGATTGTCTTCTTTTATAATTGTACTGACACTATGCGGCTGTGGTGTAGAATTACGAAGCGATTTTACTGTCTTTATTACAAACATGCACTGTTTTAGAAACGTTTTAAACTTGTAAAACTCATTCTTGAGGTGCTGCTGAACACAGAGAGCTGAAGAGATCCTTTAATCCCGGTTGCTTTGCCCATGTCTTGTCTTGTGGATATGATTATACGCGTTACTGCAGAGACATGTTAATACACGGCTGTCAATCAATTCGGTGGGCGGGGAATCCGCACTCCTACGTCAAGTTGCGGTTGGTTTCAAAATGGGAGGGATTTGGATCATATATTTAAATTCAGAAAATTTAAAAAGAGACTTATTGTGTTTCTATCACTCCAATATGACTGTGGACACACTATTCCTACACACAGTTCTGTCCAAACAGCTTACAAAAGAGGATTTTCATCATAGGTGCCCTTTAAAGTCTGCATGAACTGGAGGCTGCAAACCATTTCTTTTTTCGTATTGTGATGCAGTTCCTAAAGAAACTAAATATAATAAATGAGAAAGCAGTGGGCCAGGCTTGTTTTTTTTTTCCTACTGCTGGCTGATTGGATATAGTAAAGTAGGGTTTTCATTCAGAAATATAGGGAAAAAGGTTTCGGGAGAGTTATTTTTAATCTTAATATGTCTTTCCTGGTAAAATAAATATTATAATAATATTACAGCCTAACAGACACCTCCTCCTCGCTATTTCTGTTTGTTGTCATGGTGCTGTCAGTTGGAGGAGCGTAGTTAAGTATGATAACCACGCCCAATACCTCAGACAGATGTAATCTGAGAATCTAACTGAAAGCAAACAGGTAGTGCGTTTTCAGATTTCAATTTTAGATTACAAGGCCTTTTTTTTTTTCTTAATGACATGCACAGATGAATTGTTCACCACAAAACTTGCAATGTGAGCTAACAAAATCAATATGGTTCATTTTGATTTCATGTGTACTTTAATGCCTTTAAACATTATGTCCAGGTACCAATTGTTAAAAAATGTGTTGGGTAGGTTTGGGTAAAACCGGCCATCCAATCACAATGAAGGAGTGGTAGGACAAATACCACACAGACCAACTTTACCCTTACACCCTTATATTTTAGAAATCCAATTTACAACATTTACATTTTACTGATTTGGCAGAGTGTTACAGTAGATTTTGATGTATTTGACCAAAAAATTCTTGGGTGCCTCACCAATGTATTATATTACTATATAGTACATAACATAAGTAAACTGACCAAAGTTCTTACAAGGAGAAGACTTTATTGAAGTACACTTCCTCAGCAGCAATGTTAACTCACTGGTCTTCAAGGATCTTAACCTAAAGATCTGCCTGTGAGACAGTACTTTATACTAGCAACAAACAAACCATTGCGTGTTTACTCGGCTCAGTAGGAACCTTTTATCAGATGTTTCAGCTGTTGTTTGGTTTATACCCATTGAGATCTTAACAGGGTCACACCTATCATAAAAGGGTCATTTATATCACATCCATCAGTTTGTAGGGGTTCAGAAACAGGTCATCACACTTGTAGTATTGAATCCCCAACATACACAGGATTAATTACATCACATTCAATGTAAATGCAACTGAACTAAAATGCACATAATCTTTCAAGAGGTTTTGGAACATGTCTTATAGTCTGTTTAAGGTACATGTTTAACTAATGCTTAAGTTATTTGGGATAGAGCTTCTTATTGTTGCACTACTACAACATAATACTCTTAAATTGAGCTACATGAATCCCAGATTTTTACATAGCTTGAAAGAGCACAATTGGTTATGTTTTATTTGTGCTAGGGCCACTATTTTAGTAAATGATACTATGACAAAAAACATATGCAGTTGTACAGAATGGAGGGCAAGTTGGTTTCCACTTAAATAACCGTTTCGAAGAGCTGAAAAGTGCTTGTTCAGTGAAGATTTGTGGTAACACTTTAGTACAGGGACCAATTCTAACTATAAACTAGTGTACCAGTCTATTGCTAAGTTATTGGCTGTTTATTAGTAATTATAAAGAACATATTCTGCATGATTTTATTCCACATCCCTAATCCTACTCAATACCCAAACCAACTAATACCTTAATAACTATTAATAAGCATCAAATTAAGAGTTTATTGAGCTACAAGTCATAGTTAATGGTTTGTTAATAGCTGAAATTGTACCTAAAAATAAAGTGTGACCAGATTTGTCAATCATATTATGTGATCTACAGATGAGAAATGAAGCTGAAAAGAAATATAATTACGGTAATATTTGCTCTGTATGTTTTTCATGCGTCATTTTTTAGAATAAAGGATGTCTATATGAAAAATGTTAAACAGGTAATGTTCAATTCGTAATAATAATGATAAAAATATGATAAATAATCAAAATAATGCACGTCTTCTTGTTATTCATCCGAAATACACTTTAGATTGCAAGTGCAAGTAAATACGAAAACACTCAACAACGATGTTTTTTTCAACCCAGGCTAATTCTGATTTCGTACCCCTATATATACATTTCTGGAGAGAGCAAAATACGTCCCAGGAGCTACGTGTTTTTGCAGTTTTTGTTTTCGCGAGTCTGCCAGAGGCCGATGTGTACGCTTTTTGAGATCTCAAATTTCTCTTGCGAGTGCCATTTGTGCCTGCTCTTCTTGCATAAATCCACCAGAGGGTGCTGTCAACTGACTGACTGACTGACTGACTGACTGACTGACCGATCGACTGGTCCACCCTCCTCCTTCCCTAAACCCAACGGATAGTTTTTTAAAAAGATTGACCCGCCCACCCACTTCCCTAAACCTGCAGTGTTTTCAAAAGCAATCAAGACAAAGAAAAGCCCTCGTAGCACCCTGATTTTTACCACGCTTTCAGATTTTAACACATTCTCACCCTGTTATTTACTTGTTTATTTTATTTTTTTGTCTTTTGTTTTTGTCATACCTGCTTTCTGAAACCATTCTTAACTGGGCTTGAACCCCGTCACAATAGGGTGTGGGCTTTTACCAAACCTTATTGTGTCACACTCAGTGTGAAAATCCATAAAATACTGTTGAAGATTCATCAAAGTTCTCTCATGGTCATATTTCATTATTTGCCATATCCTTATTATTTTTCGAAGGTACTAAATATAAAGCATAACTAACAGTAACTTTGCTGTGTTTTCAGTCTGTAGTGGTCTAACGATGCTTATTTGCCATGACTTTACAACCTTTCGTAACTTATTGAGTAGTTAGGTTTCAGGAACAACTAAATTGCTCCAGCTGTAGTTGCAGGTCCTACTGAACGCTACATACTGTAAGAGAGTGTTAAACTTGTTAAGCTCAAAATGATGGATTACTGCACACATTTAGCGAAACGTTTGGGTATAGAAAACGAAACAATGGTGTAATTCTTTGTCTCTCTCTCTCTCTTTTTCTGTTCATTCTGACTTGGGATCAGCAGTAATTGGTAGCACGGCCTAATTAGAGCTAGTCATGTTCGGCAAGGGAGACACTGCCACTGCAGCTGGGTGGTAAATTGACACATAATCCAGACTATGGTGGGTCTTCGATCCGAGTTAACAACTGTCTCGTGTCTCATCTGGGAAAGGGGGATGGAAAGTGTGTGTGTGTAAGTGTGTGTAAGGGGCATAGGGGACATCCAAGCCAGGCTTAATCACCCAGCCTCAGTGGATTCTGCTCGGACTTATTTCCGCATTTGTTTTTCTTGTCTTGCTGAAAAGTCTCCTAATTGCATTCTGGCTGCATCTCAGTTCAGTCTTCCTTTGTTTTTTATTTAAAGCCTGTATTAAGTTTAGAAAAATCACAGTTTTATACCATTATCGCAGAGTTCTAAGGTGAAGGGTGTACATTTTTATATTTATTTCCTAAAAATACTGTACAATCAGTAATATTAGGAAATATTATAACACTTTAAAATAACTAGTTTCTATTACATACTGTAAAATGTAATTTATTCCTGTGATGGTTTTCAGCATCATTAGAGGCCGTTCACATATCGCGTCTTTTCCGAGTGCAAGTTCGCTATTTCCTTACAGGCACACACAGTTGAAAACATCTCAACTTTTCAGAATACCATGAGCACACCGCGAGTCACGTGACAAGAACTGACCGATTAGCTTCATACTTTGTATGGAATATACACATTTCGGTAGACTAATTAATTGGGACGAACACAGAACACCCAAACTGATACTATTAACAATTATTTTAATGTTTTATATTAAATATATGTGAGTCTGAACCAAAAAAACAGTCATGCGTGTCATTTTTTTGGGGGGAAATTGAGATCTATAGATTATCTGTAGGCTATAGATTATCTTTCCATTGATGTATGGTTCGTTAGGATAGGACAATATTTGGCAGAGATGAAACTATTTGAAATTCTGTAATTAAAATGGAATTAAATTTGTATTAAAATATAATTAAAAGAGTTAAAAATCTATATATTGGGATAATAGTTTGTAAATTGTCCAAGTTAAGTTCTTAGCAATGCATATTACTAATTAAATATTAAGTTTATTATGCACTTTACAAAATATCTTAATGGAACATTCATTCATTCATTCATTCATTCATTTTCCTTCGGCTTAGTCCCTTATTTATCAGGGGTCACCACAGTGGAATGAACTGTCAACTATTCCAGCATATGTTTTACGCAGTGGATGCCCTTCCAGCCGCAACCCAATATGGGGAAACACCCATACACTCTCACATTCACACACACACTCATACGCCTGTCTTTGGACTGTGGAGAAAACCGGAGCACCTGGAGGAAACCCATGCAAATGCAAGGAGAACATGCACACAGAACTCCACACAGAAATGCCAACTGGCCCAGCCGGGACTCGAACCAGTGACCTTCTTGCTGTGAGGCAACAGTGCTAACCACTGAGCCACCGTACCACCCCTCAATCAATCATTTTGTTCCTTACAATGCATTTTTGGCCATTGGCAAAAAATATACCTGTGCAACATAAGACAGGTTTTGTGGTCCAGGGTCACATATATAGCTTATTTCAAATGGATATGTATATTATTTTTATTACAAATGTGCTTTCTTATAAATTAGCATGACACAAAAATGATTATTCTGTCTCAAAATATTTGCTTTACATTTATATACTAAATATATTAAATAAAATCTTTAATTGAAACATGTTATTGTAGCATTATTGAAGGTTATCTTGTTCATTTAATTCATATTTGTTTAATAAAATGCATTATTTTCCAACCAATAATAATAATAATAATAATGTAAAATAAACATTTTATTACAAGTAAGCTTTGTTCCAAATTAGCATGAGAAAATGAATATTCAGTCTAAAATATTTATTATAAATTAAAATTATATATTAATAAATTAAACACACCCTATTATAGCTATAAAATAATATATACTAAAAAATAACACAACATTTTTCACAAAGTATCCAGTTCTATTTACAGCTAAATCCCAGGAACTGTAAAGTAGCTCGTAAATCAGCGTTAGCATGCATGAAATTATTCACAAGCTAATACTCTGTCTCGTGGCAGTAGGGGATCACTGTGTGGGCCTCCCAAAAGCGCCAGGCACTGCTGCGTTCTCCTGAAGGTGACATTGGGATCTGTCTCATTCAAGGCCCACATGCTATGGACGCGTTGTACCGACCGCGGTGTCGACTGCCTCCTTCATTATTCCAGATCAACATGAGCACATGAGGTGTGAGGTGTGCTCGAAACTGACATGGAGTGTGAATGTTAAATAGTGATGCTGGCTGACAAATCAAGTGATTAAACTGAGAGGAAGCAGAAACGAATCAAGAGGAAGGTCAGAAAAGACATTGGGATTATAGTGTTTTGCCTTCATTACCAGCAGTGGAGCTGTTTAAAGGAGAAGTGTCCCATTCTTCAAAGTTAAAACACTGTCTTCTATTCAAAGTTAATCGAGTTCTGCTGGGATGATGGATTTTTCTAGGCCAAAACCCTATAACAAGATGGTGTTATGGTACTTCTGGTTCCATCGTCCTAAAGTCAATGGGTTTTATAAATGATTATTTGGTCGAATGCTTTAAAGTATAGTTCATCATCTGCCACATTAAACATATGCCAGAGTATTGGTGGTTCACTCTGCTGTGGTGACCCCTGATAAATCAGGGATTAAGCCAAAGGATAGTGTGTGAGTGAGTGAGTTGGTTTGGAACAAGTTAAGAATGAGTAAATAGTGAGTAACTTTTCATTTTTGAATGAACTATCTGTTTAAATTAAATCTATGTTTAGTTCAAGTAATGAGCGTTTTTGTTGTTGTTGTTGTTGTTGTTGTTGTTGTTGAGGGAACCATATTTTTGGTTTGTCAATCACTGCAGTGCAATTTATGCAGATATCTACGATTGAGACATTTGTGTGAGCATCCAAACTTACCAGATTCCTGGACTCTACCTCAGGTCTACAACCCTTATAATTCTCCTTGGCTCTCTCTCTATTGGCAACACAGATATCTGTCAGTCTTCAGACTCCACAAATCTCCCTCGACCCCCCAGCTTCGCTTTAGTTAGTCTTCAACCTTGCCTTCAACATGGTCTTCCACTTCTCTGACTCCGACCCGTCCCTCCACATTTTAGGTCAGTCCTTGATCCATCTGGTTCCACCTTATTCCTTTGTTTGATTTTTTTTACAATTTCTATTTAAGGTGCACGTACATTTACACCTTGTTCTGTGGAACATAATTTGGGGGCTCGTCCGGGATATATTTTTACCATCGAGAACGTCTGATAGCCAGTGCTATTGTTGGTGTGGACCTGGTTTGTCTATTGACCTAAACCTATTCAGCATCCAAACAATGTATTCATGCATCATGTCATAATAGATGGAGAATACTGGGGAGAATAACATGTTCTCGCAGCATACAATAATTTGAATAGATAAATTTGAGATTAGAAGCAATATTGTGTTTAGCTTTATGTTCCGCTGCTATTTCCAATATGCCGCACAAAACAGTGGATGTGTCCACAGCTCCATCATGGAAGGTGGATCTCTTAGCCCCAACTCAGGCCTCCAAGGATCCACCTTGGCCCTATGACCCTTCTGCTCCACCTTGGCTCCATACTCCCTTTTCTCCACCAGGGTCTAGAGCAATGGTCTCAAACTCAATTCCTGGAGAGCCACAGGTCTGCAGAGTTTAGCTCCAACTACCTGTACATCCAACTCACACCTGCTTAATAGTCTCTAGTAGTCTTAAACACCTTGATTAGTTGTTTGATTAGGGTTGGAGAAAAACTGTGCAGAGCTGCGGCCCTCCAGGAGTCAAGTTTGAGAGCTAAGGTGTACACTCCAGTTCCCTCATCCTCATCCAACCTTAAATTCATTTATTGAACTGCATTGACCATGGTCTTTCATTACGGAGGCTCCACCTTGTCTGGCAGGTGACTTCATTACGGATCCACATTAAGTAAAATTTACATGAGGGCAAAAATGTATCCACGCATATCATGCAACAAGTTAATTTTCATCATGTCAATGATCATCAAGTGCTTGGCTTGGGAAAATAAAGACTTCCATGTCAGCTGTTCTTCATTCATCAATACACTATTTGTACTATTCTTACATATGAAGTGTCACAGGAATGCTGTTAATCTGACTACACCTTTAGGGAGACTTTGAGGCACAGAAATGACACTTTACTGTACAATTAATGTTTGAGTTTCTTATACTAATTCACAAAATCCACCTTTTCTTGGCAATGCTTTGTTTGGGTATCCACTAAAATGATAAAGTAGAGGATTTGATAAACAATGTTTTGGAAAGTTAAACTTGGATAAAGAACAAGATGTTATATTAGGCCAAAATGCTTTCCTTTCCTTTACAAAAGCATTTTGGCCTGATATAACATCTTGTTCTTTATCCAAGATTAACTTTTCAAAATAGTGTTTATCAAATCCTGTAGTTTATCATTTTCGAGCTGCTGAAATAGCTACAAAAATAATCTTTGTTGCATTCTCCTAATTCTTAACTGATGAACAACATTTCACACAGAAACCTAATGTTATCTAGAAGTATATTAGCTGAGACAGAACTTAAATATGTATGTCCATAAGTACTAATAATTTTACTATGAAAATGAACTGAAGATTTTGATGATGATGTTCTCTGTAATTGCAAATTTATTGTTTTAGTCTTATTCAACAGTTCTTTAATGGATTAAAATGGCACAGCACACACACTAACAACGCATGACACTAACAAAGTCAGAAGTTCAATTAACAGGGGTAAAATAAGGGGTAAAAAGTATGCCTTGAAAGCAATGTATGTTGTAAAGCAGTGGTCCTCAACCACCGGGCCGCAATCAATTGGTACAGGGCCGCTCAAGAAATCCTTAATTATTTCCGTTTTATTTATTATCTGAGTCTAAACTAAATCTTTTATTTTGAAATATCTTTTATTTTGAAGAATGACCGTATTCTCTCATTTACATCTTGGTTACTTGAGCGCTCTAATTTGAACCACAAGCAGGAAAATGAGTAAGAATTTAATTAAATTTCTTTGGAAAGTTTCTTTGCTAAGGGGAAAAGGCCCACTGAAAGACCCATGAACTGCTAAGAAATAGATCCACAACCCATTTGTCAACAAATCAGATGAATCCACCATGTCTGTGCAAGAAGATCAACTGCTGGAGATCGTAAATGATGGCGGCCTTTTAGGGGTCATTTGCACTCTTAAATTTCGTCCGCGACAACCAACCACGCCCCCCACCCCCTCTTCTCTTTCGTCTGTGACAACGACCCCCCCCCCCAACCCCCCTCCCCCCCTTCTTCCCCTTTCACCCGCGACAACCTTGACTTCCATAGTAGGAAAAACAAATACTTTAGAAGTCAATGGTTACAGGTTTTCAGCTTTCTTCAAAATATCTTCTTTAGTGTAAATAGATAAACTAGTAAAGGTTAATAGTGAGTACATTTTTGATTTTGAGTGAACGATCCCTTTAAACCCTTTCAAATAAACAAAATTCTGCAATGTGATTTTAAAAAGACAAAGAGACTGTCCCTGAATTCAGAAATGTATGTAAATGCAGACCATATCTTTTGCTATTACTTTGATGGCTTCAATCTCAGTTCTCCTTGAACTATTTATACTGCCACTCTCTTATGCCAAGAAAATAAAAGAAGACGTTTGAGTCGGAGCTGTTAAACACTTGTCCCTGTGGGAGCAGATGCTGCTATGCTGGTACAGGTGTACGATGGGTCAGCAGCTTACGTTTCACATTTTAGACCCAAACCACTTAAAGCAGATCCCAGATCAGCTATTTGGTCAATTTAGTCGCTAAGCTTCAACATCAGTTAAATACTGCCTAAAGGGTTTTTTTGTGTAGTTGTGGCCTTTAAATGCAGTAAGCTTGTCATGTTCACCAGCGATCAAGGACTTCAGAGATCGCTGGTGAACTACAAATCATCACGAACTACAATTCCCATCATTCCGCCACACACACCCGGTTTTCACTTCCACTGATCACACACACAGCTGCATCCCATCACTATTGATTGTTTGGACTATTTATACACCTTGCTCCTGTTTTGTCATTGCTCAGTCGTTGTTGTTTTTGCATGGTATTGTTTGGTCTTGTTGTTTTTGCTCATGTTATATCTTAGTTCCCGGTCTTAGTTTGTTGTTTTGTTTATTTGTTATTTTGTTACTTTGTGTTCCTGGATGTCCTGTTTTTGCACGATGTTTTATCATTAAAATTGCACATGGATCCTATCTCTTGTCCCGTCTGCAATACCTCCCGGTAACGTGACAAAGCTGACCCGAAATGACGGCGAAAAAAAAAATGCACCATTATATAAAAGCTGTTAAGCAACTAAAGATCAGTCATTATTCATCTAAGCCAAGGCCGGATATTGATTCTGCTAGTGCTAATACATATGTTTTCGTAAATACAACAGCTTTTGACAAGTAGAAGTGATACTAAATACATTTTTGATGCATTTTTTTATGGAAATTAAGTAATTCGAACAGCAGTTCACTGACATAGATATATACACTAGATATCGCATACGGACCTGTGTCAGTACCGCCGCCACATTTGTACAGTGCTCTAAGGACAAAACTCATTCAACCACACTAGCCAAGACTAAAGCCAATCTGAGGATGCTGCAGTTTTGCGCTGCGTACGGGTGTAGTAACAAACTTTTTGTATGTTACAAACTTTTGTGCTTAACAAGTAACATTATTGATGATAATACAGTTACTTCCTGCACTGACCATAAGGCAAAATAGTGCCAACTTGCACAAAATTCTAGGCTTATGCTAGTTTTGTTGAATAAAATCAGCAAACAATGTAATGAAATATGACAACAAGACGCTGTGCTGCCAGAAACTAGTATTATAGTCGGTGTATATGGCTAGTTTTTTAAGTAACTTATAAGGGTCCCTTATAACATAACAATTAGTTAGAATTAGAAGTGAAAGCAAGAAAGGGGGTGTGTTTCAGGACTCGGATTAGATCAAAATTAATAGAGAGGGTGGATAATACATTTCCATGCACACAAACACACGCTCTTTGTCAAAAATGCCCGTGCGGTCATTTATCCATCGATATAGAAAAGTGATGTAAAATTTAAATTTTCGTAATTGAAAAACAATATTTGCATACTGACCACCGGGGAAACTCCCGATCATAGATATATGTATATATGTTTACATATCTATGGCTCCGGATGGCCAGTCCTCCACTGCACTTTGGTCCCACATTCATTTCAAAGGAGCGCTACCCTGTACTAAAATGGCGGCTATTAACGCATTCCTTCCAATAGGCAACAACAGCTTAGGCAACATCTAATGTATATATCTATGGTTCACTGATAGGAACTTAACCTTTTTTCTGTTCTTCTGTAAAAAAATAAGTGTACCTAGTAGTAATGCAAGTGCATGTGTAGCGTGCTTTATATTTTAGAGGCAGATTTTAAAAATATACTAGCAGAAACTATAATGTTAATCAAATAAAGGGCCACTTATGTGTACTTAGTTTTACTTTAAAGTGCATTTTAAAATAAGCACACTTATTTGGATGTGCCGACAAAGTACTTTAACTGTATAAAGCTCAACTTGACTTGACTTGATTTGAACATTAGTTCACCACAAATGATTGTCAATAACCATATTATCAATTTAACAGGAACAATTTTGGAATTGTATTATTTTTATTTCTTTTAAATAGGGCCGGATTTCTCAAGTGGTCGACTAATTGTATTTTAAATCAATTAAAACAATGCTACATTTATTTCATTGCAATTAACACGTGATTAATGCATTCAGTTCACACTTTCTTCTATATTCTCTTTCCTTTATACAAAAAAAAAATATGCTAAAATGTCTTGCTTTTTCTCGCAAGAGATTGTATTTACTGTCAAATGATCTGTTCACTTTAACTGTCACCATACACTCTCAATGTAGTTAGCTTTTTGTAACTTGTATTTTTAACAGCATAGCTTGATTGCTTAGCTTTGGCGCAGCTTTTTTTGAATTAACCTAAATACTCAGATTTCTTAGTAGAGAATTAAAGTGCTGACATATCTCATAAATGCTTGTGCTTAGGTTGTGCAGGAAGTAGAAATAAATGAAAGAATGAATGAACCAAACATCCAGAAAAGCTTTTTTTTTTACTGTTTCAGCTGACTGCACTACATAATGGAAATCACTCGTTGATGAATGACCAGAAAGCAGCCAAGCAAGCCACTGTAGAATACATTGTATGCTTTGGGCACCACCAAAAAAGAAAAAAAAAGCTAACAAATAACCACTCAGCAGCCAGAGGAACAACCATCTCAATTCATTACACAGTGATAACACCCCTCGATCTGGACTAATGTGTCTGCCTTAGTCTTCAGCGTTAAAGCCAGCGGTAGCATAATAGCATTTGCAGAAATGTTGCACAACAGGATTCAATGAAAGCTCAAGACGAATCTCTCTGCGGCAGCTGCTTTGTGATTCTCAGAAACCCAGAGGAAAGCCCATCATTGAATCTATTTATTTACTTGTGCACATTTATATTTATTCATTCATTCATTTTCTTTTCGGCTTAGTCCCTTTATTAATCTGGGGTCGCCACAGCGGAATGAACCGCCAACTTATCCAGCATATGTTTTACGCAGCGGATGCCCTTCCAGCTGCAACCCATCACTGGGAAACATCCACACACTCTCATTCACACACATACACTACGGCCAATTTAGCTAACCCAATTCACCTATAGCGCATGTCTTTGGTGTTGTGGGGGAAACCGGAGCACCCGGAGGAAACCCATGCGAACACGGGGAGAACATACAAACTCCACACAGAAATGCCAACTGACCCAGCCGAGGCTCGAACCAGCGACCTTCTTGCTGTGAGGCGACAGCGCTACCCACTGCGCCACCGCGTCGCCCATTTATATTTATCCAGTTTTAAATTATTTTCAGTCATTTTATTGACAAATATGAAAATGTTCATATGATTTATTTACAATACAGTTTGTAAAGTAATATTTTCTGTCTTTTAGTAGATATATTATATAAGAGACTTGCTTTGTTTACCAATTAAGTGGATCTAATTGTATTTGCATTGCAAACATTCAATACAAGTTAAAAAGGTATTAATTTTTATTTCACATATTAGGTTTTTAGTTGTGGTGACACGGTGGCTCAGTGGTTAGAATTGTCGCCTCACAGCAAGAAGGTCGCTGGTTCGAGTCCCGGCTGGGTCAGTTGGCATTTCTGTGTGGAGTTTGCATGTTCTCCCCATGTTTGCATGGGTTTCTTCCGGGCGCTCCGGTTTCCCTCACAGTCCAAAGACATTCGATATAGGTGAATTGAATAAACTAAATTGGCCGTAGTGTATGTGTGTGGATGAGTGTGTATGGATGTTTCCCAGTACTGGGTTGCAGCTGGAAGGGAATCCGCTGTGTAAAACATATGCTGGATAAGTTGGCGGTTCATTCCGCTGTGGCGACCCCTGATGAATAAAGGGACTAAGCTGAAGGAAAATGAATGAATGAAGGAACATATATGTAGTATATTTGATGATTTTTTTTGTAAAAGTTCAGATATGTCTTACATTTTATGACATACACAGTTATTGACAAATATATGTTGTTCAGAATAAAATTATTTTGTCACTATGTACTTTCAAAATGTAAAATTACATTTTGTTATAACATATGAAGATTTCGTAATTAATAATGTTACCATGTATATTGACATCTACACAAATTCCTTTAGTCTAAAGCAGTGTTTCCCAACCCTGTTCCTGCAGGCACACCAACAGTACATATTTTGGATGTCTCCCTTATCTGACCCATTAACAGTTTTTCATTTTGTCAATCAAACTGTTAGACAAACCTATAAAGTTACATTAACATTTGCATTCATAAACGTAGAAATTCTACATAACTAGTATGTAATATTAAAGAGCCCCTATTATGGGTTTTTGAAAATGGCCTTCCATGCAGCGTGTAACACAGCTCTAAGTGAAGTGAAATATCCAGCTAAGGCTTAAATCTGAAAGTGCACCATGTTTAAAACTATTGATTCATCTATAAAAGAGTCGACTCATAGTGGTTTGAATGAATCGCCGTGGTAACAAGATTTTAGCCGTGCCGGTGTGATGTCGACACGGAACTCAAGCCCCGCCCATTTGTTGCGCGCGCAGACCCAGGAAAATCCCCCGGTCCCAGCCCCGCCCACAAACACTGTAGAAAGAAAAAGAGGAAGACAAACACTGTAGCAGATCCCGGTTGAATCATGTCGCAAAGACGCTGTGCTCTGAAGTGTAAGGGAGTGTTAGTTAGTGTTATTTTCCCTACCCAAAGATGAGGAGGTGAAGAGTCAGTGGTTGAAGCTTATTTTTGCAAAAATACCTCAGCATTATAGCTCCAGCCTTGTGCTGTGTTTTCGTCATTTTTCTGACGAGTGCTTTAGCAATCTACACACTTACAATGGGGGATTCGTCGGCCGTTTGTTAAAGGAAGGATCAGAAAAGACTATTGATGTATGGGACTTTGTCAGAGCTTGACAGGAACTTTACAGTACACAGTTCATAGATCAGTTTCTTCCTCCATTTGACAAGTGTAAGTAAGAGCGATTAAAATGGTTGCCTCCTTGTTTTCTCTAGCTTGAAAATTATGTATTTAATTGTGTTTTGTTACTTGTAACCGCTTGTACTGTATCTGGTTAACTCTTTATATTCTCTTATCGCGTCTAAGGCCATGTTGAAAACGCAACGCATGCCGCTTTGTTTATGGATTTAAATGCCCTTGTGAGCTGGCGATCCACTGCCGTTTGTCATTGCTATGGCCAGCATCAGCTATTCCTACACACGTGCGGCGCTCAAGTTTCAAAATAGTTCAGCTTTTGCCACTGTGTGGATTAATACTGAATGTGTGTCACTGTTTTTACTTACGGTTAAGAATAGAGCAATATGCTTGTGTAAAACTGCATTGCTTTAATGCACTCCTGCATTGGGCTTACACATACACTCTGCACTTTGACTACTTGTTGATAAGATGTGCTGGGCATTTCTCTCTGTCTCACGCTGAACACAGTCGACCAATCACAACAGACTGGGTTATCGGTCCAATCAGCGCAGATTAGCATCGCACTAAGGAGGGGTTTGGGAACAAATGAATCGCTGAACGAATCATATGGGAGTCGTTGGGATAATTAGGTAAAAATAAATGCATATTATAAGACAATGAAAGTGTTTTTTGACCTTGCATGCATATCAGACTGTTGTTGGAGACCCCCAAAACCAAAATATGACCTTTTTTAATGCATAATAGAGGCTCTTTAATACTCATAGTAATGTGCTAATGTTTGATCTAAAAGTGCATCTATAAGTAAACTAGTATACACCTTAATAGCACTTTTTATTATTTATATTGTTTATTATATTATATTGTTTATTCTTTGACCTGTTCTAATGTATTATACATGTTTTCTACCTGTTCACCTCCAATAGCTACAAGCTGGCAAATGTATTTTTAGCAGACATACACTTTTAGAATATACATTTTATTTTCTGTGATGTGAAATGGACCACAAATACAGATGAATCGCTTCATGAATCTCAAAGACACTTTATAAATGCTTAATGCATCCTATAACCTTCAAACTTCAAGGCTTTGCATAACTTTTCAAATACTAAACTTTGCCAAACCTGCTTTCGAAGTATATCATGAAATACTTTCAACTCTGTCTCAGGTTATTCCCATGATTATTTTTTAAATGGAATATTATGAAAAAAAAAAGGAGAGAGAGAGAGAAAAAAAGTTATAATCAAATTGATGCAGATTGTACACCTCATATCTTTTGGTTCTGTAAGAATTTGATGAGAAAATGTCTAAAATGAAATAAAGCTCAATTATGTTGTAAGAGTTTTGTTCAACAGCATAAACTATATAAAAAAAGTTGAGCATGTTGCGAAATACGCATGACTTGGCTCAAAAGAAAGAATGATAATACACTGTATATAATATTGTATATAGAGATTTTTGTATATAAGATGTTTATTTTAATGACATTAATCATTACAAAATGATCATATGTCATAACAAAATATGATAAAATAGTAGATAGTGCTAAAAATGTCATTCTTAATAACAAACAAATTCATTAATATATATACTGTATGCCATAAATTGTAAGAAATATATGAACGCTGATCACAACAATGGTGACTTGAAACAACTTGTACTACAAAATTTACCTTATTTTTTGTTGTTTGACCCCTAGGCAAGGCAAGGCAAGGCAAGGCAAGGCAAGGCAAAGCAAATTTATTTATATAGCATTTCATACAAAATGATAATTCAAAGTGCTTTACATAAACAGGAATAAAAGAAACAAGTATAAGAAAATAAAACATCAATACAATGTGTTTAAAAACAGATTAAAACAAATTAAAATGTGTTAAAACAGGTTATAAAAGAATGAAAAAGAAAAGAAAGTCATAATAGTGCGATCTGTTGGACGAAGCACTGTGCTCATTCAGTAAAGGCACAGCTAAACAGATGTGTTTTAAGTCTTGATTTGAATGTGCCTAATGTTGGAGCACATCTGATCATTTCTGGAAGCTGATTCCAGCAGCGGGGGGCACAGTAGCTGAAGGCCGATTCACCCTGCTTTGACTGAACTCTTGGAATTTCTAATTTATTAATCCTAATGATCTGAGGGATCTATTAGGTTTGTATTCAGTGAGCATATCTGTAATGTATTGCGGTCCTAGGCCATTTAGAGATTTACAGACAAGTAATAATGCTTTCAAATATATTCTGAATGTAACTGGGAGCCAGTGTAAAGACCTGAGTACAGGTGTGATGTGCTCTGGTTTTCTGGTTCTGGTCAGAATCCTGGCAGCAGTGTTCTGGATGAGCTGCAACTGTCTGACTGTCTTTTTGGGAAGGCCAGTGAGGAGGCCATTACAGTAATCCACCCTGCTGGTGATAAAAGCATGAACAAGTTTCTCAAAGTCCTCACTGAAAACAAAGCATCTAATTCTAAAGCATCTTAAGTTTTTGAGATGATAGTATGCTGATTTACTAACTGCTTTGACATGACTATTGAAACTCATATCTGAATAACACCAAGATTCTTGACCTTTTTTTTTTGTTGTTTGACCCCTAGAGACAAGGTACGCATTCAACTTGAGAACCTCATCTCTGTTCCCAAATGCAATGACTTCAGTTTTCTCTTTGTTTAACTGACGAAAGTTTTGGCACATACAACTGTTCATTTGATCAATGCATTGGCAGCGGGTGTCAATGGTGCTGTAGTCAATAGGCTAAGTAGATCTGAGTGTCATCAGCGTAGCTGTGGTAGGAGATTTGGTTCTTTTGTCATTATTTGGCTCAATGGAGCATATAAAGGTTGAACAGGAGAGGTGCCAGAATTGAACCTTGTGGAACTCCACATGTCATGAGTGTCCACCTTGACCTATGACCTATGGATACTGGCATAGTAACCTCTCCCTTCAAGTTAAGATCTGAACCATTTGAGGACCGTCCCAGAAAGCTCAATGCAATTTTCCTGCCTATCAAGAAGTATTCTGTGATTGACAGTGTCAAATGCAGCACTAAGATCAAGCAATAGCAGCTTTATATATGGCACTGTCCATCAAAGAACACCATTCGAAGTGAAATGTCCACAGAGAGACACTACATATTGTTTATATTTCCGACAAAAACATGTAAAATGTGTAATAAATGTTTAATAAATGATTTATTACAGTCTTTGCATAAATTTTAAGTGAAATTTCCGAGGTTTACTGTACCAATGTCGACCAATTCACCCATGTTTTTTGGGGGGACAACTAAATTGTTTTATGTTAAATTAGTAAAAAAAAATAAGTTAACGATTTGTGTTGTGACATTATGAAGGAATTGTGTGGAACCCTGCATTTTTTACAGTGTTGGGAGTTAGAACTGACTTCATGTATGGAAATAGAAAGCTGTGCTCTTGTTTTTATACTAGTGTGACCTTTAATATTACCGTACAGTACCATATATGGGGTCACGGCAGGGGTCTAAGACAGATCCATCAAGGTATTTCTAGCGCGTATTTCTCTCAGATCAAAAGACAGCCACTAAAAAACAAGTCGGGTGAACAGCTGTTATTTTTTATTTGATTTACTTTTTTTTCTCATATGTGCACTTATGATTAGGCCTTTGGAATGAAAGGCATGCTTATCTGATCAATTCTCTTTTCACAGTGAGTCTGTGGCTTTAAGCTGGCAGAAGATTAAATGAGAACTAATGTAAGAGGTAATATCATTTTGAATGCTATGTGATTGGTATGTCTGTCAACCTTTGCTGGGCACGAGAAAATTAAAATTCATTACTTGTGAAAGAGCCCCCATGCTGAGGTAATGAGAGTGAGGATGAATTAGTTTTCATGCAAGGCTTCATTTTGGTATTAATACACATGCACTTGCACACACACACATGTTTGTTTTTGTGAAAAGTGGGTACATTACATAGGTTTCCATTGATTTTATACAGCACAAACCGTATTTTGTATTGCCCTAACCCCACCCTACCCTTAAACCCAACCATCACAGGAAACAGTGTACAGCTTTACTCTCTGCTTAAACTCATTCTGTGTGATTTATAAGCATTTTGAGAAATGAGGACATCAGCTGTGTCCTCATATTTCACCTCCTTTTTGTAATACCTGTGTCATACCTATGTCATTATACAGATTTGTGTCCTGACATGTCACAAAAACACGTACACGTACACGCACACACACGAACACACGCACACACACACACACACACACACACACACACACACACAC
>CAIGQV010019070.1:26474046-26485040 GCA_903798115.1 Danio jaintianensis | reverse complement strand
AACAGTGTACAGCTTTACTCTCTGATTAAACTCATTCTGTGTGATTTATAAGCGTTTTGAGAAATGAGGACATCAGCTGTGTCCTCATATTTCACCTCCTTTTTGTAATACCTGTGTCATACCTATGTCATTATACAGATTTGTGTCCTGACATGTCACAAAAACACGTACACACGCACACACACACACGCGCACACACACACACACACTCATACACTACGGCCAATTTAGTTAATCCAATTCACTCATACCGCATGTCTTTGGACAGTGGGGGAAACCGGAGCACCCGGAGGAAACCCATGCAAACACAGGGAGAATATGCAAACTCGACACATAAATGCCAACTGATCCAGCCAGAACTCGAACAGCAGGACAGCAAAGTTCTTGCTGTAAGGCAACAGTGCTAACCATTGACCCACAGTGCCGCCGAAAACTGTTCAGTGATTCTAAAATGATTCATATAAATTTTAAGGTATTTGACACATCACCTCCCAATTGAAAACCATTGAATTACTGAAACATTTCAAAACAGTAATGACATAATAAAGCCCTGTTTTACTGAAATCACATGATCTTGCCAATTTGATAAGCACTGCAAACTACTGATTAAAACAAATAAATACAAAATCTAAAAGTTTCAAAAGTTCATGAACCAGGGGTTTGAATGCAGCCATCACTATCACACAGTATGTGCCTCTAAGTTTTGCAGGACTTACTTAAAGGACAATTCTTCAAATTGCTGTTTGGTATAATCACATTTAAGTCTAGTTAAACATTTAGTGTATCCTCTCAGCTTCCTGATTCTTTGGTAAGAAATACAATTGCTAGTATTTGGAGTTTTGTTTTGATGGTCTTTGTCCACAGGAGTAATCCAGAGGCCACATAAAGAGGGCCTGTATCTATCACCATTTTATGAGCCTACACATGGGATTGATAGCTCACCTTTTTAGGCCACTGGTTTAACTCAATGGTGGTGTAGATATTATTTGAGTCACCGTAGATCTGTGCCTCTGTTGGTCAAGGTAATGATCTGGCCTTGAAGGAAACCCTAATTTACTAAGAACTTCATGATTGATTAAGGTTGATTAAGATTTGTAAAAACAGGCTTGGCGGTTCATTCCGCTATGGTGACCCCTGATAAATCAGGGACTAAGTTGAAGGAAAATGAATGAATGAAGACCTAAAAATGTTGTTTAATGGTTCAAAAGTTTAATCATTTTGTTTGCATGGATGTACTGTAGATATGGTGGACTAATCTTCCAAATTTTACTGGGATACATACCTGCCAACACTCCCGTTTTTCCCAGGAGTCTCCTGTATTTCACACCTATCTCCCACCACATTTCCGTTTTGTTATTAGTTCTCCTGGAAAACTCCTGTAATTTCACCCCCCACCCAATCCCCCCCCTAGGCCAACTTTGGTATATTATCCAATCGCTGCCGCCGTTCGAAAACTGGTTCATGGTACAGTTATTAATACCACATACACCCCCACCCTCCCCATTTTAAACATGTTAATAAGACCACTCCCACCACCACCATAATGCCCCCTCCCACCCCCCGCTCTACCAGAAAGGAGACAAATATTGGCAGGTATGATACTTGCTCCTTTGAAAAAATGCATTTGAGTACAACACACAACTAGATATTTGCCTTTCTCCACCATTGGATGAATTTCTGCTGCCACGATCAATAGAAAAGCATATAAACTCTCTTTAAAATGAGATTCCATTTTGCGCCTACTTCCTGTGGGTGGTAAAAGTGCAATGTTAATTGCAACAGGCAAATAGCACAGACTTTTGTGAATGAGGTGCCTTCTATAATAAGCACAATTCACAGGCCTTTATTGAAAGGGGGCGTGTTTGCATTGAGGAAAATTACAGTAACCTAATTTAAATATGCTGCAGAGTTATTACAGCACATTTAGCACCTGGCTAAACTGGATTGTGGGTGGTTCGTGATTAAGATGCAGGTTTTTGAGTTAAAACATGACACACAAAAGTGGCCATCTTCTCAAAGAACTCGCTTCTGTGCCACAAACGCAAGACAAAATGTTTCTACCTTAGTAGCTGTACAATTAAACAACAACATTGACCATAAACTGCAAAATCCAGTGGTGGCATGTAGCACAGGTTTTCGGTAAACCCAGGACGCATGTAGAGCGGATTTAGCTCATAATGGATATTCCTAGGGCCAATTTATCAAAGGTTCTAGGTTTGCTTTCTCACAGGCAGAAGCTATGTAAATGCATGCCAGGCTCCTTTGGGAGATAAGAGGGGGCCGAACGGCACATTGTTTATTGGGAGTTGTGTTCAACATAAATCATCCAGCTGCAAAGACAGAGAAGATAACTCACCTTTCACTTTGTTTTTTGTCGCCGCCTCTGAGAGCATGGAATGGAGAAGAGAGATGGAGGAATGGGGATGAAGGGAGGGAAAAAGAAAGAGAATTAAAAAGTCTTGAAAGCATGAAATCATCAGCATATACTCCTCAAGTCTAGCATTAATAAAGTAAGTTTATCCAAAAGTTTTGTCATTGTCAACACACCATCATTGTGTAAACTTCTCATTGTAAAAATGGCTGTGAAAAACATGGTTAACAGTATGTTCCCATTCTATATACTGTGAATAAATTGACTTTATCAGAATTTCCCTGCATGGCAATTCTCTTTTAAGTTTTCGACTTTACTATGGTTTGGTTTTTCTCATCAATTATGTATATTAGAGATGTATGTTATTTAATGTTGATAAATTTAGTTTATTGTACTTTAATGTCATGTGTGTTACCATGATAGTGTTTAGTAGTTGTGTAAATGACAAGGAGTGCCTTCTACATATTAATATGTTTTTTTATTTTATTTTAACTATGCTTTTCTTAAGTGTCTTTGGAAAAGCATATTGAGATGAGCTTTGGTTCATCATATAACTTTCTAATCACCACCTGGTTTTGGCAGGGTATTTGTCCTTAAATTACAAAAGTACAATGTGTACTTGTGAAATGTTTCTACTTTTTTATGGTAAACGTCTGGAAACCATTGCTGTTTTTACCATATATTTTACAGGTTTTGTTTTTTCAGAGTTTGAGAAACACAAAAGAAAATGCTTTCTCATCAACTGAATCTTTCAAACTTCAAAAAATACCCAGTAGCCTAAAATCTATGCACTAAAAGTCTTCTGAAATCATGCTAGTTTTTCCACACACACTTGACTTCTAACACAATTCACCTTTATGTTATGTTCATAAGACTTTGAGATGAGAGAGAAGTAGCGCTCTTCGTTCATTAAATTGTTCATTTAAGTCAGATCTTTTTCTGTTTTCTAAAAGGCATGAATCCACCTCTAATGGGCACTTTGTAGTGAACCAATCAATCAACAACTTCAAAGGTCCCTTTGGAATTAAGAAATTAAGTTTAATCTATGATGCAAGATGACAAGGAATTTATTTCATGATGCATTCCATGGAACAGTTTTTTTTGAGCCCCTACTCCAGGGCTAGCCAATTCTGCTCCTGGAGGGCCACTATCTTGCAAATTTGAGCTTCAACACACTTGCCTTGATGTTTCATGTGGGTCTGAAGAGCTTGCTTAGCAGGCTCATGTGCGTTTAATTAGTGTCGGAGGTATACTTTTGCAGGACAGATACAGGAACACAACATTAACACTTCAACTCTACTTCATTGCTTTTAAAGGGATTAGGGCATAAGAATGAGTCTTTCAGAATGGAACGAAATAGTTGGTCTGGTTCACAAAACAAGTTGGAGGGTATGTTTACACAACAGTGACAAAAACCTAAAAAGTATTCTATTAAATTGTTGCATGCAGATGGCAATGGTGTTAAACTGATCCACATTTACATGGATACACAAAAGTGACAAAAAAACAACAACAAAAAAACTAAACATGTATTATGTATGCCAGATCAGTATCTGGTAATATCTGTGCACATATACTGTATGACCCTGGATCACATATAAGTTAAATTAAGATATATACATGACCTAAAAGCTGAATAAATGAGTTTTATATTGGTGTTGGAACAGTATTTGGCTGAGATACAACTATTTAGTTGGTATCTGAGGGCGCCAAAAAAATCTAAGTATTGAGAAAAACCTTTGAAGTTGTCCAAATGAAGTTTTTAGCTATGTGTTTACTAATCAAAAAGTTCAGTTTTGATATATTTACAGTAGGACATTTACAAAATGTCTTCACGGAACATTATCTTTACTTATATTTTATATTATATAGCTTTAAATGACGTTTGGCATATAAGAAAATTCTATATATAAGTATATTTTACCAAAAATATGCCCTTGCAGCTGGTGCTCCAGGGTCACAAATGGTCCTGTAATTTGACACCACTGTTGACTTGGTTGTCAGATACTCACATATGCCTATAAACAAGTAATATACATGCATGTACTATATATAGCATCGTTTACACAGAAATGATAACCATATTATTTTATAAGTCTGCA
Source organism: Danio jaintianensis (assembly GCA_903798115.1). Classification (NCBI taxonomy): domain Eukaryota; kingdom Metazoa; phylum Chordata; class Actinopteri; order Cypriniformes; family Danionidae; genus Danio; species Danio jaintianensis. The sequence goes on along the minus strand of CAIGQV010019070.1, from coordinate 26,480,567 downwards.
CAGTGGCGCAGTGGGTAGCACAATCGCCTCACAGCCAGAAGGTCGCTGGTTCGAGCCTCGGCTGGGTCAGTTGGCATTTCTGTGTGGAGTTTGCATGTTCTCCCCATGTTTGCGTGGGTTTCCTCCGGGTGCTCCGGTTTCCCCCACCAATCCAAAGACATGCGGTATAGGTGAGTTGGGTAAGCTAAATTGTCCGTAGTGTATGTGTGTAAATAAGTGTGTATGGATGTTTCCCAGTGATGGGTTGCAGCTGGAAGGGCATCCGCTGCGTAAAAAACATATGCTGGATAAGTTGGCGGTTCATTCCGCTGTGGCGACCCCAGATTAATAAAGGGACTAAGCCGAAAATGAATGAATGAATGAATTATTATATAACTTGTACTTTCCCAAAGTTTGTATTTTGTTGTGTAAATGAAACCCATCTCAGGTTGCCTCAGCTCACTGTAGTGGAAGAATTTCAATGAATAAGGACTTTTTTTCTCACACAAAGCTGTAGTGTGACTTGGAATATATGACTTGGAACCTTGAACTCAGTCTACATTAATTTAAGCTGCAAGAAAATAAGTGTCTAGAACACTGTTCAATCTCCTTTTGTGGTCCACAGAGGAAAGAAAGTCTGGAATGAAAGAATGTTCATTTTTAGTCGAACTATCCCTTCAATGCCTATTGCATTTACAGGCAAATTACTACTACTTCTTCTCTTTGTTCAGAGTTTAGAGTTTGCTCATGTTTGAATGCATAAGCTTAATACTTTCATTATGCCTGACCTTCTGCTTTGCAAGCCGCCTGCCATAAACACTGCTTTGATGAGGAGCGTAACGGACATATTTTATAGCATGCGCCATCTGTATAGACTTCTTTACTGGCCCAGCTGAATAATAATCATACACAACCTTTCATTGTCAATATGCATTTTGAACATGCGAGATGAGGTGAGACTAAGAACCGAGACGACTTTGCCACCAATTTTTATTTTTTTGCTGCGTGATGGAAAATGACAGAAAAACCCCTATGAATGCATTTGCGCTTCTTAACTTCGAATGTTTTACATTGAAGGCGCTGAATAATTTACTGGGAACACTTTTTCTGGCAACTTTTCTGACTTTGACAGCACATAGGGTGAAAAGTTCAGCATATTCGCAACGAAGACAAGACAAGTCCGAGGCAGAACATGCCTGACAAAAATGCACTGTAAATACATTCAGCACAACTCTGAAGAAAGTTTGAGAGTTGTTTAGTGAAGGCAACAATGGGTAGACTCTGTCTAAGAGAGCCAACTCAACTTTATCTCAATCAAAAACATGCACATTTTTAGGAACATTCAAGTTGATTTTTGACAACTCAGGAGTTTAGACATCTCAATAATGCTTAAAGATACAAATACAAACATGTATACTGTAAATCTATAAGCATATTATGAATAGTGATTTTAAACTATTAGGCAACAGTAGATCTTTTGTAAAACAGGTCCTAAAGCAACACTATGCAAGTTTCTCATGCAGCTCCCCCTTGTGGTTCATAAGTGCAATTGTCTGTTACCAGTGTTGTAAAACTGTTTCTGTTCTTCCCAATTGGCAGAGCAACTCATGTCTATTTGTTGACTAACCTGACAGTACCAGTGTAAACTGACACCTAGTTTGGAAACTATGTCCATTACCCTGGTAAAATAGCCTGTGTTACACTACACTATATTTCCACAAATATCAACACAAGACAGCCAGATGCCTCTTTAAAGTCGCCATGAAATTAAAAGGATTTTCATTTATACAGAAGTGCTTTTTATAAACGATGAATCTGTGCATTTCATTATTTTGTAAAAATGCATTTGCCCTCATAATCTTTTATCAAATACCATAACCTTCCCTGCCCCCTCGAAATGATTTTCAGGTCACATGGAATGCCTTTAGGTTGGGGCTAAAAGGGCGTGTCTTGTTTCTGCCTTGTTTTCATCCATTTGTCATTCTTCTTCATTTTGTTAGCTACAGCCATCTTCAAATGATCCAATCAGTTCCCAATGGACGAAATCATGCACTGCCTTACTTTTTTATTTTTATTTTTTATAATTTTAGGACCGTTTCAAATGGATGTACACCACAATATGGGGGAAAATTACTTTCTTAACTTCTGTTTTATGGCAACTTTAAGTAAGCCCCATCAAGTGTAACCCTGTTACAAATCTATGTTCAGGCTCATTTCCAATCAGTCTCTCATATTTTCTTTGCTTCCTCCAACAAAATGTATACTTCTGCGTCAAGTGCACATGCTAGATTTAGGCCTTTGCACAAGCATATATACTTTGATGTACCCTGTTCTGTGCCTCTCAAAAAATGTAAGGACACATCGAGATGATGCAGATCTGTGATTGGTCGGCTTGGTAGTGGTAACGAGTGTACATGAGGCAGAGGGAGGCCGGTGGGATGAGTGTTTATCAAGTGTTTAGTCTTTGTTTTATGATTAAAGTTGCTAAACATTCACTTGTTCCCACCTCATACCTCCCTGGATGAGTATGAGTTTACGTTACCTCTACAGTACCATCTCACGCATTTCCAGCGTAAACCCAAAACAACGATAAAGAAACTTGACACAGTGGAGCATAGAAACCCCACAGCCTACTAGCCTTTCATAAGTATTTTTGCCAGAGCGGCATTGTCATGAGGCCATAATAATAGTGTCATGAATTTTATATGAGCATCATTGATATTTTTCTTGACCTCAACTACACAAATTGAATTTGTCAATAAAGTGCCATTAAATAATAATGATACTGGTATACAATTATTTGAGTATTGACACATTTGCTGAGAAATTTTAATGACAAATTCAGTTTGTTACACTGAACACTGAACAGAAATATAAAGTTACAAAAGCCTAATGACACTCATGTTTATGACAGATTTATGACAAGTTAAGTTAAGCTGACAAAGACTGTATGTGGTTATGTCAAGTTGGTATAACAAAGACAAATAAACCATGTCATCTTTGCATTTAAAATGACTTAACAAAACTAATGACTCCCAATGCCATTTGTTATAAGCATGCATAAAATCCCATTCATATTCATTACGTGTCAAGTAAAGTGTTACCAAATAATCTCTATTATTATTCATTATTAGTACATTAAATACATTATGGGATCCCACATTATATAAGGTTACCTTAATTACAATGTACTTGCATTTAAATTAATCACTTGGTACAATATACTTATTATGCACATACAAGTTTTAAAAATTTTCTTATATTTTAAAGATTATCTGCGTACTATCATCTTTATTTAATAATAATAACTTTGTTGACCCATCCTTACACCTTAACCCACTCTTAAACCTACCCATACCACCAAACCTATCCCTATCATTACCCGTATCTCACCTCAATAGCTCCATAAGTGTGTACAACACAATAAGTACATTGTTAATAAGTGTTATTTGGATGGAATTATCCAGTAGTTAAGGCCACTTAATATAATGTGGGACCAATAATTGCATATGAATTATAAACCTATTAATATGTATTTTGTGAATGATCTATTGTAATAATACTGCAATGTCATTGAATCAAAAACCTTACACTGCCACCAGTTTCATGTTACTGGCAACATAATCTCCTTGATCCTTGCAAATAACAGTTCTCAGGCCTGAAACCCCATATTACTCAAACCGCTGTGAATTGGCATGTCGGCCTAGAGTTTAACGAAGAAGTCATTGTTTTTCACACTCGTTAATCTCTCTCATTCTTCCACCCCCCGACCCCCCTGCCTACATGGAAGTTATTAATCTCTGACTCTCCGCACAGTGTCAGAATCTAATAGTGTTGACAAAGTCAGACTCCATGATAAGATTCTCCTTGCTGTAAGCGGAGAATGTTTGCCAAATCCTGAGAGGAATACCAATGGATGCAAGGATCCACTAGAGAGCAAATGCTCTTAATCGAACTCTATTTGCTCGCCTTTCACTCCTTCCCCCCCTTTTGGCTTGTTTATGGGAATATGTGTAAGTGGCAAATAAACAGAACTCCAAAACCGACATTGCAATAAAGAGGACAAATGGTATATACATCCAACAAAGACAGATTCAGAAGCTGCTGTGTGTGAACGTGAATTATTAATGGGCTGGTTTGACATCTCACCTCAATCAAAGAAACATGAATTAGCAAATTGCAGTTTACTGGATTTTTTTTTCTGCGTGAATAAGCGATTTCTTTTCACTGCACAACACTGCAGGGAATTATCGAACTCCAAAATCAGAGAATAATAATAATAAAAAAGCATAATATTCTGCATTGAAGCCTGTTTTTGGTACCAATGTTGTGACTTTCATTTTAGCCACTCATTTCATTTGTTACAATAATGTCACTATAAAAAAATTATGTTAATTGTAAAAAAATGAAGCAATTTCTAGAAATGCACTGATAATGGTGTAATTCATTCAAGAGGGTTTATAAACAGAAGCTAGAAGAAGTCACTGGGTTTATCGACATCACCGGTGTCATGACAACGAATCTGCAAAAAAGTATACACAATGTCAGAAGTGATTTTATCACACTAGTCTCATGCCAACAAACTGAAAAACATTCATGGCTATAACTTTTAAACAATATATACTTTTATGCTGATGGTCAACATTATGCTATATTTTTTTCTGTTTTGAAAATGTGTGAAATTCAAATGTGTGATAATATTATGTCTCTAATAAATGAGAGTTACAAAATTAGTGTACTTCAATATTTTTTTAGCAGCAATGCTTTAATTATCACGTAACGCCTCCTTACACCAGCATCTCCAACATGAGTAATGGCCATGCTAACAAGCATGCTAAAGCTAGTTCTCCTCTTGAGGCTGGAAGTGTGAGGTTTACTTGCACAGCTCTTGCTAGCTGGCCTCTGATACATTCACTCCCACTAAACCTCATTCCCATCCAGGTCATGGCACCAATTTTCTCCCTCCAGTTCTCCTTGGCCTACTCCGGGTGGGATTTGAACCTCCATATCCAACACGAGGAGCGTTCACAAACAAGCGTGCTAAATGCAGCCACTAGTGTGCTTCTTGAAGCCAGGGGAGTGAGCTTTACAGCTCTAACTAGCTGGCCTCCATTACACCCCTAAACCCCACTTCCCAACCGGGTCATGGCAACAATGTACAGCATTATGCCAAAGTTTCTTAAAGATCTTAATAGAGAAGTTTTCATGCTTTAGGATAGTGGTTTTCGAAATGCTGATGCATGATCAACATTGAACGATATGATAAGGTAATTTCTATAAAGATTACCTATTAATATATCCCTGTAGAGCATGTTGAAAGTGAACAGTTTGAGAGACATTCTCCATACATACAGTTGAAGTCAAAAATTGTAGTCCTCCTGTAAATATGTACAAATATTTCCCATGTGCAACACATTTTTAAACATAATAGTTTTAATAGCTAATTTCTAATAACTAACTTATTTTGTCTTCGCAATGATGACTGCATAATATCTTTCAACTTAGATACTAGGATTCAGCTTAAAGTGCAATTTCAATTCAATTCAATTCATCTTTATTTCTGTAGCGCTTTTACAATGCAGATTGTGTTAAATCAGCTTAAAATAGAAGTTCTATTAAATTGAAATTGAAACTGTGTCAGTCCAGATTTCAGAGTTAAAGTTCAATTTAGTTTGGTTCAGTGGTTTAATTTTCCCTGTTGGAAGTCCAAACACTGAAGAGCAAATCCATCGATGTGCAGCTCCACAAGTCCCAAACCAAGCAAGCAAGTGGCGAGGAACAAAACTTCACCAATTGACGAAAGTGAAGGAAAAAACCTCAAGAGAAACCATGCTCAGTTGGGCACGACCATTTCTCCTCTGGCCAAAATGTTTGTGCTGTCTAGGCGCTGGGGGCTGGAGAACGTTGGACGTCCATTGTGGAGAAGCTGCAGGTGTGAGTAGGTCACCGGCAGGTGTACAGGCTGGCCCACAAGATCAATGCGGAGACTCGTCTGTCACTGGGACTTTCAGGAATCAGTCTCATGCTCTCCACTCCTCCATGACCGGCACAGCATCTGCTAAGGATACGGCAGGGTCCAGGATTATGGAGACCTCTAGAAGTCCTATGGTTGGCATCATCTCTTTACAGGACTTGGATCACATCAATGATCCAATTTAAAGACTTAACTAGGTTATTTAGTTAACTAGACACATCTTGATAATTAGACAAGTTATTGTATAACAGTGGTTTGTTCTGTAGACAATAAAAAAAATCTTAATGGGGCTAATAATATTGACCTTTCTCCAGAAGAAGAAAAAATATATAGGAAATACTGTGAAAATTCCCTTGGTCTGTTAAACATCACTTAGGAAATATTTGAAAAATAACCAAAATTTCACAGGAAGCCTAATAATTTAGACTTACTAGCCAATTTTGGCAAAAAAAGGTTTGGTAGAAAGGTAGTTTAGACCATGTATACACGCATATGCGCACACACACACACACACACACACACACACACAAACACACACACACACACACACACACACACACACACACAC
>CAIGQV010019070.1:26434398-26452053 GCA_903798115.1 Danio jaintianensis | reverse complement strand
GAGAGAGAGAGAGAGAGAGAGAGAGAGAGAGAGAGAGAGAGATGGGATTTGGAAAGGTCATTAAGACGGGACTCGAATTCATGATACCCAAAGCACAATGGCGCTACATGACATACATGATACTATTAGCCTATCTGTGCCGACATGAGCCTTTATTTTTAAGAGTGTGTCTGAATTTCACCTTCAGAGGATTCCTCAGCACTAGTAAACACAGTTATACAAACAGTAACACTACAATAACAGTAACAATGGTGTCATTTTGAAAGTGTCAGTTGGAATGTGAGTGCAAGTTCTTTCCGCATGTAAAGAGATCCTTTTGCAGCACAGAAAACAGCATCTTCTCATAAAGTCAAATAGACCAAACAAACTTTTCCAGGGCTCAGCTACAACTACAGTGTCTGAGGGTCAAAGTACATAGACTAAAGAAAGAGAAAAAATATGAAAAAAAATACATGTTTCCAATTCCTTCCACTGTAGAAAACTGTTGCTAAATGTCCTGGCTGCTGTTTGGATTTGGAGTCTGGATTGTAGTGATCCTGACCAGGGCACATTATCCACCTAAACTCTTTCAGACCCAATCCCAGCATGCAATTATGACACCAAACCGCATTCTTAAACATCAAAACAGGGTGTGAATTACAGGGGTGTTGGAGGGATTGACCCTGCATGGTAAATAATGGTATTATATTTTACCACCCCTATAATTGTTTATCCCATTGTGAATACACAATCGTGCCAAAAAGTTCATTAAAAAGTCTAGATCTAGAACACCGATAGACATCGTAAGTGTTCACAAGACACTTTTTTTGTAAATTAGGTGTTTGTATCTACATGTATCTACATGTAAAAGTTAAGTAAAATTAGATGCATACTTTGTATAGTTTGACCTATCCTCTGAAAAAGTTGACCCCCAATGTATAATTCGCACCCTGATTACAAACCTAAATAAGAAATACATCCGTGTAACAGCAGGGGCAAGTCACACCTGAACAGAACAAAATCAGGACAATATGTCACAAGATTATAAAAAGTCACCAGAAAGACGTCCTTGCAGAAAATCTTCATTTGTTTGTCAGATGGAGGAATTCCTGATGCACTTTTGACTCCTTTGCACATTTTATAAGCTCTTCATGTGGGGTTTTACAATTAACCCCCACCATCCAGTGTTGCCAACTTAGTGACTTTGTTGCTATATTTAGCGACTTTTCATACCCCCTAGTGACAAATTTTCAAAAAAGTGACTAGCAACAAATCTAGTGACTTTTTTTGGTGTTACTGGAGATTTCTGGAGACTCTCATGTGTCCGTACTGTACCATTCCTGCTCCTCTCCATGAGCAGCAGTTGATGCCATCAGTCCCTCCCCTGCCTCAGAGCACTCACAGTTGGTCCTCCACAGCCGTCTCTCCTCTGCGTACCGACGGCAAATGATTTAACACCGCGAGTGTGAGGTATTTCCCTGGTAACTTACAAAGCAATCTGCTTCTCCTTTGTTTCAAATTTAACTATTTGTTTCTTTTCCTGTTCACAATCACAGAGATTTTAGTGACACCAGTCTCTGAACTGAGTTTATTATGTCTGAGAGATTACTGCAAATTCACTGCACATCTATACTGATGTATTCAAACAACAATAAATGTAGTTAAATTGACATCCATATATAACGCGTAGTGCAAATATAAATACCCTAGGCTGTTAAACAAACAGTAACAGTTGGACGCAATGATGCTAGTAATATGCAAATCGGCGTAAGGCGTCGATCTAGCGTCATTTAGCGACTTTTTGAGCAGGGCTTAACGCCTTTTCGCTGAAAATAATTGCCAACACTGCCACCATCACACCAAATGCAGGTGAAAATTGGCCATGGCTGCTAACACAAATCAACATACTAGCTAATTTGGTGGGTCATGATTCATATATTATGTTCTATCACTTCTCATTTAATTGCTATCAGAGATCTGTTCTAAAGGCAGTCTAACTGAAATGCCACATGCTTAAACCCGAAACAAAATAAAGAATAATATAGATAACGCTTTTTCTTTCCCTTTACATTTCAATGTTTTTTAATACCTAAATGCAAAATCATAGATGCTACTTTGTTCATTCTTGAAGTGAACTTTTACAAGTATGTTGATTATATTCGCTGTTTTGCACTGCTGCTTCAATTTTGAGATCATGAGAACAGAACAATGTGACCCATGTGGAATAAGCATTTTTGTGAGCTGTCCGATATGCTCCGGGTTAATGCCCTGCCGGAACCCTAGCACACAACTAAGTGGTCACTTTTTTTTAGGCCCATCCTCATAAATGCTGTACATTTTTGGCTATTTTAATTTGTACGCTCAGGCAAAGTCACCCAGGCTTTCAATGTTAAACAATTGCCCAATTACCGTCAATACTGATGTGAAAGTCAAGGAAATTTCATCATAGAGGAATTGTACCCTGGGGTACTAGAAATGTCATCATGACATGATATTTTGGGGCATGATTTCTATTACTGGACGTGATTGGAGTGAGAACAACTTGACTTTCTGAATAGATGTCAATGGAGGAGAAACGTCAGCACATTGAGTTCTGTGGACAGACAGCCAGTCTGCTAATCTTAAGTGAATTTACCATAAAACATGCATCTTGGAAAGAGTGAAATTTGGAGTTTGCAACAAAATAAATCCTGTTTTATTTAATAAACGACAGTGCAGAGAAATTGTGTTTTGGGAAACAGTGATTAACTGATGTAAATATTAAAAGATTCAGAATCAGATTTAAAAATAAAAATTTCAATCTAAGCTGTGCTAGTGATGTGTTATGATTTATTATTTTTTTTAGTAGGCCTAAACTTTAAAAAATAAATGAAAAATTGCAGACATGCTGGTTAGTCTTGGATCTAATTGGATCTTGTCTTCATGAGATCTCAATTGCTATACACTTACAACAAGCACAATCAGCCCATTCTTATTGGAAATACATGCCTCAGCCTACATTTTTGAGAAATGTAAAATACATTGCTCCGGATACATTTCATTGCACGTTTCATATGATAAATTCAATAGAGGGCACTGTCTACATTTCTTTGCAAATCTGAAATACTACTTTGTTGTACATTTCAAATACACATACTTCTTGTACGTGTCCAGGAGAAGGCGGGGCTTGTCTTACAGATCACCTGACATGTACCCTTCCCTAAACAAAACCAATAGCATTTTCAAAAGTAAATGCAAGAGAAAAGTTGACTGCAACCACATAATTTACCTTGATTTTACATTGCTTTCATTTATTTTGTGGAATCGTGCTTCTCTGGACTCGAATCCAAGCATGACAAGTGCAACACCGAAAAGCCAGAAAAGTTTGGGTTTCAGGGTTTCTCACGCCGTGAGTTTTGGAAGTCGACAAAACTAAACTTTAAATAATATGATGATGATCTTATTTTGACTAAGCATGGCTTCTGATAGATTTTTTTTGTATGAAGCAGAAAGGAGGAATGAGTCAGGGAGGTAAGACTTAATAATAAAGACTTAATAAACCTAATTCTCGGCCATGAGTCGGGTCTAAAACAACACACAACAGATAATTCTATAAAACATATTTTTTGTGTTCTATAGAATTTTATTCTAATGAAATTAAGATATTTATGCAAAAGATTTCTTAAATGATCTTAGCATATCACTCCAGTTGTGTCTTTACATTGTTTTCCAGTTACATTTATAATTGATTGCTTTATTTAATTTATTTAGAATAGAATAATAATTGTATAATAATACTAATAATACTCTTATTTATTTATAATAAATATTTTATAAAAATGGGGCGACGTGGTGGCGCAGTGGGTAGCGCTGTCGCCTCACAGCAAGAAGGTCGCTGGTTCGAGCCTCGGCTGGGTCAGTTGGCATTTCTGTGTGGAGTTTGCATGTTCTCCCCGTGTTCGTGTGGGTTTCCTCCGTGTGCTCCAGTTTCTCCCACAACTCCAAAGACATGCGCTATAGGTGAATTGGGTTAGCTAAATTGGCTGTACTGTATGTGTGTGAATGAGAGTGTGTGGGTGTTTCCCAGTGATGGGTTGCAGCTGGAAGGGCATCCACTGTGTAAAACATATGCTGGATAAGTTGGCGGTTCATTCCGCTGTGGCGACCCCTGATTAATGAATTTTATAAAAAAAATATTTATTAAAAAAATAGGTCACACTTTATTTTGATGGTCCGTTTGTTGAATTTAAGTTGCATTGTATCTACATGCCAACTAATTCTCATTAGATTATAAGTAGACTGTTAGGTTGGGGTTAGGGTTAGTGTAAGTTGACATGTACTTGCAAAGTTTTTTATAGTCAGTTAAATGTCTGTTGAAGGAGCAGTATCAACAGATATTAAGCAGACAGTCTACTAATACTCAAATGGACCATCAAAATAAAGTGTTACCAAAAATACATATTTATATATTTTTATATATTTATAAATAAAATGGGGCGTCACAGTGGTGCAGTGGGTAGCACAATCACATCACAGCAAGAAGGTCGCTGGTTCAAGCCTCGGCTGGGTCAGTTGGCATTTCTGTGTGGAGTTTGCATGTTCTCCCCTTGTTCGCGTGGGTTTCCTCCGGGTGCTCCAGTTTCCCCCACAGTCCAAAGACATGCGCTATAGGTGAATGGAATAAACTAAATTGTCTGTAGTGTATGTAAGTGAATGAGTGTGTTTGGATATTTCCCAGTGATGGGTTGCAGCTGGAAGGGCATCCGTTGCGTAAAACATATGCTGGATAAGTTGGCGGTTCATTCCGCTGTGGCGACCCCTGATTAATAAAGGGACTAAGCCAAAAAGAAAATGAATGACTTAATAAATAAATTCGGGGGGATAGGCATAGGGGCGGGGAATAAATTCTCACTCCAAGCTAAAACCAAAATTTGGCAGCCCTGCGTATTCGATTACAAATCATAGATGTCATTAAGTTGTTTTGTGGTATTTATTTGATGTTGGACAAATAACTGCATGAAAATAATCTTTATTAATCTTTATATAAGCTTTATTCATTTATAGCATGTCCCTGTAAATATCATTTGTGTAAAAATGTACAGAAGTGGTTGGTGTCATACTGCCCAGCAGGATTTATTTTATCTTGAAACTGCAGTCAAACGCATTTTTAAGTAGGCTGAATCATGTCTTTCCAATGACCCTTGGTTTTAAAACGACACTACTGAACCAAGAATAAAAGTATTGTTTTTATGTGTCCACACTGCAGCATTACTCACCCTCATATCATTCCAAACCAGTATAACTTTTCATCTTCAGTAGAACAAAAAAGAAAACATTTAGCTGAATGTCCATGCAGAGTGATTCCCAATAACTCAGTTTCCGGCCTAGTAAATTACTCATGTTCCCAAGAGCCTCCTTTGTTCAAAACCGCCAATATTTCTCTCAAACCAAAACGGTCAACTTTTTGTTTACATAGGCCTCTTTATTTGCTGTCGTGAATATTTATGAACATCCTGCGGGGGTCAGTTGCGCTAAATTACAGTGGGTTCTTATAAGCGCAGAGAAGCGGAAATCTCAAGTGCTTGTTCAGTTCACTTGCTGGCAGTCCGGAGAGAGAGCTAAATTCAAACATTCAGCGCCCACGTCCCCTCCAAACAAATGCATTTGTCTTTTTAATGCTTCTCATGTGTTCTTATGGGTTATTACAGATTCTTCTCCACTTCGAGCGGTTGTCTCAGATCCTCCCAGTTGCGGTCATCAATTACAATCTGGAGATAAATTACGGAGTGACTGCAAGGCTGGCCTTATGCCGCGATTCGTGATACAGGAATGAGGGCAGAGATTCAAGGTCAATAAAAATCTTCGGCACTGTTACAATCCGAGCAGCTCACATAAGATGTATGTTGACAGCTAACCATTACAACAGCCATGCTACCAATACAGTGAAGTGTCAAGCCGTGTCAGTCAGCTGGTGACGGATGCAAGCCTTCACACTTTTTTGTGTGTGTGTGCTCCTAATAAAATAAAGGCAAGTTAAGACGAGGATTGTCACATTATTTTCTGTGTGCAAGGTGATGAAGAGTCATTCTCACCAGGGAGGCAATCTGTCTATTTATATATTTATTGTTTATTTTTAATATATTTTTTCAATATGTCAGTTAAAAAAGTGGTTAACACAAAAAAATCACTCCACTGATGTTTCTTTTACACAATATGCTAGTCTTATTCTTGTCATAAATCTGTCATACATATGATTGTCGAGGCCATGTTTATGACAGGTTTATGACATCATAATATCAAGTTGTCATGACAAAGACACTGACAGAGTTTGTTGTCTTGGTAATGTCAAGTTGTCATGACACAGACGTCTCAAACAATGTCATCTTTGCGTTTAAAATGACATAACTACGCAAAATACACTTAATGACAGTTGTCATAAACATGCATAGAATCTCATTCGTATTCATGATGCGTCATGTCATGATTCTAAAAGTTTCATCACAGTCATATGCACACCCCTTCAAGTAAAGTGCTACCAGCAATTTTAACTAGTGAATGTGTCCTGTGTTGCCATGCTAATAACATCACACACCCTCGATTTCTAATACTAAAGAAACTTATGTTGTGCATTTTATTAGACTGCATAAAGCAACATTATACACCTAAACTGTATTTAGTGTGATAAAACAGCGCTGTTTTTCCCTATTTTTGCAGGAATCCCATAGGAAGAAGACCACAACTTCCATGATTCCACAATGAGTAACAGCGTCATTAAACTATGCCTTTGTTGTGAATACACCCTCCAGTGTCGAATATAACAGACTGTATCTTTAAAAATATAACATAAATGCAACCCAAATACATTCATTCATTTTCCTTCAGCTTAGTCCCTTTATTCATCAGGGGTTGCCACAGTGGAATGAACTGCCAACTATTCCAGCATATGTTCTACGCAGCAGATGCCCTTCCAGCTGCAACCCAGCACTGCAAAACACCCATACACACTCGCATTCACACACACACACACACACGCATACACTATGGCCAATTTTAGTTAATCCAATTCACCTATAGCGCATGACTTTGGACTGTGGGGGGAACCGGAGCACCCCGCAAACACAGGGAGAACATGTAAACTCCTCACAGAAACGCCAACTGACCCTGCCAGAGCTCGAACCAGCGACCTTCTTGCTGTGAGGCCACAGTGCTAACCACTGAGCCACCGTGTTGCCCAGTTGGCTAGATATTAATTAATAGTCATTCAAACAACTTTACCGAAGCCTCACTACTTGACGGATAGTCTCGTGCGTCCACCATGTTTGTAGTTTGTTTACACTTTTTACCCAAGTTTGTAGTTCTAATCTAATTCACCTCCAACGCGCAATGTATTGTTGGAAATATTAGCGCTTAGAGTATGAATGTTTCTATGCTTCAAATTTTTACCAGAAATAGTACACAATCCAGGAGCCTTTGGCATACTCTTTTCAACATACTACGGTTTGGGACATACTAATTCTATTTACAAATACTATTTAGGATGGATAGTATGCGAATTGGGACCCAGCATAAGAGTTAAAACTTAAATCAGAATTTCTATGTCAATTTAATATTAATGATTTACCATCTTTTGATATTGGCATCTTAGATTTTATAGCATAAAATTACTTTATAAAAAACAACAAATTCACACAATTCATTTAACTAAATCTTATTTATTGCAACACTATGTACAGATTATATGAACACATTAATGTTTGAAAATATTACATATAAAGACTAAATCATTTATTCTATGATAACAACAATTAACAAAACATCTGTATTTAACCAATAAAGTAAAAACCTAAAAAAATACCAACACAACACCAACACCCTCCTGTCAATGGCTATCAGTGGGTTTGTGCTTCCATTTCAAGTGCATCTTGAAAAACTCAAGTGTGCACATAATATACAGTACACTGCAATTCATAAGAGCGTACCTTCACCTTCCCACCATCCCTTAACCAGTAACCCATCGCCCCAGTCTTTCACCCTCCCTCCTTGACTGTGCAACTGCCCTGAGGAAGAAACACTCTCACCAAACCCTTTCTGAATGAGAAAAGGCTGTTTTTAATGGCTCAGAGCGCTTAGCATGGCAGCAGATGGGAGTCCAGTTGGCACAGCTCTCATTATTGGAGCTTGAAGCTATCCTCCGTCCCACCGCCACCTGTCCGGCAGGTCTAATGCCACCCCAGCACCTGGCCAAACCATTACATGTTATGATCAGGGTTCAAGATGGGCGGCATCGCAACTTCTTGCTTCATTTGTCTGATCACTGGAGAGAGGAAAGCACTAATGGCGGCATATGCAGTCACCTTACTGAAGAGTGATGTTTTGCAGCTTCTTAGCCAAAACTTTCTTTCTTTGTTGCATCATTTTTGCCCGTATTATGTCAAGCGCGAATCCTCAAAGACCCAAATATGTCGAACGCACAGATGGGGATATAAATGGACGGCTCAAACTGTGATGTTTCTCTAAACATCAGACCAAAGACATTAATCAAGTCTGGCGGTGATTCTACGCCCGGTGACTGGACATCATATCATCAGATGCTGGAGTTTGATCATTTGTCAGAGCTCAGAGAGTTTAGTAACAGCTGATTGCAGTGGTTTCTTCGAAACTCTCAGACTCTGAAATGAGGCTCGTGTAAAAATAAATTAAATACTTAAATAAAAAAGCTGACAATGCCCATCCAACATCCAGCGTAATTACCTTCTCATTTAGATCACTAAACAGGCCTGGAAAAAAGCCAGACTTTCTCTCTGTCTTCTGCTTTTAAGTTTTTGGAGGTGTGCTGTGGCGTCAATGAAGAGCTCTTGCCTCACAGGAAACCACGTTTGGATCCTTTAAACAAAGTAAACCTTATCGTGAAAGCCACTTCAACTGTGTTGTTTTTGGGATGTTTACTACGCAACACATTTTTTAGCTAATAATGTAACGCTCAATATCCATTTTGACAGTTTATTTACAGAACAACAACCTTTTGGGGGCCTGCAAATGTGAACACAAAAACCTTTTTCAAAGTATCGCTTTTTTGAAAACAATACCATCTTAAACAGTTTTCAAATACTATTTAGGACGGATAGTATGTGAATTGAGATGCAGCATAAGAGTTAAATCTTAAATCAGACTTTCAAAGAGAATTTAATATTAATAATGTTTTGTCATCTTTTGATGTTAGCATCTTAATTTCTTTATAAAAAAAACAAGAAAATATTAATTTAACTAAATGCTAATCTTATTTATTGCAACACTATGTACAGATTATATGAACACATTAATGTGTGAAAATATTACATAGAAAGCCTATCATTTATTCTATGATAACAACAATTAACAAAACATCCTATTTAACCTCAAAAGTAAAAACCCCCCAAAAATACCTACACAACACCAATAATTTGAAAAACAAAAAGGCGGGAAACCACTGAACTCACACAAAGAACCATTTCAGCATAAAAAAAATGTGCTTCCATTTCAAGTGCATCTCGCTCAATATCCATTTTGACAGTTTATTTACAGAACAACAACCTTTTGGGGGCCTGCAAATGTGAACACAAAAACCATTTTCAAAGTATCGCTTTTTTTGAAAACAATACCATCTTAAACAGTGATGTCATGCACAAAATATGGTTCTTAAAAGGTTCTTTGCACATAGTAACAGTTTTATTTAGAACCATCTCATCCTGTAGAACTTTTTTTTTTATGCTGAAATGGTTCTTTGTGTGAGTTCAGTGGTTTCCCGCCTTTTTGTTTTTCTGTATCTATTTTGTAAATCTGTAACTGTCAAACAGCTCATTACTGGTTTTCCGGAGCTTAGCTGTCAACTACACTGACTGTCAACACTCTCTCAACAGAAAAATTCATTCTTTATTAAAATGTTTGTACATTTAAAAGTTGGCATGATACAGAAGTTAAGAGTGTCCACATGTTATGATGTACATCCTATTGAAATGATACTGAAATAAGATTTTTTTTAAAAGTAGGGCGGTCGGTGATTTCAATCTTTGGGAACCATTTGAATCATTTGAAGATGGCCGTTGCTAACAAAATGAAGGAAGACTGAGGAATGGATGAAAGCAGGCCAGAAACAAGACACGCACTGATAACCCCGTCCTAAAGGCATTCCATGTGACCAGAAGTGAAGAGAAGTTGTTTCGAGGGGGGAGGGAAGGTTATGGTATTTGATTAAAGATTATAAGGACAAACCAACTTTTACAAAATAATAAAGCGCACAGATGACATCATTTATAACAAGCGTATACATATAAAAATAATAAGATTCAATTTTGATTTCATGTCGACCTTATTTTTCAAAATGTACCCCTGGGGTATGAATAATTTCGGGCTTGACTGTAACGTTTTGACTGTAAAAAAATACATTTATTTATTTATTTTTTAATTAGGTTTTTATATCCCCAGAACATGTGTGACCAGTTCTGTTCAGTTGAGGATCTTTTCTTTTGTAAAGACTAATTAACAGAGATACTGAATTCATGATTCATATCAATTTGTTTCCCTATATACAACTTGGGTTAATAGAAATCACAAAATAGACCTAAATGATATCCACTTCACCCCAATGTGTGTTTCCGATGCAGTGATATCTTATAACCTCATCATCTGCACAGAGAAAATGTCACTCAATTTTACCAAAATACACTCATAATGAAAGGTGTTATATAGGATTGTGAAGATTTCACTGGAACTTGGTCTTCATTGCATTTAATTCCTGTTTTCCTGGTTATTTTTATTTCTACTCTTCTACAAATGTACATGTATTTATTAATGTTTAACATCAGTTGTCATTTATTAATGTATTTAGCCAGCCCGATCTCATGAGAAAATGTAACTTTTTTACATTTTGTCAGTTAAGTGGCTTATTCGTATGCATTCATATGAGTTCAGTCATATGGAAATGTACGATTTTTAAAAGGAGGCGTGACACCAAACTCCACCCATAAAACCAACCGCCATTGGGGGATGAGCAAATTGTACTAAAATGTATGAATTTGATCACAATTAATTCGAATTACCCACTAAATCAAATAGTTTAATAGTTAATGTACTGTGAGATAGCGTTGATTTAGCTAATAACTGTTGGTACTGCCACTCTTTTTCCAACAAGGTCAGATCAATACTTCCTAACTTACACATGCTTTTCAGTTTTATATTTTACATCCTGCGAGATGTAATAAACCTAATTTGGTACTGTTTAGAACCCTATTTTCGAAGAGCGTGTGTTATGTGTACAGTCTGACATGCAAATTGTAGCAGTTTAGTCATTTTTGTGGGTTTGTGTGAACGGTAATGGTTTAAATTACATTGTGAGCTGTATGCAAAACTTTAAAAAGATTGATTATCACAGTAAAAATGAACATTTTCATACTACACAGAGTACAGCAGAATTCTGATATATCAACAGAAATGATAGTATGTCCTTTTAAGTCCATAGTTGCTGAAGTCCTCGGAATCCCTTTTGTGTTTGTGAGTAAAAAAACAATGTTTTCCCTGTGTGTCTACAGGGATTAGCCACTATATACAAGACACATTCCTTGTAGTTGGAGACACAATGAAAATAATACATTGGGCATTTATCCAATAAACAAGAACAACACAAAACAAATTGAGATGAATGATGCAATTTCTTTCTCAGCCCCTTTAGGCTCGGAAGTTCCTTTACTTAATTAGATACTTAACATATGCCACTAGCAAATATACCCAAGACGCACAATGTATTTGCGCATATAACACGCATTGCATTCAGATCATTTTGAGTAAATAAGTACAGCCGGAAGCTTCTTTGAGAACAATATAGATCTTATAAGTGCAAACCTTAACATTCAGGTTATTACAGAAGGCCTGTGTGATGCAACGGCTGCAACAGTAGTGCAAAGCGTCTTCATCCATCATAGGTAATCTGCCGCTTTTCGCCCAGATTTCGGGTGATATCCGGCACCCGGAACAAACAGCCCATCTGTCACAAAGACTCTGCCTCAGCAAACCACCTCTCTCGACCTCGGAAAGTGGCCACGAGACTACCAAAATATCAGTACAATATCAAGACGAGTCGCTGGTGATATAGTGCAGGAAATGAATGAACGCAGAGCTGTCAGACGGAGACACATATATTAGGATCCGCCAACACCCAGATGACATGAAATGCATGTAGCATCTAAAATACTTATGAATAACATGAGGTAAGGGCTTGGTTGTGTGATGGTATGCCAAGTACGCCTGGCAATACCTTTTTCCCCCCCGAGTGTATTAACTCATCCCAATCTAAAAATTCTGTCATCATTCGTTCATTCATTCATTTTTTGGTTACTAGTTTTCAACTTTTTCTTTGAAATACCTTATGTTGTGTTCAAAATGCCTTCTTTATGTGTGAATAAAGAAACTTATAAATGTTTGGAACCACTTTAGGGTGCACTGGTATGCTGTGTTCACACCAGATGCATCTTGCGCAAATAAATCGCGCTATTCACGCGTCAATAGATGCATGAACATTTTGAGTTTACTCGCTTCGTTCGTGCGTCAAATTCACTTCACAATAGATGCAGATTTGCGTCATGGGTGGGGCTTCTGTCCGCCCGGTGACTCTTGCTTCGTTGCTAAATGGATAACATGGATTGTATTGTGAGAGTAGCTGTGCTTTATGTGCTTTAGGAATGTTGAAAAACAGCGTAGATTTGTTCGGCGCCGTGTATGAGTCCACTATATCCTTTCAGAGGTGCACCCAGCTCAGTGAGTTCATCAACTTCTCCAGAAACTATACCTGGATGATGGAGGCTTTCAGCGGTGCTTCTGACTGAGCCGAGTCCAGTTTGATGAGCTGTTGTCCAGTGTCGGCAAGAGGATTTCTCCTTGTGACACCAACAACAGGCACTGGTTTACACGGCGCGGTTCAGATTTTCCAACTGAGCGTCATTCGCACCACCTCATTCGCGTAAATAACGCCACAGGATGTCTATTTGTGTCTTTGCATTGACTTAACATGTAAATCAGTTGCGCTTGATGCTTCATCCGCGTCTGGTGTGAATGCACCATTAGACTTTGCAGCAATTTTACAGTTATTTACTGCAAAAAAAGCCAGTAAAATACCACATACATTCTTTACAGTTCACTACTTTAATATGCACTGCATTGTGGGTTATTTTAAAACTTTTACAGTTACTTACTGCATATTAGGAATTTGCGGTATTCTACTGTAATCAAAGTAATCAAGTTCCGCTACTGTACTTGAAGACAAAAATGAGACTGTTAATGAATAAATTAATCACTTGTTTGAATTCAGTAGTAAATACTAAAAATAAAGGTTTTGTACTGCTAGTGTAAAATTTAAATAAATTACAGTAAAAGTACTGTAAAAATCACCATACTGTAAAATTAAAATGTGGTAAAGGGCATTTTATCATAAAAAGAAGTTGCGGTACGGCTATTTTACTGTAAAATGAAATTACGGTAGGGCCCTGCTATTATAAAACACATTTACAAGTAAGTTACTGTAAAGGGCAAGTTGCGGCAACTTGCTGATAACAGTGCTGCCAGTAAGTTACCACAAAAATACAATAAAATGTCTAACAGTGTGAGTAAGTAGTGAATAAATATTCATTTTTTGGGGATAGCTATCCCTTCAAATTAATCAAAATACTTAAAAAATGATATTCATATAAATGTAGCAGCCTCTCCCTCTTTAGACATTTTGGCGCCACCAAGCGATTTTGAGATATTTTATGATCAAACTCAAAAGAATCTTTCTAATTGTACAAGAAATCTAGGACTTGTATCCAAAAATTGATTTTGTGAAAAAAAATACTATCCCATGAGGCCAAAGAAGAGGGTTTTGAATGACAGTGAGGCGATGCAATGGACACTTTCAGGCCGTGTGATAATGAAAAAAAGTGAATGATGTAAGCCCTCATACTTTTTAGAGTAAGTGTGATTTTTGAAAAGCTTTATAAATATCAAATAATAGAAAAGTAAAAGTAGGTATTATGGGAATGTTCAAAATCGGTGCGCAACAGTTTTCTTGAAATTGTGTGCAACTGGTTTCGAGATACATTTTCTTTTCCTTTTTGTGGGTGTGTCAAAAATGTCAGCCCAATCAGCACCAACATGTATATAAATATATAAAACATGCAGTATTAAAGCGACAGCTCGCACAGTGGGTTCAAATAAAGTATGTTCTCTTTTATTCTAGATGACAAGGGCAGTGACTGTAACATCGAGTGCAGTTTGCAGTATTAAACATGTACTGTATTTATACTGATTTAATCAGGTTCTAAAAATTCTTCTTCAAAAAAGTATGGCCTTCTCACAGCTGCCATAGTTGCGTGTCATTAGAACAGAAATCGAAAATGTACAAATTAGATTCATACAAAAGTCATACGGGGGCCTCACGGTGGCGCAGTGGGTAGCACAATCGCCTCACAGCAAGAAGGTCGCCGGTTCGAGCCTCGGCTGGGTCAGTTGGCATTTCTGTGTGGAGTTTGCATGTTCTCCCCGTGTTGGCGTGGGTTTCCTCCGGGTGCTCCGGTTTCCCCTACAGTCCAAAGACATGCGCTACAGGTGAATTGGGTAAGCTAAATTGTCCGTAGTGTATGAGTGTGTATGGATGTTTCCCAGTGATGGGTTGTGGCTGGAAGGGCATCCGCTGCGTAGAACATATGCTGGATAAGTTGGCGGTTCATTCCGCTGTGGCGACCCCAGATTAATAAAGGGACTAAGCCGAAAAGAAAATGAATGAATGAATGAATGAAAAGTCATACGAAATAGCCTCTAAACCCAAAACTTAAAAATTGCCTTGAGATTACGTTGGCTTAAACCACAGCTATAATGATAATGACGTGATGAAACAATAATATTAATTTATTACAATACATATTTTAAAATATTTCTTTTTTTAGTACTTTAGTATTGTTTTTAATATTGTTTTTAGTCGTTTTTTTTTTCCTAGTGATCTATATTTCAGATGAAGACAGGAATGAGTAATTTAGCAGGGATTTAGCTATATAGATTATAGCACAGCATATATTTCTTATGCTGATGATACACAGGGCAACTTTTCGAGCAATGTTGCTGTGCAACTTTGGGAAATTATGTCATAAATGGGCAACCAGGTGAGACACAGGGTAACTACAGATACAATACTGTTGCCCATTCTTAATAGAAAAATAACAACGCAACATCTAATGTTGTTGCTCTGCAAAATTGCCCAGCAACATTTTTATTAAGTACTGCCCCAACGACGCTGCAGTAAATATATTTTCATATATTCCACCAAACAAAATAATACGTTAATTTAGAAAAATTATCATGCTTGAAGGGTGGCGCGGTGGTGCAGTGGGTAGCGCTGCCGCCTCACAGCAGAAGGTCGCTGGTTCGAGCCTCGGCTGGGTCAGTTGGCATTTCTGTGTGGAGTTTGCATGTTCTCCCCGTGTTCGCGTGGGTTTCCTCCGGGTGCTCCGGTTTCCCCCACAAGTCCAAAGACATGCGGTACAGGTGAATTAGGTAAGCTAAATTGCCCGTAGTGTATGTGTGTGAATGAGAATGTATGGGTGTTTCCCAGTGATGGGTTGCGGCTGGAAGGGCATTCGCTGCGTAAAACATATGCTGGATAAGTTGGCGGTTCATTCCGCTGTGGCGACCCCTGATTAATAAAGGGACTAAGCCGAAAACAAAAAAGAATCATGCTTGAATTCTTTAAAATACCCCAAGTTTTTAATATCATATGTTACACCTCAAGCATCAGTGAGTGTGTGATCTTCACAGACAAAATATTTTATCATTCATTTAATTTCAGCCTTTTTTTTGTCCTTTTCAGCTTGTTTTTTTTTCTTTTTTAAAATAATATAACATATAAATATACATTTTTAATCACACTGCCCACATTAAATTGAAGTGCTTGCTTTTTATGCCAAATAACGAACACAATTAATGTACTGCCAAAAGAGGCAAATGCATATGTACTGCTTTTATTTGAGGTTTTAAGTTAATTCTGCCCTGAAGGATTTCCGAGAATGAAGGTTTAGATTGACAGAGGCAAACATGAAGCCACTAAAGCTGCATTTTTTACTGCAAAGCCTAACACACAAATCTGACACTTTGAATGATATCAGATCTATTGTCCTGTCTGTTTTATGTCAACTTCTGAATGCATTTTTTTATTTTTTTTATATAAAGGAAAATAAGCCTAGGAAATCAACCAGAATTTTCATTTTTTATGTGTACAATATATAAAATCCATGATAATTCTAAAATAAATAGTAAATAAATTAACTCTCTTTTTTCACATTAGAATCAAAGCCATGGATAAAGATAAAATAAATTTAAATAGCTTACTGACAAATATGTGTAAGTATTCCTGAAATGCATGTTTATTCTGTAATTTCATACCTGAGCCATGCTGGCCATTAAAACCGTGTACAATATTGTTGTTTAGACCTTTGCTGGTCAGTAGAAGCAGCTGCTCTAGAGTCTGATTCTCCAGTCGATAAATGAATACGCTTGTAATCTGTCATAATGCTTGGGAGGTGAAGTTTTTCATATATTGCTGCAATTTTATTCCTGTCCTCCTGTATTTACCACCTACATCTATCAGTATTACCAGGCTGAGACTTTCAGTGCAAGTGAGAGAGAGAGAGCGTGAGCAAGGAACTTGTCTGCATTTGTTTATGATCAATCAAACTAATAGGTCTCCTTGGGCATGTTGTTTACAATGGACTTATTTCCCCCAGTTCGATCATGTATTCGCTGCTTTTCTCTCCACTGTCAAGAGGAAATATGACTCTTACTGCACTTGATTCCACCAGTGAACTCACATCAGCAACTTTGGTTCATTCCTGGCAGCTCAACCTGGACATTCTTTCTCTGTAACCGGTGTTGGTTTCGGCACGCTTCACAGCATGCAATTTGTTGATGTTTTAGCCTTCTGTTAGCATGTTTCTAATGTGATTTAACACTGTTAGCAAATTGTAGTACTGCTAGTGTGTTTCTAGAATGATTTAGCACACTGCTAGCATTGTTAGCACATTTCAACCTACTGTTAGCATGTTTCTAGCACAATTTAAAATACAGCTTAGCTACTGTAGCATGATTTACCACACCGCTAGCATGTTTTACAAGCTTCTAACAGAGTAATCTTAACACATGGCTAGCATATATTATCACATTGGTGGTATATGTTACTAGCATGACTCAGTATGTTGTCTTAGATTAGATAGATAATAATTTTATGATCATTCAAATGAATAGCTACATTATGCATGTTGTTTATATGGCATATTTTCCCAAGTTCAATCATGACTGCTTTTTTTTCTCAGAGGAAATATGACTCAATGTGACTTAATGCACTTGATTCCACCAGTGAACTTGCATCAGGAATTTGGCTCATTTCTGGCATGTCCCTGTCGCATAGCTATATATTTTTTAAAACATTCCACAGCTAAAGTTTTAGCCCATTGTTAGAATGTTTCTAGAATGATTTACCACTTATAGCAAATGTTTTCACTGCTAGCATGTGTTATCACACTGCTAGCATGCTTCTATTATGATTTAACATGCTGCTAACCAAGCAAGATTGACCATTCTGCCACAGACAGACAGACACAGACAGACAGACAGACAGACAGACAGACAGACAGACAGACAGACAGA
>CAIGQV010019070.1:26383476-26408884 GCA_903798115.1 Danio jaintianensis | reverse complement strand
ACACACACACACACACACACACACACACACACACACACACACGCACAAAACTCTCTTTCTCTTAACCCTCCAACATTTCTCATATCCTGCGCCTTTATGAAGCCACGGGTCAAATCTCTAGAGCCCTCCGTGATCCCTCATCTTCTCAATTGCAACTCTTTGTCTTCACTTTCCCTCTTTCCCTGACAAAAGCAAAAAACTGGTCATCCAAACCCCAAAGACTCACTTCATGCCAAGGCAAACAGCAGAGTCAAACATTAATCTCCCAATAACAGTTCTGCACCTTTTTTCATATCCACCCTCTCTCTTCTTTCATATAGCATCCTCTGTGGAAACGCACATAATAATAAATAACAGGTCACAAAATCAAAGGCTCTAGATTGGAAAACATGCACGTTTCCCTTTCAAAGGCAGAGCATAAATGAGGACGTGCATGCATTTGCTTCAGGTTGTCTTCGCTCATTTTAATTACTGTAAGTGTTGCAGATAAAAAAAAATAAAAAAATAAATAATAATAATAATAATAGGCAACACAGTGGCTCAGTGATTAGCACTGTCGCCTCACAGCAAGAAGATTGCTGGTTTGAGTCCCAGCTGGGCCAGTTGGCATTTCTGTGTGGAGTTTGCATGTTCTCCCTGTGTTCGCGTGGGTTTCCTCCAGGTGCTCCGGTTTCCCCCACAGTCCAAAGACATGCGCTGTAAGTGAATTGAATAAACTAAATTAGCCATAGTGTATGTGTGTGACTGAGTGTGTATGGATGTTTCCCAGTATTGGGTTGCAGCTGGAAGGGCATTCGCTGTGTAAAACATATGCTGGATAAGTTGGTGGTTCATTCCGCTGTGGCGACCCCTGATGAATAAAGGGACTAAGATGAAGGAAAGTTAATGAATGAATGAATAATAATAATAATAAATATTCTTAATTTACCTGTAACAGTAATCACATTAACTTATTTTCTTTTTATTTCTTATTAGTGATTTATTATTATGATTATTCAGTCACTCACTGACTATCCTTCGGCTTAGTCCCTGATTTTGCCAGGGGTATGAATAATTTCGAGCTTGACTGTATATATATATATATATATATATATGTACACATTTTCCCATGTTTAGTTTCTAATTAATTGTTGCTTTG
Organism: Danio jaintianensis; assembly: GCA_903798115.1. Lineage (NCBI taxonomy): Eukaryota > Metazoa > Chordata > Actinopteri > Cypriniformes > Danionidae > Danio > Danio jaintianensis. The sequence goes on along the minus strand of CAIGQV010019070.1, from coordinate 26,407,746 downwards.
TTGCTTCATTGATTATGTTCACCTGTGCCTTATTTAGTTACTCTTCAACACTTCATTTTGTGTTTATATGCCTTTAACTTTTTTTTTCCAATGAATGAATGTTACCATTATATTCTTAGAACCACTGTAAAAATAAAATGTTGAGTAAATTAAAAGTTAATAAAAACTTAATTTAGTTTTCTGTACTTTGAGGATGACCCCAAAACGGCCATTTGGCAGAAGTTTTTGTTTGGTCAACTATCTGAACTCCTCAAAGAGCGGGTGGATATGGTGGTAGAGCCTGGCACATGAACAGGGCATCTCTCAATATCAGAGTGGAGCTGCTGTAATGACTCTTAACCAGAGCTGTTGTGCCGCACCGTGGGGTTTCGCTGTGTGATGAACAGCACGACTTACAGCCAAGAGCCGGAGGTGTTATTTCATGCGGTTCGGCATCACTCCATCCAAACTCATTTTCCTCATATAAACATTTGGCCATGGGGGAGACACGGCTCTTAATTATGGCGCTTAGGATATCCTTTAAGCATTATTTCCTTCTTGGAGAACTTTAGCCAAGTTGAAAGTCGAGATGTTAAAACAGACACCCACAAGGAGAAAAAGAACCTCATCGTTTGGGGATTTTAAAAGATCAACCCACACACAATTGTTGAGTAGCTAAATTAAATGTGTAGACCCATATGTTTCCTTGGGTAGTGGGTAAAATATTGATTGTCCATAAAAACAGCTTGCAGAGTTTGTGCAAATGTTTTCATCCCCCTCTCTCTGGCTTTTTCTTTCTCATTCAACAGAGGGAAAGTGTCCTTCAGCCTCTCTGACCTTGTTTCTCTTTTTAATGTTCACCTCTGTCTGGCCTTGGCTGCCGCATGTATTTATCGCTGCCCACTTCACTTCATGGAGAACGTCTGATGGATGACAGTCAGGGGAGGTGGAGATGAGATATCTTACAGTATATGAACCAAAATACAGTTTATGTCCAGCACATACAGTGCAGAAACAAAAAATGAATGACAGTATCCAGAGTAGATTTCAAATAAATAAGAAATAATCAAATAAATAAAAAATAGGTGCAGTTTGGCACTTCAGAAAGAGTATTTATGAAATTGTAGTTTCACGTTAGGGACAACAACTTATTGAAAGAATAGTATTTTGACAGAAACAAAACTCTTACAAAAAATAATGGCTCTTAACTGGCATTGATGGTTGCATGAAGAACCTTTAGCACCCACAGAAGCTTTTCTTTCCGCAAAAGAACCAAAAAAAAAAAAAAGAAAAAAATTATGGCATCAATGCATGGACATTTTATGGTTCTACCTGGAAGTCTTCTAAGATGTAAGTATTTTTTTTTGAGTTTTATTTATTTATGTATTTATTTATGTATTTATTTATTTATTTATTTATTTATTTATTTATTTATTTATTTATTTATCATTCATTTATTTATTTATTTATTTATCTATTTATTTATTTATCATATATGTACCCAATTATCAAGTCAAACTTTACTAACACAGAAATGAGCCAAAGTGCTGTTCAGAAAATATACAACAAAATAAGCATAACAGTCTATAAAATACATAAAATACAAGATAAAATATAGCTAAACTACCTAAAAAGGCACATCAATTAAAATAACCAGGTATTAAGATCAGGTGTCAAATGCCAACGAAAAAAAAAAGAGTTTTAAGAACTGATTTAAATGAGAACACGGAAGAGGCCTGTCTAATGGGCAGCGGCAAATCATTCCAAAGTCTAGGACCTACCACAGCGAAAGCACGATCCCCTCTAAGCTTACCCTTTGTTTTTGGCACAATCAGGAGAAGCTGATCAGCTGACCTGAGTGGGCTTATAGCAGTGTATCAGCTCAGAGATATAAGGTGTGGCAAGACCATTTAGAGATTTAAAAACAAATAAAAGAATCTTAAACTCTATTCTAAAATGAACTGGTAACAAATGAACCGAAGCTAACATGGGGGAAATGTGGTCATATTTGCAAGTACCAGTTAACAGGCGTGTTGCAGCATTTTGCACCATTTGCAAACGGGCAATAGCTGACCTGCTCCCCACATACAGTGCATTACAGTAAACTAACCAAGTGGTCACAAAAGGTCTCAAACTGTTGTTTTGGTATATATTGCTTTATTTTTGCTAGTTGTCTTAATTGAAAAAAGCTAGATTTAACTACCACTCTAATCTGATTGTCAAATTTAAAATCTGAGTCAAATTTCACCCCTAAATTTGTGACTGTAGGCTTAATATGCTGAGCTAAAGAACCCAAATTGAATAGAGGAGTCCCAACGAAACCTTCAAAAACCATTACTTGTTTTGTTTTCATTAAAACTTAAAACAGTTAAAAGCCATCCAAGCCTTCATTTCACTAAGACAATCAAGGAGACAATTTGACAATTTGCATACATTCCAAATGTATTTGGTAGTTGTCCTCAAAAATAAACAAAATTATGTTATCTCAAGATTACTTTGTCAAATAGATATTTTTACAGTTAAAATCGTAACATCTCAGTATTTTTACATCCGAGATCATGAGTCAAGAGTGCAGAACAATCAGTAAATATAATGTTTTTCCAACAAATAGTGCTAAACTTTTGAAGAACAATCTGTTTTGAGCTCTGAGGATGTTAATTGACTGTATTTGCATGTGTTGACCGGCAGTAATTCGAATTAGTGATATGTTTAATAGTTTTATTCATGCAGAAAACAATCCACCAATCAGGATGATGCGACAAGCAAAGTCAGAAATCCTTAGCTCCACCCACTCACCCGCAGCACAGCAAATGACCTAATCAAGTCAGTCTCCCTACACTGTCAAATATTCATTCATTCATTCATTTTCATTGGCTTAGTCCCTTTATTTATCTAACTAATTTATTAATCAGCAGATGCCCTTCCAGCCGCAATCCAGTACTGGGAAATACCCATACACTCTCACATGCACACTCATACACTACGGCCAATTTAGCTTATTCAATTCATCTATACCGCATATCTTTGGACTGTGGGGGAAACCGAAGCACCCACACAAACACGGGGAGAACATGCAAACGTTCTCCTTGCAGCAGATTTTCATGTTTGTATGATGCAGGAATTCTCTATTTTGACTCCTTCAGAGATTTCATAAGCTCTTCCTGAGTTCTGAACTGATAAAATCCATCACAAAGAGTACATATAGGCCAGCACACACCATTGTTTTGATGTCCAGAATGTTCTGTCACAAAATATACATCATAAAAGCCATTTTTTGATTGGCCAGACTTTAAAATGGCAGTGTGAATCCTTAGCAAAGCTAAAGAATCAAACTTCAGGTGTGGACACTGAATTATGTCCTACTAGTGTCAAAGTATTTGCTTATAATTGCTATGTAAATACATTCATTCCACCTCTGAGCTGCATTAACTACTGTATAAAGACTGTCTGTTTGCCACTTCGGTATTGCATAAGAACGCAAATGGGCTCAATTTTAATTTCCCATTGACCACATAGTAGCATTTGCTTCTTTTATGTAGTTAAAATACCATCAAAATGTCCAAACCCAGCAAAGCACTTCAAACACTTCAGAGTGCACATACTAACAAAAGCCAACTAAACTCGCCACAGGATGAAAGCGATCACATGACCCCCTCTATTTGACCTCTGAGGCCACCTGCTGTGGAAAGATACAGTTGGGGAGCTTAAGAGCAGAAGTGCTGCTAGGCTTTAAGCGGCCGATGGAGGATTGAAATAGATGACTTTGCATCTCCCTCGGGTCTGCGGGGACCCTGGCTCGTGGTGCTGGCTCCCAGAGTGATTTTTAATCAGGGACTGTGACAAGTGCCAGTCTGTTCATCCCTAGCTGATGGCCCGCGGCGCTCCTCCTGAGCCCTGGTGAAGGAGAGATCGGCCATTACACCGCAGAAACACTCATCAGCCCTGCCTGATACTGCTCATTGACTCCCATGCTCCAAGAGCTGGAATAAGAGGCCTCCACCATGGCCTGGGGCGTGAATATTAAAGGGAACCCTGGGTATCAAGACATGTATGGCTTAATATAATGCCTCTTTGTGAAATATGTCGAAAACAAAACACACATATTTACGTTATACAAAACAATCCACATTTATTTTGGACCATGGCTGCTATTGTTTTCGATTATGTAATTTGGGTGCTCCACCTTCGGTGCTATATCAATTCCCATTATAATCGCACCAAAACCATTGATACAAAATGCACCTACGATGCCACATATGCCACTTTTGGTTGTAATTTTCAGTCAAAGAGATCTTGATCTTCATTACCATTATTTTTCCCCCATAAAGTATAACATTAAATCATGAAAAATGTGATAGTTATGTTGAGAAAATAAAGTAGCCAATAAACATATTGATGCCTGTCAACATCCATCTTCATTCTGTCGTCATAACTGGATAAAATGGGACACTTTGTGACTGGGGTTTATTTTGTGTCACTATTTCTGATGTGTTTATAATGGGAATTTACAGAGCAAAATAAATCAAGTCATCGAAAACAATGACAACGCCCATGGTCCAAAATAAAATGGAATAAATACATTTCTAAATATTTCTCAAAGAGGCATCATTTACATTATTGAGGAGATACATGTCTTGATACCCAGGGTTCCCTTTAAAAAAAAGGCAGTTCTACGGCTCATAGCGGTCCTCATTTATCTTTATCATGTTGGGATCAGGCCTGATGGTGATGGTGGTGTGAGGGGAATGGCTCTTTTTTGCAATTAAATCCTTTTTATGATGCACTCTTGTTACCAAAAATGCACCTTTCATTCATTAATGCACCAAAGTATTCCTTAGGTGAATGAGTGGTATTGTAGGCATGTGGAACAGGAAATGATCGCGTACAGAAATGAATGTGAAAAGAATTCATATACTGATAGATGTGTGATGTACACTTTAAAATGTACTTGTTTGCAAATTATGCACTATGATAAAACTGAATTGTGGTAATAATTGCAATTAGTATTAAATAACAGCAAATGGGCTATTTTTACATGACAACAATGTGCTAAAATGGTTTCTTCAGCATTTTCAAAAGTTAGATGTGATGATGATAAAATTGTCAAAACTATCTCTATTCACAAGCAGAAGTTGGATATGGAAGTTTTGGCTGATATCGATAACAGATAATTCTTTATATTTAAAGCCATGTCCAACATTAAATCATTTTTATTGTACAATCCTGTTGCATAAGTACAAGAATAGGGGCTGCTTTTTATTTGCTAATGCACTTGGTGTACTGTACCTTGAGTGAAAGAAAGGAAGTGTAGACATGTGGAACAGGAAATGGATGAAGTGACCTACTATAATTCATGTTCGAAGAATAAGGTCAGCGAATACTATTGTTGGGTTAATGGAACGGCCTATCAGAGCAATTTGGCACTTAATATTTGGCAATAAGGTCACTTAATATAAAGTGGGACTATTGAAATAGTATTAGAAAAAAATAGTTACATGTACAGATGACAATTGTCAAAACAAACCCTGTTCACAAGTAGAGATGCACGGATGTGGATAGATATTGATATCATTATTAGAGGGATGCTCTGATACCCCTTTATAATTAGTATTGCTCTTCATTTGTATGTATTCATTTCAATTCAATGTACTCAATGCAATCAATCATTTGGTATGATGCACTTATTATGCACATACATGTTTTACATTATACTTATATTTAAACATTATGATTTCTGCTGTAATTACATGTATAATTACACTGTTAACCCATCCGTTACACCTTTACCCACACTTAAACTTACCCTTACCTTGAAACCTGTCCCAAACTTTTTCTTTAATAAACAAATAAATAAATAATTCAAGTTTTTGTTGTACAATTTTAGGTTAGTTTGAAATTACATTTGTAACCCCCACTTTTCAAACCAAAGTTAAACCCTAGACAATGTGAACACAATAAGTATATTATACCTACTTTTTAGGCTTAACTACTGTAAGTATTCAGTAGTTAAGCCACTTAATATAAAGTGGGATTATCGTAAATAGTATTAGAAAACACACACACACGCATACACGCATACACGCACACACACACATAAAGAAATTGTGAAAAAAGCAATCCCTGTTCACAAGTAGAGATGCCGATATTGACGTTTTTGCCTATACTGATAACTCTTTATATTTGGCATGCAAATACTTTTATATGGTGCAGTCCTATTACAGAAAAATGCAAGAACAGGGGCGGCTTTTCATACACTAATGCACAGGGCTTACTTTGAGTGAATGAGAGGTAGACGCACGGAACAGGAAATGGATGGAGTGGCCTACTATAATTCATGTGGGAAGAATAAGGTCAGCGGATTCTATTATTGGGTTAATGGAACGGCCTTTTCAGAGCGATTTGGCTTTTAATTGAAACGCAGCACGGTGAGGTCTGTCTCTCAGTGGTGGGTTACAACAACAAAGGTCTTTCCTCAATAACTTTAATTAATACTACAGAGACTAGTTGTGCTCGCATGTATTTTAAAATATATGTGATTCTCTATGTAGCGTGTGTGAATGTGGGTGTGTGCGCAGAATGAATAAAGCCTTGTGTTAGGACTTTTTTATCTCATAAATGAGGTGTGTTACTTTATACTCAGTTTGACTAAGAACATAACCAATAAGCTTTATACTTTGGCTTTAGAATGAATAAAGGCTGTCAATTTGAGACAAACTGTTTTAATACAATAATTTAAAGGGATAGTTCACTCTAAAATTTAAATTAACTCACCTTTGTGTGGTTTAAACCTTAAGGATTTTCTTTAGTCTGTTAGGGTTAGGTTCATATTTTGAAGAAAACTGGAAACCTGTAACCTTTGACTTCCATAGTAGAAAAGACAAATAGTATGGAAGTCAATAGATACAGGTTTTCATATCTTATTTTGTGTTCAGCAGAACAAATAAGTCAAACAGGTTTGGAAAAAGTAAAGGGTGAGTAAATTATGGCAGAAATTGAACAGAATTAAAGAACTATCCCTTTAATATTCCATGCTTTACTCTTGACGTCCGAATTAAATATTTGTTGTTAAGATGTCAATCATTTATTTTCAGAATTTCATGTTTAATGTATTGTTTTCTTTGCTGTTTCTTTCCAGCTGTTTGTTAAATTTACCAAAAAACTCCTAAGTAAAAATACTTTCTAAACCAATTTTATTTCCCTTGTATGCATTTCCTATGCAAGTTTGAATCACAAAAGTATTTTTTCAATTCAGAAAAAGTTCTAAATGTATCATCAATATTTAATTAATATTTGATGTTTGATTGCTTTTTCATGCTATACAGTATGCTGCACCATAGGGCTGCACTGATATGACAATTTTGGTAGATACTTATACATATAACTTTATATTTGGAAGCCGATAAATAGGTGGAAAATACAAATGTGAATATGATTTTTTTTAACCCTTTCACGTATACGATCACACCAGTGTGATCAGCCTTGGTTGGTTCCTGAAGCGTACAATCATATCGGTGTGATTAGAATGTTCAGAGCACACCTCATCAACTGCTAAAATTCAAATCTGATGGCGCGCTTGTTATAAATCACAATTTATTTGTGCTTTTAAACAAATAACATTTATTTTAGGTTTCAGACATTCAAATACACATAACTACAAGCAAAACATACCATTTAAGATTTGTAAAATACACGCGGATGTCCATGAAGACGGCAATAATAATTATTTTTCAATAAAACTGGATGATGTGCTTTTTTCACATAAGATACACACTGTTTATGTTTCTAGAATATTTTCTCTATTCCTCTCCCAGATAATCAGTTGCTTACCTTCATGTGTTTCGGAAGAAAATTATGAATAAACATGACGTTAATCAAGCAGTTTGGATCTCTCCTGTGGTTGTTGCTAGAAGGGATACAGCTGTGATCGGAAGTTAATGAGAAGTATTTATATTATTTATTAAATTACGCATTAATTGTATTTTATTAGCGTCTGCCCTTACCTCAACCCTAAACCCAACCCTCACGTTAATGCAAAAATATTATTTGTTGTACAGTGTCAAAAATTATGCTATATTGACATGAGTATGGGGTGGTGCGGTGGCGCAGTGGGTAGCCTCACAGCAAGAAGGTCACTGGTTCAAGCCTTGGCTGGGTCAGTTGGCATTTCTGTGTGGAGTTTGCATGTTCTCCCCGTGTTTGTGTGGGTTTCCTCCGGGTTCTTCGGTTTCCACCAAGTCCAAAGACATGCTCTATAGGTGAATTGGGTAAGCTAAATTGTCCGTAGTATGTGTGTGAATGGGAGTGTATGGGTGTTTCCCAGTACTGGGTTGCAGCTGGAAGGGCATCCGCTGTGTAAAACATATGCTGGATAAGTTGGCTATTCATTCTGCTGTGGCGACCACAGATTAATAAAGGGACTAAGCTGAAAAGAAAACGAATGAATGAATGACATGAGTATGCTCAGACTTCACCATGCTGCAAGATATCACAATATAATTAGAACATTTGTCAATATTTACAAAAAAGGCCAAAAAGAAAGAAAATACGATATATACATAGATCATTGGGGTTGGTGGGTCATGTGATAAACTTGACGCGTCGCTATGGGAAATTTAGAACGCAATGGATTCTAAGTAAGGGTAAGAAAAAAAAAAAAAACTCACGCAGGAGGGTCAGCTGGAGTATTTAAGGGTGCACTCACACTATGCTATCAGGACTGTGCCCAGGCACTTTTCCCGGTCCGTTTGACAAGTGTGAGTGCTCTGAATCGGGCTCAGGCGCGGTTCAGTTGGCCGGCCCTGGCCCAGTTGGAAGAGGTGTGCCAGAGCGTGGTCCGGTTGTGCTTTGGCGCGGTATGCTTGTAGTGTAAAAAGCATGCATGAGCATGAAACTGAAGACCTGACGTCACTTTTAAGGGACTGTTTCAAATGGATTTATTAATCATTCTTACTTTTCAATGAACACGAACTGTCATAGTTTATTAAAGACGTAAACCCCTCGCTGCACGTCAGCTGATGCCTTCAGCAAACCTCCTAATACGTGAAGCACGATGACTTTATGATAATTCATGAGCGTCAAAAGTTGTGGATCTGTTCGGCAAAATATTTGACTGCGTGTCACTGCATCCCAAACCACTAAAATAATACAAAACGATATAACTAAAGCAATGTCCACTGTGCTGAGCGAGAGCGCTTCTCTTCCTGTTAAACTTAACAGTCGCATCATCGATGACAAAAGCGTGCTCAGGTTCGGAAGGCAAAAAATGCAATGTGAGTGTAGGCCGTGAGGGGAGAGGGGAGGGGGGACAATCGCACTTCGGCATGGTTCAAGGCAACCATGACTAGTGATAGTATGCCCTAAAACTCATGCGTGAAAGGGTTAAATAAAGCAAACAAAGACAGTGGACAATCCATTTCATTTAAATACCTTAACTGCAGAAAATCAGAAAACTGCAAAAAACACATCTAGTTTCTTATATTGCAGATAATGACAATTATTCAAATTAAATATCAGTCAATATCAATATGGTTTCAAAATTTGCACTTAATTTCAACTTTCAAAAGATTAGATTTTCAGCTCCTCAAAACTCTTCTGTCTTTTAAATGGAGCAAAAGTCATTAAAACAATGCATTTATTCTAGTCCTTCCTCAACTCAACTAATGCACTTAATGTTTCTGTGTACCTTGTACCATGTAAGATGGAGCAAAATATATATATAGAATACCAAGAGACACCAATAGTGTGCGCATAAAAATATATATTAGGCCATTTACAGTTAAATACACCACACGCACACACAGACACATCCCATTCCATAAAACACATTTTAGCACAGGCCGCTGAATTGGAATCAGTGTGGATTTTCCTCTCCCGTCTGCTAATACAAACCGACTATGAGAATCACAGATGGCCCCAATCATTACTTGTGAAGACTGTGATCTGTTATTATAAATGGACCATTACACTTTGTGAAGCAAAAAATAGAAATCAAACGCCATTCTCCATTAAAGCTTAATGGCTACCTTTTCATTTCAACTGCAACGGACCATCCAAACGCAAGCTTCTGTATTCTCCGAATGGATGTAAAGTTTGACTGGAGCCTGTGAAGTTAACAACATGCCTTTACACATATGTCTCTTTTAAGTTTAAATACATGAAATGACGGTAAAGCCGAATGAGATCAATCCCTGCTGGATAAACTTGCTGTTTTTCATGTCTAGTTAATGCAACAGCTCGTCCCCGCTGGAGCAGGTGGAGCGATTTATAGACGGAATGTTGGATGAGGCCTTGGAGATTAACTACAGCTATTTTTTACATTGATTTATTTAGCTTCTTTTTTTGGTTCAATGTTTTCACCTGAAATAATAATCATAAAAATTAATTTTTCTCAAGCGTAATCAAACTGTAGAATTTTGTTGTTGATCATTAACATACTACATTATTATTTATTTATTTACTTTTTTTTGTTTGTTTAGTCTTATAAAAACAACACCAGTATATCTCCCAATATGCAACCCATGGGCTAATTTGACACTATTTTTCCAGCTTTGATAATAGGGTGATACTGGAATATGAAACCAAAGCCGCGGGGCAGCACTTCCAGTATATATCTTTCGCTCCCCAGTCTGAGACACCTCATAATTTCTGCCTTCATATCGGTCACCATTATCTTATGCAGTCTTGTGACATGGCACAATTACAAGGAGAATGAGGTGCTCAATATTTCCTGCTGCCCTTTGCCTCTTAATTTCTGCACGGCCCGGCTCTCCGGCTCTCCGTCTCTCCGCAGGTTTGCATGTATCCGCCTGCCTGCTAGGCACATTTAAACTTCTGCTCAGAAGGGCGAATTGAAAGAGCGTTGAGTTCAAAGAGGGTAGGACAGAATCAAATGCATTTAATATCGCTATAAGAGTGCAGATCTGTCTTTTAAACTTTCCACTTTTTCTCTTACTGCATGACTAGCATACAAATAGAGATGGAGCGACAAGAAAATGTAGAGTGAGTTTAAGTGGTGAACTTGTAGAGAATCTACAGCTGTGACTCATTTTTTTATGACAGACCTTACTAAAACACATCTGAACAGAGCTAACTGATTTGCTAGCAGAATATTAGCAGCTAGGAAAGAGTTAGCTTCATGCTATTTATTTACACTAGCTAGTCATAAGTCAGTGAGTTTATTGAATCCACTTTGTCTCTTACTGCATGACTAGTAAACAAATAGAGAGATCAACTGACAAGAAAATGTGGAGTGAGATTTGATTTGAATTCGTAGAGAATCTACAGCTGTGACTCGTTTTTCACAAAATTTTTTACTAAGAACAGCTGAACAGAGCTAATTTTGCTAGCAGAGTATTGGCATTAGCACTGTGCTGTTTATCTACACTAGCTAGTCATAAGAGTTCAGTGATTTATTCAATCCACCTGGTCTCTTATTGCATGGCTAGTAAACAAATAAATACAAGGAAGTGTAGAGTGAGATTGAGTGGTGAACTTTTCATGACAAACCTTACTAAATACATCTGAACAGATCTAACTGATTTGCTAGCATAATATTAGCAGCTAGGAAAGTGTTAGCATTGTGCTATTTATTTACACTCGCTACAGTAGTCATAACAAGTCAGTGAGTTTATTAAATCCACTTTGTCTCTTTACTGCATGAGTAGCAAACAAAGAGAGAGATCGAGTGACAAGAAAATGTAGAGTGTGTATTGAATTAGTTTACATGAAATATCTTAATGAAACCAGCTGAACAGAGCTGAATGATTTGATTATTAGCAGCTAGGACAGTGTTATTCATTCATTCATTTTCATTCGGCTTAGTCCCTTTATTCATCAGGGGTCGCCACAGCGGAATGAACCACCAACTTATCCAGCATATGTTTCACACAGCAGATGCCCTTCCAGCTGCAACCCAGTACTGGGAAACATGTATACACACTCATTCACACACATACACTACAGCCAATTTAGTTTATTCAATTCACCTGTACCACATGTCTTTGGACAGTGGAGGAAACCGAAGCACCCAGAGGAAACCCACACGAACACGAGGAGAACATGCAAACTCCACACAGAAATGCCAACTGACCCAGCCGGGACTCGAACCAGCAACCTTCTTGCTGTGATGGGACAGTGCTAACCACTGAGCCACCGTGTCGCCCACAGGACAGTGTTAGCATTATGTTATTTATTTACACTAGCTTGTCATAACAGTTCAGTGTTTTTGATAAATATGAATCTTACATTTACATTGAATCATTTAGCAGATGTTTTTTTAAAAGCGGCTAACAACTGTGGAGACATACAGCAGTACACACAGGAAATACTAATTCCTGTGTGGTACAAATACTGTAGCTGAACAGAGTAAACTGTTTTACTAGCAGAGTTAGCAGAACTTTTGTGTATTTTGTAATTCATTGGCAGAGGACACTGCAAACTTTTCCTCAAATAATTTTTGGTGAGAACGAACTTGAATAGATTTGAAATCTGATTAAAAACCATTCAGAATCACATCTGTATTGCCTGAACTATGCCTTCACTAACATTTATTATACTTCTTTTACTTTTTCCTTTTTGAAATTATGTTTCAAACAGTCACCTAATCTATAGATAGTGAACATAGATGTTCTCATTCTTTGTCTTCTCACTAATATATATATATATATATAATAAAAAAAACAACACTTTCAGTCATATTAAGAGAAGCTGGTTGTTCCTAATCTGCAAAATCTAGAATAGTACATCTTCACAATATCATTAACTCATTCAATGTCCAAATAGACCTCTCATCAGAAAAAAAAAAATAAACAAATATATAAATCAAAAGACTAGACAAGATCGGTCCTGTAGAGCACCTATCAGCCACTAGCAAGCACCACAGCATACCAGTTATGAATTTTGCATATGTTCTTTGTCACTAAACCTCCCTAAAATGCAATTCTCATTTATTCATTTATTTTCTTTTCAGCTTAGTCCCTTTATTAATCTGGGGTCGCCACAGCGGAATGAACCGCCAACTTATCCAGCATATGTTTCACGCAGCGGATGCCCTTCCAGCTGCAACCCATCACTGGGAAACATCCATACACACTCATTCACACACATACACTATGGACAATTTAGCTTACCCAATTCACCTATACCGCACGTCTTTGGACTTGTGGGGGAAACCGGAGCACCCGGAGGAAACCCACGCAAACACGGGGAGAACATGCAAACTCCACACAGAAACACCAACTGTCCCAGCCGAGGCTCGAACCAGCGACATTCTTGTTGTGAGGCGAATGTGCTACCCACTGCGCCACCGTGCAGCCCTAAAATGCCATTTTGTATGATCTAATTCAATTGACATCTTCAATATTTCGAAAATGACCCATCAGCAGAATATGTCGCTGCCAGTGCTGACAGGGGTTAAGTGTCTGCAAGAGCCCAGGAGATGCTGCTGTGAACGAGGTAAACTGAGTCTACTTGGACTCTCATCCATGTCTCTGATAGATTCTCTGCCGAGTCAGAGTCAAACACACGGCCAGGCCTGCTGTTAACCTGCCACTGTCCTCAGGCTGGGTGACTCTCTGTCTCTCTCAAACTCTCTCTCTGTCTGTCTTCCCCCTGCCCTTCCCTCTAACACTGTCTGTCTCTTGAAGGACATTATAATTTTATACTCAATATAAAAAAATGTGAGTGGTTCACGTTGAATGCAAAGGCTTTTGCCCTTAGGCTAGGCTGGTTGCCAGGGTGTTGCTATGGAATGAGTTCACACTGCATGATTTTCAAAAACGTCGGTTTTTGTGTTTTCACATTGCATTTTCTGGTGCTACACTGTAAAATGTATCTGCAAATTAGCAGTTTTCCGTATTTAGTGATTCATGTTTTTATCTTCCCCTGTTTATTTATGCTTTTGAATTGCATTATGGGATTTTTTAACTTTGAATAGTTCAAAAAGGTGACTTTTATTAAAATTTTTAATAGTTTAAATTGATATATTGTCTGGGTTGGTGTTGGATATTACGGAACAAAATCCTTAAATGAACTGCCAGTACATTTTCTGTTAGTTTACAAACATATTTCTCTCTATATTATTTCTTATACATTATTTTATTTCAAACGCTTAAAATGTCAATACAAGTCATTTTGTTAAACTGTAGAGTTGAACTTTCAACATCAAAAGTTGAGAGAGCAGAGATCAAGCTCCCATAATGCAATTCACAACGGTAAATAAACACTTGTGAATCACAAAATATGGAAACTGTTAAATAACAGATTTTTTACAGTGTACCTTCACATTTCTGGGTGCTATAATGTTGATACATGGCCAAAGTTGTTCTGAGCCCTTTAGCTTCTGTATATGCGGTTTTGACATTTTACACAATTTGCCCTATTGCATAGGGTCTTAGGGGCTGCCAGATCTTGTGTTCCATACACACACGCAACAATAGTCAGGAGATGCTCTTCTGCATACAAATGTGGCCGTCACCATATATAATATACATTAGATGCAATTTTGACCTCTCCAGACTGGTTGATGTGTCCAACATTAACAATTTTTATTATTAATAATGAAGGATCAGTCGTCACTCTTAGTTTTTCTTTTTTTAGAGCCTCTGGTTTAAAATAAAAATAACAATATTCAACAAAATCCCCACAAAATAGATATAACATGTATCGCCTATCACAAATGTATTTCTATTGTATTTGATTGGCTAAATCATCTGCTGAAGTCTGTTGTGCATTCATACATGTGATTAGCTACTGTTGCACAATATAGGTTGGTGCATTTGAACAAAACAGATTTATTAAACAGACATATTTATTAAAATAATATTTTAGTCACCAAACATCTTCAGAAATAGAAAAGAAAATACATTTAAATTACTGCGAAATATTGCAAAATATATAATATTTTAATATTAATATTAATATTAATATAATATATATATATATATTATAAACTACAAAATTCCAACAACAATTTTATATATTTTTTGTTTCTCTTGATTTTTGCTCTTTTGTACAGAGTGTACAAGTTCAGATTTATCTTCTAGACCACAGGTGTCAAATTCAATTCCTGGAGGGCTGCAGCTCTGCACAGTTTAGTTCCAACCCTAATTAAACACACCTGATCGAACTAGTTGAGTACTTCAGGCTTGTTTGAAACCTACAGGTTAGAGTGCAGGGCTGCGGCCCTCCAGGAACTGAATTTGACACCCCTGTTCTAGACAAATTGTCAAAGCTATCATAGTGTTAATAAACATTACAGAACACCTCTTGTTAACTAGCACCACAATTTGAGGTATCACTCACAGCACACACACACACACACACAGGCCATGCAGGATGAGCTCAGAATTGAAGTTAAACCCTCAGGATTACGGGTTTGTTCAAGCAATTCAAGTATGACCAAAAGTAATAGTGATGCTTCCCTAAACAAACACCGCTAACAATTGCAGGGGCACAAAATGCTTGTAAGCGTGAGTGTGTTTGCTAAAAGAGTTCTTTTCGAATAACAGGTTTAAAGCTACTTTTTTTTTTTTTGAGCCAATTCAAACTCTTCAAGGAAACCAGGAAGATAACTCATTGAACTTCAGATCCTAACCCCCACGCATCAAGAAATGGGAGGAAGAAACGGCAAGAAAATTTCAGTACAAATCATAGCAACGTCAAACGTGGACAGAATCTGAATGCAAATTCGCTCGGCTGCTGTGATTTATGAAATAGTTGAAGCAGCTGTTATTCTGAAGTGAACGGATGGACAAACAGCTCAGCAGCGGAGAATAGAGCGAGACTGAGCGATGACCCTCACAAGCCCTTTCTCACTACAGGTAGAGGAATGTGTTTGGTGAGCTAATTGTTCGTGGAAAATTGAGTTGTCATTTCACAGTGAACACACACACGCACGCACACACAGCTAATACTCTGAGCTCAAATTGTACAGAAAGATGACTGCGTGGTGCAGATTGTACAGTTACACAAAGCGCTCTGTATGAATAAAGACACCTGCATCAATATCTGTATAGGGCATGCAGCCAATTGAAGTGACACTTTCCACTTATCTTTCTGATGCGAGAGAAGTTAAAAAGAGAAGAAAACCATTGCTGAGTTTTTCCAGACAGTGCTAATTATAAAGAACGATTGTTGGCACAAACTGCAATCCCAACCATTTATCCCCAGCAGAGACTGTGAGTCTGATTTGACGGTTGTGAACGTAGAAGAGTTAATTACACTCCCCATGTTAAATAGACACACTCGATAGAGCAGAAATCAGCTTCTCTAGCTGGCGCTTGTAAAAACGCTTTATACCTGATGCAGCAAATGTCATTCTATTTTAACACAGAGGCTATGGGAAACACTGTTTACACAGCAATGATGATGGTTTTCCTTTTGTGTTTTTGTGTACAGATGACATTATTCTGATTTTTTTATCAGTTCCTGTTTACAAGGATCTATAAAAATGACTAAAAACAATGTTTTATGCATGCTAGGCCAGTAGGTTGTGATGTCACTTTGTAAAGAAATACTGCAGGCTCTATTTTAAAGCATATGTGTAACAATTTTAAGCACATGTGTAACAAATCATAATGTAATAACAGCATGTAATGTAAAAACTGAACATAATACATGGTCGAAAGCCCATGGCACAGGTGCACTTAGGGGATGTCCAAATCCACTTTTTAAGGATGTGAAACATGTAATTGTAATAAAAACATTATATTTTACATCATTCAATACATTTACATACATTTAACCCTTCAATTTGTAATATTTAAAGATGTCTGTGTGCTGCTGTGTATTACTCTGTGTGTTACAAGCAATATGTATGTACATATATAGTATATTCCATAAGTGCATATCACTAACATGCTCTTTAAATAAAAAAAATTTAATGTACCATTTTGACCAGCGCTTGCTCTCTTTCTTCAGAGAGCAAGAGCCCCACGTTCCATCATGTATACTTTCTACAGTGGTGCCATCGAGAGCATCCTGACCTGCTGCATGGTACAGAGCCTGAACCGCGTCATGTCGGAAGACCTTGCAGCACATTGTGAGAACAGCTGAGAGGATCACTGGTGTCTCTCTCACCGCCCTCTCAGACATCTACCACTCCCGTCTTAACCGGAAAGCCATCGGGATTGCAGGTGACCCATCCCACCCATCTCACAGCTACTTCAGCCTGGTGCCACATTGTGCTGGATATACGGTTTGATAGGGCCCTGCATGCTTGCAGAAATAGGGCCTAGTTCACCACTTTTGTTATGGCTATTAAGTATTTGCACAAAAATGATCACCATTTTCACAAAATTACATTTGTGGTTTACACTATCTTGCGCTTTGAAACCTGTTTTTAAAAATTTACATTTTCATGCCCCCAAAATGCCAATGGTATATAAAGACAAGACCAAAATGCTTTTGGTTTTTCATATTTAGTAGAAAGAAATAGTCAAAAATGTGTCAAAAATTCTATTGTGTAAACAACCTGTAAACTAACAAAATTACCAATCAAGGTTTTTATATGCCAGTTTATAAGTGTACTGTACATTATCTTTTCTGGTTGCAGTGTTCATTTTTCACAGTCACAGTCACAGATATATTTGTGTGTACATACATAAGGTCACACACACACGCACACACACACACGCACGCACGCACGCACACACACACACACACACACACACACACACACACACATATATATATATATATATATACGATTGAGATACTGTATTGAAGATATGTCATTTTTTTAATATACCCTTTCTTTACTTAATAAAATAGACACAATTTTTTTTTCAGATACAGTATGGGCACAGAGATGGATGTAAAAGGAATGTGATAAGCTGATTGTAGTCTTTGGTAAATTGCCATACCTGAGTGCAGTTTTAGAAATGTAATATTGAAAGATTTGTTCAGAATCTCCAGAGAAGGCAAATTTGATTGTCTTTTTATCTCTGGAGAAAATTCATAAAGGAGATATAATTTGAATTCTTTAAGGCGATATAATTTGATATCTTGAAGTAGACATAATTTGCTCCCTTTTTAATCTCATTTGTCCTTTTTAGATTAAATTAAAGTATAATTAAAGTACATACGCAATTAAACTACTAAAGAGCTCACAAAAGACACATATACATGTCTTTTCTCAGGCAAAACAAATGCACAAGGGGAGAAAAGAGAGAGAGAGAGAGATTTGAAGAAAATTTACAAATAGAACGTAAAGTGTCTCAAAACATATATTTATTTTTTGCTCCCTAATGCTGTCTTGGAGAAATAAGTCAGATAGTAAAAGATATTTCATATCTGAATTTTCTTCCCAGTGGGTTTGCCTCAATTTCTTATCATTGCAGCATGCATTTGCAAATATTGGCCGATGTAAATCTGAGCCATATGGCACCTAAGCACAGCTAATCCAAACAAACGCCCAATACATCCTTTGCTGGTCATGCTAAACAGAAAACCACCAATCCGGTGTTCCAGCAAGTAATGTGAAGTTTACTGATAAGATCTTGCCGAGCAGCACAGGAAAAAAAAAGAAATCCAGATTAGAATTCCATATACTGTAGATATTTTCTCCATCACATCGGCTGCACAAAATTAACTACAGATCGCCTACTGCGCAGTTCTCGACAGGCCGTCCTATTATGGCTCCTTTTGGGGCTTTAGATCACAAAGTGCATTCAGGAGTTCAGTGAATTTGTGCTGAAAAAGCAAAGCTTCCCGATTCCTGCCTGTGCCTATCTATACAGTAGATGGAGGAGATATCTGCCGTCATATTGCCGTGACCTGCATCACATTTGTCTTTGGAAGAAAAGACAACACGGGCCAGCTTAATTGGGATGCATAAACAACAACAAAATGTCAGAACCAGAACACAGAGGAATAAGCATCTCCCGATAAAGGTTACAATCCACTGAATGAATATTGTTAGGAAATCTTTCAGACACAGCACTGTATGTTGGGCCAAAGCTAGTGAGGTAAAAAGTAGGGCCCACAAACGCACATTAAGGCCCAATCCCAATTCTATTTTTGTACCCCTACCCCTTCCCCTTCCCCTTGGCCCTTGAAACAGAGTGTGAGGGGGGGGGGCTTCAAAATTTACCCCTAAGAAATGGGACACCACTACAACACCTGCACACATCATCATATGTCATCGCGATCTCTTACTACATATGAGATCGACGATCGCGACTGCTGTAGTCATTCCAGTTGCATTATATTTTGGTATTTATCTTCAGGAAATCACTGAAGGCAACGATATCATGTTATCATAATGATATAATGTGGCAATAAGATCGTAACTGTACTGTGCATGTACACCGTGGTCATATTCATCTATGTAAACACACATTAACATTATACCAGACACTGTTAAAAGGTAATTCCCGGTCACCAGACTTTTCTGACAGGGTATTCGAGTGTCAGATGTGAAAGTATGTTGTGGGACTACTATACAGGAGTTATTATTATGGATTATAGATAGTGAAATTTAGCTGGTTTTTTTATCCTTTTTTTTTTAAACGCATGACGGTAAAACACGAACGCCGTTATGGATGTATTAAAACATATGCTTGTTTGTTGTAAAAATTTGTAATAATGACAAAAAAATACTAATTTGTGCATCTCCTGACTTCCGTCTGCAGCCATGCTGTGCCACAGCGGAATGAACCACCAACTTATCCAGTATATATTTTACACAGCAGATGACCTTCCAGCTGCAACCCAGTACTGAGAAACACCCATACACTCTCACATGCACACAAATACACTACGGCCAATTTAGTTTATTCAATTCACCTATAGCGCATGTCTTTGGACTGTGGGGGAAACCGGAGCACCCGGAGGAAACCCAGGCGTACACGGGGAGAACCCCATTTAGAGCCACCGTGTTGCCTAATTTCAGAATTTCAGAGCATAATTTTCCCTCATTTGAGCAGCATTTTTAAACATCATCTGTCTTTGCTTTTGCTCAAAGATTGCAGCAATAAGTAACCCATAATGCAGTTGAATGCCAGCAAAAATACATTTTGCTGTAGAGTAATGAAACATCTGATTTTTTTTGCAAAGACGACATCCACAAATACAAAGTGTTTAGTAAAAATCAGCAGAAAGGGTGACCGTGAGTTTGATTGCGTGGAAATGTGAAGTTTTCTTATCTCTCAAATCCCAATCTAGGCATCTGTAATGAAATCCCATCAGAGACGACAAAAATCAATCCTACAATCCCCTTTAATCACTCGTGAAACTGCAAATCCTGCATGTGCATATTAAAGGGATATTTCACTGCAAAATGACAATTCTGTCATCATTTACACTCACTCGTATTATCCCCAAACTGCATGTATTTCTTCTGACAGATACAATAGAAGGGACTGTGAAAAGCATATACGTACAGTCTCAAAAATAAATGTACAGAAGTTGAGCGGTACTTATTAATATGTACCTTTAAAGGGACAGTTGATTCAAAGGCAAAAATGTACTCATCATTTACTCAAGGGGTTCTAAACTTGTATGAGTTTCTTTTTTTTCTGTTAAACACAAAACAACATATTCTGAATGTTGGAAACATAGTAGGAATGAAATACTATAGAAGCCAATGGTTGTTTTTTCAGTATATTTTCCTTGGTGTTAGAAAGAAACTCAAACGGGTTTGGAGCAAGTGTGGATGTCTAATGTGTAGATGTTTTTGTGAACTATGTCTTTAAGGTACCAATTTGGACCCTTCAAATATAAAGAGATATTTGTGACAGATTTTGTACCTTTCCAAGAGCGTAGAAGCCCATGGACGTTTATTGTATGAAAGAAACAACAAGACCCAATTTAAAAAGTCTTCTTTGTGTTCCACAGAATAAAGAAAGTCATATAGGTTTATATCAACTTGATGGTGAGCAAATGATGTGAACTATAAGCCAGCAGTACTATCATCCATCACAAAAGAAGATTCATTTTCTGTTCGGTTAAGCCTGACAACAGTCTCGACCAGTGGCAGTGGTCTGGGGTGTGGCTTGATGCTTCTCCAACCTATAGCAGATCAGGGTTTGGGGGTGGGGGTTGAATGTTTGGGTAACCTCTTAAAAAACAATACTTTCTGCAAGTCTTTTTGATGTCTAGAAGCCAATAGATAACACACTTTACCACTTCAAAATTGCAGTTAAATATCTTCACATATAGCACTGAAAAACTCATGCATTGCCATCCAAGTTACAGCCCCGCCTTATGAAAAAGGGATCTGAGCTCAAATGAATTATCATGAACAATTATCATTGAGTCCTAATGAGATCTGCGGTCCCTATCGGCCTGGCGCTTTGCTCAGTCAGGGGAAGAGAGAGCGGATTAGCTCTAATCCTGCCAGATTGCTCGATCCGAACATCTTAATTTATTCCATCCCCTAAGACTAAATGACAAATAGGATATTAGCATAAGAACACCAAAAAAGTGCAACCAACCCCTGTGATAGCGAGATTACAGCGGAGACCTTTTAGCACTCTGGTTCAGCTGGAGCTGCGAGCGCCGAGAAGTTGTCTCTGGAAACCTGCGCGTCACGTATAGACGCTGGAGTCCGGGTGACTACAGTTCAAGGAGATCTGGAGGGAATGAAGTGTTTGGCTGAGACACAAGATGAATGCAGAGCAGAGCTATCAGCCCGCCATTTATTCTGAGCTTAAAGCATCCTATTTAATGTAACCCATGCAGATATGAATCAGACGGCAGGTTTTTTTTCCCTTCAAAATAAGAAAAGAAAAGGGAAATGCTAGTTCTGAAGTCGAGCGGTGGAGTTTTTAATGCATTGCCAGCTATCACCAGAATGTTTGGAAACTTTCTGCCCTAAAGATAGGCTGTTTAGTCTGAGAGTACTAATGAGCACTCGGCGTTCCTGTGAACATAATGCATTCAATTCTAGCAGCGTCACCCTGGTGCTTTGATTGACAGGATAAGCTGTTTCTATGTAATGGAGCAATTCAGCAATTCATTGTGGGAAGTTGCGGGCCTAACACTTTTACTCACTTTTACACACCTTCTCTTTGGCCTACAACACCTCTTTGCCAATGATACCTTTACTGGCGCGGGGATAGGAAAACCTGTGAGTTACATGAGATGAAACATATGCAGTGCACCTGGTTTGTGCTAGTGAAAAAAGAGTATAGCGCCATTATGGTTTGAGTCCCAGCTCACAAATCTTTCCCGATCGCAGAACGGTTCCCTGATCCATCTCCTATCTCTCTTGATTTAACTGAAAATGATATTTCTGTTATTTATTTTTAATCATACTATTATATTGTTTCTGCACTTACTTGCCTGCCAGTTGAATTTGTGGGAAAGTTTTTGCAGTGTTTACATGTTTATTATTGCATATATGTTTATATACTTAAAAAAAAACCTACATTTTGTGAATTTTTGTAGAAAAAAAACACACAACATGTACAAAATGTAGGTGTATTTTGAAGTAAATTTCAAAATCAATCTCATCTCGTTTTCGTGAACCCAGTCTCATGTCCTGCCTCATCTTGTGTCTTGTCACACACCTAATATTTATATAGCAAACCTACAAAATCAATCACTGCATTCCTTTTTTTTCTTGTTTAAAAAGCTTTTTCACTATGAATATGTATTATTAATACTTGATTATAACAGGGAAAAAAACATGCCAACTTTAGTAAGGGCAAAGCAACTTGTCAATCACATGGTATCGACCAATAGTGATCCAGTCAGTGCCAAATAGACAAAGTCTATTGCAAGTTTATATTCTTGCCAACTTTCACAAGGGGTGGGATCAATCACACAATTGACCAATAGCGAACCACAGTGATCCAGTCAATACCTAAAAAATCAGGCACTGCATTACTGTTTCTCTTTTTGTTTTTCTTGCTTGAGAAGCTTTTTTACTTGAATATGTCACAGCAGGGAAAATATAATACTGCAAGTTTTGTTTATGCAGACCTTAACAAGAGGCGGGTCAATGTGCAAATCACACAATTGACCAATTGCGAACTACAGTGACCCAGTTAATACCTGGTGGAGAAAATCAAGCACTACTTTTTATTTTCCTTGTTTAAGAAGTTTTTTTTTTTTTCACTTGAATATGTCACAACAGGGAAAAATAAGACAAAACAAAAACCAAAAAAATCACTATTAAAGTATTCTGCTTCATGTCGACTTTAGTAAGGGCAGAGTAATTTGTCAGTCACATGAAATCAACCAATAGTGATCCAGTCAGTACCCAATGGACAAAGACCATTGCAAGCTCCTATTCTTGCAAACTTTCGCAAGAGGCGGGGTTAATTACACAATTTACCAATAGCGAACCACAGTGATCCAGTCAATACCTTTTTTTGCTTGTTTGAGAAGGTTTTTCACTTGGATATTTCACATCAGGGGAAAATTAGATTAAATGAGAAAATGAGATTAACCAATAGCAAACTACAAGGATCCCGTTAGCCTAATCGACTTAATCATATCCCACCTAACATTTTTTCATGTTTGAGAAGTCATCTCACTCAGAGACACTGCAATCCCTCATACACCGCAATGAAGCATAAAAATCACAACTTCTGTTTCATGCTGACCATATATGCTGCTTGTGGGTGATCTGAACATACAAGCACACTATTGCGTGAAACAATGTATCACATGGTCAAAAGCTGATTGCTGATTTGTTGAACAGTGGAATAAACAGTGAACAGTGGAACAAAGAAAAGCACTCACTGACTTAATGAAGCAGACTTTAGAAGTCTTTGACAGTCCGTCTGAATTCTGCTAATGCGGAGGAAGTTTTCAGAACAGAGCTTGGCACTGCAATAGATTTCCCTGTCATGAACAGTATGTCACTGTCAAATGTTTCCGGAGTGGTTTAAAATTCAAATCTCCACAGACCAGCTTTAGCATCAGATTTATACTTTCAAATGACAGAAATTTTGAAAGATGCAGAACATGTTTCAGCAGGTCAAAATACAAAGAAAAAATACTTAAAATGATTCACTTTAAAACTCTAAAACTTGGAAGTAATAATGTTTTTCCAAACCCATACTGCTGTTCTTCATTTTAAAACACAACTGATAGTTTTCATTATTCAAGAAATATTCAAGAAAGTAATTGACTTGGACATCGACTTGGGATGAGAGCAATAAAACTAATAAAATAATGGATAGATAGATGGATGGATGGATGGATGGACGGACGGACGGAGATAGATAGATAGATAGATAGATAGATAGATAGATAGATAGATAGATAGATAGATAGATAGATAGATAGATAGATAGATAGATAGAAGAAAATAGATCAAAACAAACAAACAAATAACAG
>CAIGQV010019070.1:26344673-26374061 GCA_903798115.1 Danio jaintianensis | reverse complement strand
TAAAAGCAATGGGTTTACTTACATATTTTAAGTAAAGTCAACTAATCACTTTAAAAGCAATGTGTTTACGCACATATTTTAAGTAAAGTCAACTAATTGCTTTAAAAGCAACAGGTTTCCTCACTTATTTTAAGTAAAGTCAACTAATCGCTTTAAAAGCAACAGGTTTACTCACATATTTTAAGTAAAGTCAACTAATCGCTCTAAAAGCAACAGGTTTATTCACTTATTTTAAGTACAGTCAACTAATCGCTTTAAAAGCAACGGGTTTACTCACATATTTTAAGTAAAGTCAGCTAATCGTTTTAAAAGGAACAGGTTTACTCACTAATGTTAAGTAAAGTCAACTAATCAATTTAATAGCAATGGGTTTATTCACTTATTTTAAGTACAGTCAACTAATCGCTTTAAAAGCAACGGGTTTACTCACATATTTTAAGTAAAGTCAACTAATTGCTTTAAAAGCAACAGGTTTCCTCACTTATTTTAAGTAAAGTCAACTAATCGCTTTAAAAGCAACGGGTTTACTAACATATTTTAAGTAAAGTCACCTAATTGCTTTAAAAGCAACAGGTTTACTCACTTATTTTAAGTAAAGTCAACTAATCGCTTTAAAAGCAATGGGTTTACACACATATTTTAAGTAAAATCAACTAATCGCTTTAAAAGCAATGGGTTTATGTGGTAAATGTGGGTGTGCCCAGAGCATAGGGAGCAATGAACACTGTGTTGGGACTGTAACTGGTTACTGGGTACAGTGTTACTGAATCAGGTGTGTTAAATGAGATATGTATTCAGAGTGTTGGGGCACGAGAACTAGAACTGACAACCACTGAGATAAACTACAGGCCTATGTAATCTACTGTACTACAAACACCAGCACACAATGTGTTATGCATCTTTAAGGACTTAAAAAAGTAAAATGACTGCCGCAAAACTTAGTAAATCATGCTCTGTGATTCATTTAAATATAAAATAAGGTCGGCGCTAAATATCGTTGTGTCAGTGCCTTTTCAGGGCTAATGTTTCACTGCATGTCTTTAATAACACCTGACAGGTTTTAATGCCAAAAAGGGATTTGCGCTGACCCAAGCTGTTGCTAAATCTGGCCCTTTCTCTTTGCTGTCTGATGCACATCATGGGTTTGGAAATATTTGGTATCGGAGAAGAGTAATCGGCATTCAAACAAAGGACATGTCATTTTTATAGTAAAGGTTGCCAGCACCAGCAGAAATACTCATGGCACAACTGTATTTTGACACAATTTAGCATTTTAATACAGGAATTAATTAATTTATGGAGTAACAAAAATGTATTTTTACATTGCTGTATTATTGCTAGCAAAGAGAATGATTCTAATCAAATCTCGATGCTCTGTGGCTTAAGTTTCACCCTCATTTTGTTCCAAACACACATATAACTTCTTTCTTTTGTGGAAAACAAATGATATTTTGAATGTTGGCAAGTTGTTGACTTCCATTCTATACATACAAACATATACAAACATACATACATACATACAAACATACATACATACATACAAACATACATACATACATACTGTACATACATACATACATTGACAATTAATGTCTCACCAAACAGGGAATTCTTTTTATGTGTTTTATTTATTTTAAATTACATAATATTATTAAATCATTATTATATTATGAGAGTATAGATGCATACTATTAAACTAGAATTAGCCCTAACATGCATTTTATTTATGTATTATTAATGTCTTTATATCTTGCAAAATTGTTCTTTCTTTCTTTCTTTCTCCTCCTCCTCCTCTTCTTTCTTACTTTTTCTTTCTTTCTGTTTCTTTCTTCCTTCCTTCCTTCTCCTCCTTTTCTTTCTTTCTTTCTTTCTTTCTTTCTTCCTTCCTCCTCTTCCTCCTCCTCCTCTTTCTTTTTTTTCTTTCTTTCTTTCTTTCTTTATTTGTTTCTTTCTTTCTTTCTTTCTTTCTTTCTTGTAAATCCTGTAAAATCACTGTGAGTCATGATACACATGCAAAAACCATGCACTTTTTAAATTAATTTGATTAAAAAAGAAAATAACAAAGGGGGATGTGCTAAGCTGATCAATTATGCATTCTACTCCAGACCTATATAAAAGACATTTAATTAATTCTATTTATATATTCAAATATGCATAGTGTTGGATTTTTTCCATAACACGCCTTTCTTGCGTGCGTAGATCCTCAACTCAATCCAATCATCCCATTTTGCCAACAATCAACATTCAGTTCAACAGCAATGTTCAATCCGTCCATATTATCCAAATGCACAATTCTTCATTTTATGACACTGTCCTGAATGGATGTACTGTAATTAGGCCACGAGCTCCATTAGGAGCCTTGTTTGGAGAACGAGCCGCTCAGCCCATCTGCCTAATGAGTTGAAAAGGTCTCAACTCCTATTAAAATATCTACCACTGAGAGAGAGCAGAATAGCCTATATCAAATTCTATTATTGTCATACTTCATCTAATTACTTCAAATGTCCGGACCATTTCTTACGCGGGATTAAACTATGACATGATTACCACATTATTAAGGGAATATGCAGACTGTCTCGTTGCAATGTGTGCATTGTAAATGTGTCTCCATACGCCCCTGGAGCAATTTTGTCTCTTGGTGCATTAGCAAACAAATCATTCTGCATAATGTTAGTAAACAATCATCCTTTCATACAGAGTATGTGTGCATACAGTGCGAGCAGAAGACGCATCTCAAGCGCAATATCATTCATCTAGTTGTTAGCAGGTCTATCTTTAGACCAGAGGTTGAGTTAGTTCCATTCAAAGATGCGCATTAGACTTATGCGCAAAACTGAAATATCGCATAAACATTCGAGAATAATGCAGTGTTGTCATTCAATGGGCCAAAGAGAACAAAATTGTATGTTAAATCTTCTAAATGCAAATTCTGCCACTGTTTTTGAGCAGAGTAGGTATAGTTATTCTTAAAACTAACATACTGATGATAATAAAATCTAAAAAACTTTATTTTAATTTCACTTTAAGTCCATATCACCCATCCCTTGCAACTCTCCAAATGAATTATTTTTAATCACTATAAGAATATTGCTGCACTGTAAAAAAAAATACTGGTTGCCTTAAAATTTTAGGATCAATTGAATTAACCTTAGGAGTAATTTTAACTTATATTATATTAATCTTAAAACAGCTTACGTAACTCATAAAATTAAGTTGGAGCATGATTAACTTAGTTTAATAAGTTACAATTAACTAAAAACGCATGTTGTCATGACTTATTGACCATATAATGTTTTACAGTGTACAAACAAAACCTCTGTAAGGGCAAATCTGCCTTCAGATTTAAAAAAAAGAAAGAAAAAAATATGTCATTGATGGAAAATTTCCACTGCTATAATATATGCTTTATGAATGAATAGTGTGAAACTGGACTCCTGACACACAGCCGACAGTGTCTATAACTTGTCCTTCAGGTTTTGTATTTCATTTTTTTTTTATTTCTCTGACAGCATCTAAAGCTCAGTCTTTCTTGCGCTACAGCTGTCTGTAGTAAATTGCCAGAGCTCTCTGAATGCATGCAAGGATTGAGTTGAGAGGATTGGAGGTGAAGTCAAAGCCTAACAAAGACACAGCTCCAGCTCATCAATGCAGGTGGGTGTTTTCCCTTGTCAACTTTGCTTATTAGAGGAATTGAGAATTGGTCTAGGAGAGAGCGAAAGGTTCAAAGGTTATAAAGCACACCCACCTCCCATAAATGAAGATGGAAACTCAGACTCCAAACTTCTGCTGGCCTTTGACTGGAGCTTCTTTTTAGGCAGAAAACCTGATTTAGCAAGGTTATCAAAGGGATGCTTCAATCAAAAATCAGCATTTGCTGTTCATTTGCTCACCCTCAGGATGTTCAGTTTGTAGGTGATTTTATTCATTCAGTAGAGTGATAAAGAAGAATCTATCTATCTATCTATCTATCTATCTATCTATCTATCTATCTATCTATCTATCAAATGCAAGCCTACTGGCACTTGAAAAATGTTAAAAAACATAGTCAAAACAAAATTAATATTCTCAATGCATTAGTCGATGTTAAACATTTTATTTTTAATGGTTTTAATCTGCTTGCTTTTGTATTTTAACATCACTTTCGTAATGCAATGTTTAGAGTTCTAGTAGTTTTCTTTTCTAATGGTTTCCTATGGGAGGAAAATGCTTAGTTTACCATGTTTTGTTCATATTCTGGGTTCATCTGCTTGCTTGTACATACAGTATATTTTTTAACAAACTGTATACCCAATTTCGCCTTTATATGACACTTTCTTAATGTATTAAAACTCATTAAGATTTTCTTTCTAATGGTTTCCTATGGGATGAAAATGCTTAATTTGCAGTTTACCATGTTTTGTTCATATTCTGGGTTTATCTGCTTAATTGTACATACAATATATTTTTAACAAACTGTATACCAAATTTGGCCTTTATATAACACCTTCTTAACGTATTAAAATGTTACGATTTCCTTTCTAATAGTTTCCTATGGGAGGAAAATGCATAATGTGTAGTTTACCTAATTTTGTCTTTTAATTTCACTTTCTTAATGCATTAAGTCATGTTAAGCATTTTCATTCTAGTAGTTTTTTATGGGATGGAAATGCTCAATATGCAGTTAACCATGTTCATAATCTGTTTTCATCTGCTTGCTTGTTCAAAATATCATTTATTTGTAACAAACAGTATACCAAATTTGGTGTTAATAGGTTACATTTTTAATGCATTTGAAGTTGCATTACAATTTTTTTTCTAATGTTTTTTTTAATGGAAGATAAATGCTTAAAGTGCAGTTTAGTGTGTTGTGTTTATATATTGGATTCATCTGCTTGCATGTCCCATACAGTGAATATAATTTATATACCAAAATGTACCTTTTTTTTGTTTTCTTTTTACATTTTAATTGCAGTGAGCAACTTTTTTCCCCATATTAATAATTTAACAATGTCACAAAATACACACTTTTCCATTGCTTTATGAAATTGCATGCATTCATAAGAGATGTATTTTAACAGAAATTTAGGACTAGTTTAGTAGTAAAAAAATGCTCCTATGTATAATTATTTAATAATAATTAAAACAAAACCTTACACTAAAAGGTTTGCAGCATAAAGTATTGGAAGATCATTTAGCTATTTTTCAGGTAATTGTATATGGTTGTATTTAAAAAATATGAAAATAGTTCATGTTAGTTAATGTGTTTACTAACATGAACAAACAATGAGGGGCAGCGTGGTGGTGCAGTGGGTAGTGCAGTCAGCTCACAGCAAGAAGGTCGCTGGTTCGAGCCTCGGCTGGGTCAGTTGGCATTTCTGTGTGGAATTTGCATGATTTCCCCATGTTTGCGTGGGTTTCCTCCGGGTGCTCCGGTTTCTCCCACAGTCCAAAGACATGCGCTATAGGTCAGTGGTTCTCAACCACCGGCCCGCGGACTGATCCGTGGATCAATTGGTACCAGGTCGGACAAGAAATCATTAATTATTTCCGTTTTATTTTTTATCTGAGTCTGAACGATCTTTTATTTAGAAAAATCAATTATTTTGAAAAATTACCGTTTTCTCTCGCTTACATCTCGGTCACTTGAGCACCCAAATATAACCCACAAGCAGCAAAATGAGAAGAAACAAGACGTCTTTGGAAAGTTTCTTTGCTAAGAGTAAAAGGCCCAGTAAAGGAGCCACAAACTGCCAAGGAGTAGATCTGCAACCCATTTGTCAACAAATCAGGTGAATCCACCATGTCTGTGCAAGAAGATCAACTACTGGAGATCGCAAATGATGGCGGCCTTTTAACGGCCGTTCGCATATCGTGTTTCGCATATCGTGTCTTTTCTAGAGTTCGCTCAAGTTCCTTATTTCCAATGGAGGTGCACGGCAAGTGGCGTGATGCGCTCGCGCCTTCCAGATGCACACAGTTGAATGAATGCCATGAGCACACCGCGATTCACGTGACAAGAACTGACTGATCAGCTTCAGCTTGTATGGAATATACACATTTCGGTAGACTAATTAGACAAACACAGAAACACAGAACACCCAAACATTGCAGTGCTTTGTAATTTTCTCCATAAATAAAACTTGTATCAAAGTGACAGCAATGTTTTGTCAGCTTGTCATCCTCTGAGAAAACGGTTGATGGTCGCCTAGTTTCTTCACATTCCAATAGTAATGATTAAAGTAAATGATCGAAATGTATTTATATATATATTTTTATATTCTGGGTAAGGCATAAGACTAAAAAATGTTCGTCCAATTAAAATTTGTCGGGCAGAAATAAGTAGCCCAAACTGTCTGTCAACAAATGTAGATTTGTACATCTGCACACCCCGTTCACGCAGACAGATCCACCGTTTGCGCGTACACGTGCTTTTACGTGCACATGATAGAGTGACAGTGGTAAAAACAAATGCTGAATCAAAACTTTTTTAAATCCTGAATTAATATTGGAGTTACTTTTGACCACTGGAGGAAGGATGACACCATGGCTGAAGTATTTCTTTTAGACAGGTAATGTTGTTTTAAAACTATTTTAGTCACGCAAAGCTGATGTAGATTTTGTTGTGTTATGAATGGGTTATATGCACAGAAGTGTTGTTCAGCCACTGAAATCTTCTGGCGAAAGATTGATGTGACTATTTTCAATTTCACAAGGGACTTTTTACAGCATCGATAATGTAGATTTTTATTTAGATTAATAACAAAACATAAGTAAATAGCGCTATTCCGCCTAGCCTGCTTTACTGAGGTGAAGTTGGTTTAATATTCACATCACATTGGTTCATTTTTTAACAATGACAAGCTGTGACGCGGTCCCATATTGTTTACCATGCTACTTTGAATATTCAGTCTGAAATAGCATGTAAGTATGGCTTAGTAATAAGTGTAATTCCTGCACCCCAACGGCCAAGCACCATATGCTTTAGGACAAAGCGAGTGAGAGAGTGAGACCAGCAATCCTTGCATGCATAAAATATTGCACATTATGACAAATTTAGCTTGCTACACAACTGAAAACGTGCTAGATATAATACAGTTTTTTGTTCGGAATTGTAGTATTATAAAGTACTAGTAAAGTTTTCTAACTGGTGAATGACATGATCTAGTGGGTTGTCTACTGTCATCTTTATGGTGTGCGTTCGTGATTTCAGAAGACATGGCTTTGGACGGCAGGGGAGGGACTGTGTTTTCAAAGCTAAAGCACCTTTAACTCACAGCATATTAACTAATGCTAAAAGGCTTGAATTTGGATTTTAAAAAAGCATTAGTAAATGTTGAACTTAATAAATGCTGTACAAGTATATTATTAGTTCACGTTAGTAAACACATTAACTAATGTAACCATAATGTAAAGTATATGCATTATTTAAATTGATCAGCATTAATTTGTAGTGTTTTAATTAATATTGATTTGTTATGTATGTTTGAAAAATGAGTGTGATAATATTCATTAATACTCATAGTGTTTAATAGCCATTAACATTTCCACAATCATAATATTCAATTTAAACTTTGCTAAGTTAAAGCAAACCATTACATAATGAAAAACTTACAGCAAAGCACTCTTGTAAACAGGATTTTGCTTCTATGGAGACTAATAAAACCTGTGCACCTCCTACTGGATGTTGCATAAATCCAACCAAACGGACTGCTGTACCATTTTAGGAAAGTGCTTTTGCAGTTGAGTGTGCCGTATGCATCAGCCGGTGAGTGGACGGAGATGTGGGCGATGTGCGTATGCTCTCTGAGACTCAGACTAATATCTTCCTGATGGAAAAGAACTCTGTAGACTCTGATATGACATCTCTGTTGTTTCTTCTGGTCCCTGTCAGGCGATTCAGCCATCCATCAATTTAGTTTTTTTCAGAGGGCTCTTCTTAGAACAATTTGTTACGAAAGTGCCAATTGATTCAGCAAGGATTGACGGAGTGACGGAGGTCAATCAAGCCCTGATGGCTTAATTTATCCAGCCATGAGGATGTTTGCATGCTGTGGGATGATTGAGCAGATGGTGTGATCTAACACCAATTAAAACAATTAGTTCATCTGTTTTGATGGTTGCTGTGTGCGAATTGAGGAATTTGTACCTCTTGCTTTTTCATGTTTATTATTATGTTTTATTAATGTTTGCTAAAGTATGATTTCTCTCTCTCTCTCTCTCTCTCTCTCTCTCTCTCAACCACAACTCCAAAGGGGTAGCTAACACATGTTACTATGAGCTATTAGATCTGCCCGTGTCATGTATAGGCCTACACACCAATGATCTCTCTCTCACAAAATTGACAAGAAAAGCTACAAGTTTTGGGAAAAATTCCACTAATATTGTTTTAATATGTAAGGGTTTGATTACTGTTCGTTCGCATACTATGGATTTACTGTATAATTGGAAACATTTGAAGAACTTTGGTGTGTAAATTAACTTTTATGTAAGATAATTGATGGTTATTTAGAGATTAAGTTGTTAGATTTAAAAAAAATCTCTCTTTCTCTCTGTGTATACATGTTTTTGAGGTTTACGAGGACATGCAATTGTATAATGACATGGGTATGAGGACATACCATGTGTCCTCGTAATTCAAAATGCTTAAAAGTCATACTCAGTGGGGTCTTTTGACATTCAAAATGTACTGTTTCTTAGGGTTGACTTTAGGGGTAGGGATAGGGTAAGGCCATATAATAAGTGTTTTTTACGCTAAAAAATTCATTATGTCCTCATAAACCACATATACAAGTGTATGTGTGTGTGCGTGTGTGTGTTAAAATAAAATAACTATGAACAAATCATGGACCAGGGTTATTTACTGTATAAAACAAACTAAAAGAGCACAGACAAATGTGTACAGCATTGAGATTAATGGGCAATGAGTGAGTTTTTACATTGCTGATTTTGAAACTTTTAACCCCGAAATTGCTTACATTTTTGAAAATTGTGTTATTTATTGGTAGCAGCTCTGAGTCTAACCCTAAAGCATTGTTTTTATTCACCCTGTCTCTTTATTTGAATATAACAGATATTCAGTTGCATATATTTACAGCCTTAAATATAACCATTTTTTATGGAAAAGACTCCCAAAAACTATGCAAAAATATAAAATTATTCATTCATTCATTCATTCATTCATTCATTCATTCATTTTCTTTCCTACAGTACGGCAAATTTAGCTTATCCAATTCACTTATAGCTCATGTCTTTGGACTGTGGGGGAAAATGGAGCACCTGGAGGAAACCAATGCGAACATGGTGAGAACATCCAAATTCCACAGAGAAATGCCAACTGGCCCAGCCGGGACTCGAACCATTGACCTTCTTGCTGTGAGGTGACAGTGCTAACCACTGAGCCACTGTGCCGCCTTTCTTTCTTTCATTCATTCATTCATTTTTATCCATCATTCATTGAGTCATTCGTCTTCCACTATTAAAGTGCTACCAAAGTTAATGTACATTATGTATATCTATTTATATTTATTTGTCATTTATATGTTTTTTATTTATCAGTATTTATCACTAATTTCCTACTAATTCACTAATTGTGAATATAATCTGGCATGTTCTTCTTGTCCTTGTTAAAGGTCACTGGAAAAATCCAAAGAAAAAGACTTGTATCATGCAAAAAAGAGGCAACAAACTTGATTCGCCAGTAAAAACGAGATCTCGTCTGTTAGCCGCTGAGGTCAGCGGTTCCTCTGGTCCGTACGGCTGTGAGAGAAACATTATAAAAGCTGCTCACTGGAGGAGATTAAATATGGTGTGAAGTGGTTGGATTTACTGAGACGGATCTGTGTGAACTCCTCATTAAGTGCCCAGTGGGACCCGACTCGCAGTCCCTCAGATTAAATATTACCCATGACTCCAGGGTTAATCAGAACTAAAGCCCCACTCCAGATAAAAATCACAGTTTGCACGGAGCTACAGTTCCCTGTCCAAAAATTGAACAGCCGCTATTTCTGTAATGTTCCAGATTAATGCCAGCCAAGCAGAAATTCACCAGAAAATATCGCCAGATATACGAAAACTAAAACACACTATAGTATTAAAGTATTACTGTCACGGTAATGTATATAAGCTTTATCCAGTCTGTGTTTAACACTAATTTGTAACCCAAACTGCAGAGAATTGCTTTTACTGTGATGAATTTACAATGTAAACCTGTTATAGGTATAAGTATGCTGTGCCACAAACAATAAACAATTAATATGAAAATATAAGAATTATTAGAGATTTTTGCTGTGTTTTCTTCGATAGAACTTTAAAGAAGATTTGTAGCTGAAACTTTGAAATCCAGAATCAGAATCTGTTTTATTGCTAAGTGTGCTTACACACAAGGAATTTGTTTTGGCTACAGAAGCTTCCAGTGTACATAAAGTGACAAGTGACAACAAAAAATAAATATGAGAAAAATACGACAAACATTAAACAGAGATGCAATTAGACAAGAGCTCTGGATGATGAATTGTTTGTGCAGATTTGTTATAAATATACAAGTTATAAGGTGCTGTGTACAAATGCGTATGGAGAAAGTATTGCATTGTATATTGTTATAAGGTGCTGTGTACAAGTGCGTATGAGAAAGTATTGCACATGTTTATTGGACAGTAGGGGAATAATTAACTGTTCATGAGGTAGATGGCCTGAGGAAAGAAACTTTTCCTGTGTCTGGCTGTTTCTGTGCTCGGTGCTCTGTAGCGCCGACCAGACGGTAATCCTTGGTGATTCAAAAAACACTCAAAGGCTATTGGAACTTTGAGAGTCCAAAAAGAAAAAATATACAGTCAAAACAGTTTTTCCATTGGTAAATCCCAAAGTTGCATGCAAAGTCAAAAACTATTTAATTGTCTTATAATATGCATTTATCTTGACCTAATTATCCCAACTTTCTATATGATTTGTTCAGCGATTAATTTTTCCAAACCATCCTTTGCTGTGATTGTCATTTTTACTGTGATTGGTCCAATATCCCAGTCTGTTGTGATTGGTCTACTGCATGCAGCGCGTGTCAGAAACAAACACCCATCATGGCTTATCTCAAGACAGTATTGAAGCAACAAGCAGCTGTGGTACAAAGTGTATGTGTGAGCCCAATGCAGGAATGCATTGATAAAGCACTGCAGTTACACCAGCATACTGCTTTA
This sequence comes from Danio jaintianensis, assembly GCA_903798115.1. NCBI lineage: Eukaryota > Metazoa > Chordata > Actinopteri > Cypriniformes > Danionidae > Danio > Danio jaintianensis. The sequence goes on along the minus strand of CAIGQV010019070.1, from coordinate 26,362,893 downwards.
CTCTTCATTATAACTCCAAGTAATAACAACGACATACAATCAGTATTACTCAACACAGCGGCAAAAGTTGAGCTATTTTTTTGAATATTGTCAATGGCTCAAACCATTGAAATAAAAAATGTATCTGTTTCCTAACATAACGCTTTCTATGGCCCGTGTGAAAGCCTATTTAGCCTAATAACCAGAAAGCTACAAGCTGCACAAAGCGAGCACAAAAAAACTAAACTTCAAGTTTTCCCAGATATGGAGCACAACAAGTAGGTGGGCAATGATTTGTTCAGACCTACGTACGTAACGAAACAACTAAAGATTCAATTGAAGGATGATTCATATTAACAACTCTGTTTCGACCCTTTCTTTTTGAGAGTGCATAGTTTTATACACAGCGGATTTTCTGATACATACATACCTAGCTGTATGTTTTCATTTAAATTCAATAAAAAAAATAAATGGAGTCATTATTTACACATCTTGTTTTTGTTCCAATAGCATATGGACGCATATCGCTTCAGACTTAATATGGCATTTACTAATAATATATTAATATAATTAATATGTTTATATATATTTTTTACAATTTCTTGTTCATGCCATGGTAGTTTACAATACGACAACGTATCAACTAATGGTCTTGTTCGCGTTTTGGTTAAAAACAAAACTACACAGTTACTATTTTCTATATGGTAAATGCCACATATAGTGCACTGTATAAGGACTACACTGTTCAGACAATGTAAATATGCTTTTCATTGGGATGGATGAAATCTGGTTTGCTTTGGTGTTAAGATAAAAGTCCACTGCAACCATGTCATTTTAACCTCGATTTCACATGCATTTTATCACCATAGAGACAGATAAATGAAGTAAACATATTTAATTACAAATTATGGACATAATTTTTTGTTTCAAGAAAGTTGTTGTGGTTGTATGGAGTTTGTATGTTCTCCCCGTGTTCACGTGCGTTTCCTCTGGGTGCTCCGGTTTCCCCCACAGTTCAAAGATATGTGCCATAGGTGAATTAGCTAAATTGGCCGTAGTGTATGTGTGTGTGTGTGTGAATGAGAGAATGTATGGGTATTTCCCAGCACGGTGCTGGGTTGCAACTGGAAGGGCATCTGCTGCGTAAAACATATCCCAGAGTAGTTGTCGGTTCATTCCGCTGTATCAATAGTTTTTAACATGTTTGGGTAGTTGTGGCTGTGAAATACTGCGTTTCTCAACCTAATGTCTTTGGCTCAACTGTAATATAAAAAAACTGTACAAAACGGGGGAGCGTCTGATCAACATGCCCCACCCTGTCTTCCTGTTTAAGTAGAAATTACGTCAACACACTGAATAACGACGTGTCTTTCAAGCCACTTCAGTAGACCCTTAAACATTAGTTTTACACAATTTATTGGTGCTACGGATCCAGCGCCACCCTTTCAATTCTTCTTAAGCAACACATTTAACCTAATCAAACCTGACACCCCGAGTGCGCCACCTCGTCGAGTGTAAGCACACCTCACACCGAGCGAAAGGGAAACAAACTCCTCGGCTGCCACAAGCAAACAACCTCCAATTACGAGCATCCAAAACAGGTCTCGTTCCCCCGTCAGGAGTGTCACCATTAAGTAATGCGTCCTCCGGCTAAATCCGTGCTAAAGTGGCTTTGGAGAAGAGATTTCACAGCTACCTGCAGAGTGATCCACAAATGAGGAGGGGGCTCTGTCATTACCTGAGACTGTAAAAGAGAGAGGCTCATCAGCCACGCAGCCTGGCACGGAAACATGGCTCCTCTACGGCCCTGCCCGGCTCTGTCTCTAATGATAAACACCATTAGCCATTGTGCGCAACACTAATGCGCCTATCTGGGGAGCGCAGGCTGCCACCAGGATAAAGCAGCCCGCCTTTCTAATCACTGGGTTTGTTCCTCGCTGGCGGCGCGGCACAAATGGAGGAGCAGCCTGGTGGGGCCCGGTGACCACGGCAGGGGCCCTTCTGAGATTTTTAGTCCTGCCTGCTATGCTAAAATAAACACTTGAGATTAGAATACGGTGGTTTGATAGTGTGTACACTCATTTTACATTTTTGGACAGTTTTGGGGGGATGGAGGATCAACTACACTCAAACATTTTTGCTGCTTGTTCAAACTCCTCATTTGAAATGTGCTGAAACAACACAATTCTTGAGATTTTTTGGGACAACTTAATTGTTTTATGTTCAATCCAGTTAAATTTGTTAAGTTAATTTAATCGATTTGTGTTGAGACAACATGAATGAATTGTGAATGAACCCTGCATTTTTTACAGTGTAGGTAACCAGTTGAGAAATAGTTCAATACAGTTGCTAAACAGTTAATGATGTTCCTTTTTGACTTTGCATCTATTAATTACAAAGATACTACTACTAATACAAGTATTAGAATAAATATTGCTACTCAGTTATTGAACTGACCAGCAGTAATCCTAATATAGGCCACTTCCAAAACAACAAACTTTCTACTTTTTACTACCGCTAAGAGGATGATTCACAATTCATTTTGACCCTGGACCACAAAAACAGTCATAAGTCTCTTTTTAATAGATTTATACATCATCTGGAATAAATAAGCTTTTCACTGATGTATGGTTTGTTAGGATAGAACAATGTTTAGTTGAAATACAACAATTTGAATATCTGGAACCAGAGGGTGGTGGAAAAATTCTTAATATGTGACACTGGACAACAAAACCATTCTTATGTTGCACAGGTATATTTTTTAAAAGAAGTACCATTTTTCTTTTATGCCAAAAAGTACATGTACATTTCTGGAGATCACAAATTTTGAAGCCAGGAGTACATATGGCTGCATTACGTCTTTAAAACGAATGCTACAGGGCGGTATGATGCCGTTCCTTTTCACGTTTACCAGCTGACCGCTTACCTCCATGTGGAAAGCTTTTCCGCTGTTACCAGTTTGTCCAGTGGCTCGCCATGTACGTCGGTGGACTTGTGACATGGAGCGGAGTTTGAGATCTGAAAAAGCGCACACAGCAGCCTCTGGTGGACTCGCAAAAACAAAAACTGCAAAAAAAAAAAAACGTACCTCCTGGGGCCAGAAATGCATATAAGGGTACGAATTCAGAATGAGCCTGGGTTGACTTTAAAGGTGATTTGAACCCTCAGACTCCAGATTTTCAAATTGTATCTCCAACAAATATTGTCCTATCTTAACAAAGAATACCTCATTGGAGTCACAAATGAACTCAGATAACTTACTCCAGGCATTGTTTTTTTTCACAAATGTCAAGAGTGATTACATAATCACAGATTTTTAAGAGTGCTGGCAGCTCATTGCAATTTTAGGGAGACTTCACTGAAAAAAATGAGGTGTATCAATGCCTGAGAACAGAAACAAAATCCAGGAAAGAAGAGAGAAATATAATCCATTCTTTCTGAAACGAACATTACTCACATATTGTCTCCTTTCAAGTAAAACAACACTAAACCACTTGAAGACACTGAAAGGTAATTTAAGTTTCTGAAATGAGTTTTGAAAATGAAGTAGTCCAGCATAAACTACTCAAACGTGAATGTATATTCTCTCGCTGACCATCTGCTCGTCATTTTAATGGACAAGACATAATGAATCAATTTTAAATTAAGCTAGCTGAAATGGAAAAAGACAGCCCATTATGCTCTGAAACTCCAAAGCCAAATAAAATACCTGTCCATCTTGCCTGCATTTGCGATCTTTGGTTCAACGTGCCACGTAATATCTGCAGATCTTTATTGCATCTCGTTCACTTTAATTGGGACAACCAAACTCAAACCTCAATCCTCAAGGACAAGCAATTATCTACAAACCAAAAGCCCCCATTTTGTTCACAAAATTTGTTTTCTACAACCAGCTGCCATGTTTTGTGAAGAACAGCCATTGGTGATGCTAAACACGAAAGCAGATTCAGTACTGGCACTCAGATGTTTTACCATCCATCAGAGCAATCACAACCAATCAGATTCAACACCACTCAAAGCTACAAAGCCAGTGGAGCGTATCCAGACATGACATGAGCGCTGAAATCATGATGGCTGAAATGAAAGCCAATCTCTGAGAAGAGCGCTTAATAGATTTACAGCCTAACAAGGGAGGGAATTCAGCAACAACTGCAGGAACATATGCTTTCTGGTTCGGATTGAGCTCACAAAATGTCACAAAGAAGGAAGAAAATTCTGGAACATTTCTATTTGGCACACAATCCCAATAATTGTACAATTAATAACCTTAAAAGAGCACTTCACTTTTTTTGGAAATTGGTTAAATTTACAAATCCCCCAAACAGTTGAGTTTTACTATTAATAATCACTTAGCCAATCTCTGGATCTTTTTTTTTTATCTTAGCATAAATCATTGAATCAGATTAGACCATTAGCATCTCGCTCAAAAAAAAAAAAAAAAAAAAGTGTTTTGATTATTTTCCTGTTTAAAGCTTGTCTCTTCTGTAGTTATATCCTTGCAGCAGGCACAATATTATGCAGCACCTTAAAATAGTCCCCAGCCAGGTAACTAAGTAACAGTGCTGCGTAATATCATTGATATCAATTAATATCAAGAGTCCACCATTAAATAGGAAACTTATCAAAACTCTTTGGTCATTTTTGAGTAAGATGCTAATGGTCGAATCCGATTCAATGATTTATGCTAAGCTAAAAGTGTTCCTGCCAGACCCGGAGATCAGATAAATGGATTTAAAAAATGATAAAACTATACTGTTTGAGTCTGTGTAACTTGTAAAATGAGTCTATTTAAAAAGTGTTCCTTTAAGAGTAAGAGAGTATATAAGGAGTGCTGGTGTAAAGTGGAAGGAAACGAAGATGAATGATCTGGATTTAGGGTATGAAAAAGTCATCAGCTCAACCATTGGAGATCATGTTAAGGTGATGAGACACAATGCAACTTTTTGAGCAATGTTATGTGGCTTGACTACTATTCCTACTGAAAATGGGCAACATACCTGTATCTGGATCCAGTTGCCCTAATTAGTTGTCCTGTGTCTCACCTATAGTTTCCCAATGGTGGCATCATTTCCCAAAGTTACCCGGCAACACTGCCGTTCCCCAAAAAGTTGCCATATGTATCACCTTTAAATAGGGCACTCATTGAAATATTCATTGGAAAAACCCTGGAGTGTATCTGGGGTGTAAGACTTCAACACTTTCATGAGTTAAAACAATTATAAAATTGCATTGTAACCAATGTCAACAAAGCTTGACAAAATGTTTAAGGACAAATATGTTGAAGATTAGGCAATATGCTGTTTTATGATGCAGTGGTATGAGTGATTACATCAGAATTCATGGGTTGGACCAAACAAACATAAATTGAGGGGAATTAATACATGTAACAAATTAGCATTTGGGCAGCACGGTGGCGCAGTGGCTAGCACAATCGCCTCACAGCAAGAAAGTCGCTGGTTCAAGCCCTGGCTGGGTCAGTTGGCATTTCTGTGTGGAGTTTGCATGTTCTCCCCGTGTTGGCGTGGGTTTCCTCCGGGTGCTCCGGTTTCCCCCACAAGTCCAAAAACATGCTGTATAGGTGAATTGGGTAAGCTAAATTGTCCGTAGTGTATGTGTGAATGAGTGTGTATGGATGTTTTCCAGTAATGGGTTGCAGCTGGAAGGGCATCCGCTGCGTAAAACATATGCTGGATAAGTTGGCGGTTCATTCCGCTGTGGCGACCCCAGATTAATAAGGGACTAAGCCGAAAAGAAAATGAATGAATGAATGAAATTAGCATTTTTATGTTGGTTTGTTTTTGGTCCAAGTGTGTGTGTTTTCCAAAATAATAATTTTTGGGTAAACTAACCTTAAATTTCTCCATTCATCCATAAGTCAAAGCACTTCATTTTAGACCCAACCTGCACTTTTGTGTTTTGGTTCCAAACACTGCAAAACAATACGCCATTTTCAGTTTACGGCATTAATAATGCTTTCAGCCTCTATAACTTTCTGACAGTGCAAGCATAAGCTGGTTATCCCCCAAAATCCGCCCTTTACAAGGCAAAACGAGTCCCCTTCACCTCAAAAAGCACATTACTCGCCATTTGTCGGAGTGGCAGCCGTGCCCACACTCAAGGCTCCTTTAATAGATGGATTTAGCCTTACACATTTCCCCATGCACAATGCATCTCCTCACTCATACATTCATTGATTGGCACGCTCTAAATGCCAGCGATGTTTCAGTGGGCGAACATGAGCTCGCGATGGAGGCAAGACAAATGTCTCCTTCTCAGAAGAGTAGATTCTGATTATCTGGCGCCCCGTGAAGCAGGCCAGCGGAGTGGCGGGAAGCGGCGGGAGACTCGCGGGGAAGCGGGCAAACAATGAGGCAGGGAACGGGGCAGAGAAGCGGCTTGGCAGGCGATGGATAGGCAGCAGAGGCAGGCAGACAGACAGATAAGCAGAGACGGAGTGAGATGGCAGACTCTTCTCCCCTCTCACGCTGCTCGACTTGATTAATCCATGCCCGACTACAACCACACACACACAGACACACACCGGATCTGTATACAGGTGTGTGTGACGAGAGCGTTATTGCATGCTTTGCGTGTCCGTGCGTGTGTGTGTGTGACTGTGTCAGCAAAAGAGATAAAATGTGTGTCTTCTTTGCTTGCATACAAATGAAGGTTGTGGTTATCTGGCGTGTGTGGGTGAGAAGAAGACGGCCCAAAAAATGAAAGCTGACAAAAAAAAGAGTGTTAAAAGCGGTGAAATGTGTGTATTTATATAGAGAGCATTTTTAGAGCGTTTTTCAGAATAACAAAAAAGTACCATGTTTTCAGACATAATTATATTCGCTTTTAGACAGCACAATGTCAATGTTTTAAGCTCCAAAGCGAAATTAATATTTGATGGAATAATCTTGATTTAAATATAAATATATATTATTCAAAGCAACTGTCATTTTCTTGATAAAAATAAGATATAAGCATTCATTTAATTGAGTTTTTTCACTTATCACTTGCCCTTTTTTATCACTTCCACTTTTCATGACATCACACTGCTCTTTGGCTTCTCATCAGCTCTTCTACAATAAAATTCTCTCTAGTCTATCTGAAGTGTCCCACCCCATACAAAATCAGTCACTAATGCTACATTTGTTTAGTGAAATGTCCCACTTCAACAAAAAAGGAGTATTAGATAGAAATTTGTTTATTTGATGTACTGTTTTATTCTGATAATGAGAACTTGAACCGTAAAGGACAACATATTTTTAATTGATGTTATTAGGAAAATACCATATACATAAGAAAAAGTGGGCTCAATGTAAACCAAACTTTTCCCATTTTTGTGAATGACTTCAAATTATATGTAAATCTTTTAGAACAATCACAAAACAAAAAAGCACTGAAAACATGTAATGCTCTGAAAATATAATGTAAATGTATTTTTTATTTTATTTTTTAATATTTTAGTATTTTTCTCTTTCAGAAAACTATGTGAAACGTAATACCTCTTGTTCTTGTGGCATTGAATTAATAAAAAAAATGTCCCACTTCCGACCTCAATGCATTCCAGTATACCGCGCATCACAGTTGCATTCTCACCAGATTAGATGTGAATATTTCACAACACTTCATGTTATTGTCAATATTGGCAAAGCTAAAATAATTGAAAATTCTATTTGTCCTTTAAATACAGCTGACGAAAAACATAAACGTGATATACTGCACTATAAAGCTAATATCATGTCAGAAATAGCCTCAGCAGGGTCCCTGTTATGTCCACTGTACATGTTCTGTTCGCATAGACTGCTCGTCAGTTGACTACCATGTCTGATTCTATACTGTGATTTAGTCCTGCATAGAGCAGTGGTTTACAAGAATTAGTTTCAGAAAGATTCCAAATATCGCTAGTAAAAAAAAAGAACATTTAACCAAGACACCGGCACGGTGGCTCAGTGGTTAGCACTGTCACCTCACAGCAAGAAGGTCACTGGTTCGAGTCCCAGCTGGGCGAGTTGGCATTTCTGTGTGGAGTTTGCATGTTCTTCCCGTGTTGGTGTGGGTTTCCTCCGGGTGCTCCGGTTTCCCCCACAGTCCAAAGACATGAGCTATAGGTGAATTGAATAAACTAAATTGGCCGTAGTGTAAGAGTGTTTGCGTGAATGAGTGTGTATATGTATTTCCCAGTACTGCGTTGCGGCTGGAAGGGCATTCGCTGTGTAAAACATATGCTGGAATAGTTGGCGGTTCATTCCGCTGTGGCGACCCCTGATAAAAAAGACTAATCCGAAGGAAAATTAATGATTGAATGAATGAGTTTACAGATACTTAGGAAATGGGAAAATTGTGTAAAACATTATGTAAAATTGTATAAATAATTTTAATTAGTATACAGTTGCAATCAGGATTATTAAACCCCCTTTAAAAAAAATTTCTTTACTAAATATTTCCCAAATTATCTTTAACAGAGCAAGGACATTTTCACAGTATGTCTGATAATATTTTTTCTTCTGAAGAAAATCTTATTCGTTTTATTTCGGTTAGAATAAAAGCAGTTTTTAATTTTTTAAAAACCATTTTAAGGTGAAAATTATTAGCCCCTTTAAGCTATTTATTTTTTCGATAGTCTACAGAACAAACCATTGTTATACAATAACTTGCCTAATTACCCTATCCTGCCTAGTTAACCTAATTAAGAAAAAAATCTTCTCTCTGTTAAACAGAAATTGGGGAAACAAATAAACAGGGGGGCTAATATTTAGGGAGTTTAATAATTCTGACTTCAACTGTATAGTCAAGCCCAAAATTACTAATACCCCTGGAGTGCAGCATTTCTTCCGACAAATAATTCTAATAATTTATATAATTTTACAAATGACTAATATAAATAATGGCAATTTTCAGTTCAGCTCTGGATTTGCTGCACTTAGCACACTATAAGTCTTTTTATATCTGTAAATGGGCTTATATGTAGTATTATATATGTATTATTGACAATGTCTGTACAGCTTGTAATGAAACTTTACAAATAAACGCTTCTCATCTTCCTAGGTTGTCTATGAAAGCCTGTAAATGATTTTAATGTGAAGGACTGGGGAATTCAAAAGGATATGATGTTTACACACTCTCTCGAGAGCCTCTCTTGTGTTTAATGACACAAAATGACTGCTCGTCCTTCAAGATAAAACTGAAACTGACATTTTGTTCTGTAATGCCAATATATCATGCAAAGAAAGTGATTCATTCAAACTATAGTCTCGCATACTATAGCCACATCTATTTAGGTTTATAGTCTTAAAGGGACAGTTCACCCAAAAAAGACATTTCATTTAATTTACTCATCCTCCACTTGTTTTTCTTCTGAATAACACTAAGGAAGATATACTAAATATATAACAGCAGCCATTGACTTCCTTAATATTTATTTTTTTTGTTCATATTATGGATTTCAGTGGCTGCAATGGTTATTTTACCAATTTTACAAGATGTAAGATACATTTTAGGTGTGTCCAGAATGTTTCTGTAAAGATTCAGTTCAAAATACCCATCAGATTATTTATTATACAATGCAGAAAATGCCCATTTTGGGCTCAGAGGAAAGTGTAACTGTTTTTTGTAGCCTGTGCTTTTAAATGCAACTGAGCTGGTTCTCCCCGCCCACTGTTTCCACATGCACATCTGCTTCTCCTGCGTTACTTCAGAAAAACAGCACAAGTGACAGAGACAGACACGGATGAAGCAGAGATTCAATTTATAAATTAAATATAGCGCAGTACGGTGATTTGATGTATTTGCGGTGCACATGCGCGTTTAACTTTGCACTGTTTTTGGACATCTACTTGCGGCAAATGTAACAGGATATAAGTTAATATGCATCGCTATATCCATTATGCCACTGTACAAAATAAACCTGACACCAGCGGTTATGAATTACACAGAAACTTGTCTGTCTTGTATTACAATCATGCTCTGTTTTAAAAACTCATTATTGAGGTGCAGCTGATCACAGAGAGTTGGAACAGAACTTTTTATCTCAGTTTCTTTGCAAATCCTGTTCTGTGGACATGTTTATATGCGTTACTACGGAGACATGTTAATACGCACCTGTCAATCAATTTGGTAGTCAGGGAAAACCACACTCCTACATCACAGTACAGTGGGCCTCAAAATCACTGGGATTTGGATCCTATTTTAACATCAGGAAATTTAAAAAAAGAGACTTGTGTTTATATCACTCCAATATGACAGTGGACACACTATACCTACATAGAGTTCTGTCCAAACAGCTTCCAAAAGATGATTTTGGATTGTAGGTGCCCTTTAATGCTGTGTTCATGCCAGATGCGGCACGGGCAGATAAATTGAGCTATTAGCGTGTAAATAGATGCGTGAACATTTTGAGTTTACTCGCTTCATTCACGTGTCAAATCCGCTTCATTCGCGCGTCAAATTCGCTTCACAATAGACGCGGATTCGTGTCATGGGCAGAGCTTCTGTCTGCCCGGTGACTCTAGCTTCGTTGCTAAATGGCTAACATGGATTTTATTGAGAGAATAGCTGTGTTTATGTGCTTTATGAAGGCTAAAAAACAGCGTCGATTCATTTTGAAGCCATGTCTGAGTCCACTAGATCCATTCAGAGGTGCACTCAGCTCTGTGAGTTCATAAACTCCTACAAAAACTATACCTGGATGACAGAAGCTTTCAGCGGTGCTTCCGACTGAGCCGTTGGCAGGAGGATTTTCCCCCTGGATACCAACAACAGGCGCTACATCATAATCACGCCCCTACAAGAGAAAGTTCATGATTGGTTAATGTGGCGCGAATGTCCGCTGAAGTTCAGATTTTCCAACTCGAGCGAGTCAATCGCGCACAAGGCTCAACTCGCGCCACTTTATTCCGCTTTAGTCATTCACGCTGCCTCATTCACGCGTATCGCCCAGCAGGATGTCTATTCGCGTCTTTGCATTGACTTAACATGTAAATCACTCGTGCTTGACGCTTCATCCGTGTCTGGTGTGAACGCAGCATAATACTCACACCTCAACATTTTATCTAAAAAAAAATTGCACTGAGTTACACTCATTTTTATATTATACCGAAATAGAGTATATACAGCAGTTAAGCAGTCCTGTAATAAAACATCAGATAGAAGGGTGGACGACTTGTATTTATCCATGTCAAGCACACAGACACACACAAAGAAAAAGAAGAAGAAGAAACTGACAGAGACTTTTAGCACATCCTTTGGCAAATCAACAAGAAGAAACAGTTGCTGTTTTCAGATCAAAACACCATATCTGATATTCAGGGATTAATTTAATTTAATGGCTCTCAACATTTCTTTTTTTTTTTTTTTTTGGTTGAATCCCCCTTTAAGCCTTAAATAAATAAATACACCAATAAATCTGGCACCCCTTAAACCCTGGGCCACCTCGGGCTACCAAATAATTTCACATAAAACTGAAAACAAAAAGTTAAACCAGAGAAATAAACAATAAAAAAATACCTGCAGTTGTTTTGCCTTGTTTTGATCTTGAAACATTGAAAAGTGTATCGTTAAAAGAGAATAGATCAGAACATAACTTTAATTTTAAAAAACAACAAGAAAATCTGAAATGTACTATTTCATAGATTCTGCTTTGTGGAAACAATATATAATCACATATAAAGGGGCCAATAACTTCCAGGCATATTTTATTCTTATATTTACCTTTATCTAAAATGTATTCACTTTGTCATGTATGGCAAAAAATTTCAGTTAAACCTTAAGTCAGATTATTACAAGTGATATTGAAAGTTGTACAGTTTTCTGTTGACATTTTCTATTAGTTTAAATCAAAATAAATTGAATATGTAATATGCAGAGAGAAATAAATCCATACAGTAAAGAAAATAGCACTAGCCAGTTTTTTGTTTCCGTAATTTATGTGACCAACGATGAAAATATATTGATTCTAACTATTAAAAATGCACTCTGCTAAACATTTCAACGTAAAAAAAAGTATAATTTTTTTTAAAGTAATAATTTATAACAGCAGAATAGCAGAATTATAATTGTTTTCCCCTCAAAAACTACATTAACCATGATGCTCTGCAAAAAATCCACCAATCAGAAAACAAATGTGAAAGAACACTGGATATAATTTTGTATAATATGATCAAATATATGTTATTTCTATAGATATATAATAAGCATTTTTAATTTATTTTCAATGCTTCATGGTATTGTAGTTTTATTTTCCTCACTAAAACAGTAAACTACCCAGCAGGCACCTTGATGTCAAAATGAATAACATGTCAATCGATTTGATGTCAAAACGTCCATTTGACATCCACACATTGATGACATTTTCATTCATTCATTTTCCTTCAGCTTAGTCCCTTTATTCATCAGGGGTCGCCACAGCGGAATGAACCGCCAACTTATCCAGCATATGTTTTACACAGTGGATGCCCTTCCAGCCACAACCCAGTACTGGGAAACACCCATATACTCTCACATTCACACACATACACTAGGGCCAATTTCATTCATACATTCATTTTCTTTTCGGCTTAGTCCCTTTATTAATCTGGGGTCGCCACAGCGGGATGAACCGCCAACTTATCCAGCATATGTTTTACGCAGCGGATGCCCTTCCAGCCGCAACCCATCTCTGGGAAACATCCATACACACCCATTCACACACATACACTACGGACAATTTTAGCTTACCCAATTCACCTATACCGCATGTCTTTGGACTTGTGGGGGAAACCGGAGCACCCGGAGGAAACCCACGCGAACACGGGGAGAACATGCAAACTCCACACAGAAACGCCAACTGACCCAGCCGAGGCTCGAACCAGCGACCTTCTTGCTGTGAGGCAAACGTGCTACCCACTGCGCCACCGTGCAGCCCTAGGGCCAATTTAGTTTATTCAATTCACCTATGCTGCATGTCTTTGGACTGTGGGGGAAACCCACGCGAACACAGGGAGAACATGCAAACTCCACAAGGTTTTGACATCAAATCAATTAGCATTTTTAATGCGTTTTTTGATGTTCATTCTTTGCTTCAGATCAAAGATTGTAGTGTTTTGCTTCTCCTTAAATCTGTTGGGTTTGGTTCATGTCTTACAACACTTTAAAGGTCCCGTGAAGTGCTTTTCAAATATGCATTTTTATTCGATGTCCGACGTAATCTCAACCGAAACACAAAGAGAGGGTGGGGCATTGTGTAGCCCCTCCTCTTTAAAAAAAAAAGGCCAATAGCATTTTGTTTCATCACCGCTCTGCCAATGAGAGTGGTTGAGCTCAAGCGCATCAAATGAAAAGCAAATGAGAAGCGTCTTGAAGGCGGCGGGGGATGTCAGATACGAGAGCATTTGATTGGTTATGATTTGATGAGAAACTGAAGTATGAGGTGACGTGAAAAAAAATCACTGCTCCATTTAGGCGGAAGTGAAAAACTACAAGCTTTACAGTCGTGGCCAAAAGTTTTGAGAATTAAATAAATATTGGAAATTGGAAAAGTTGCTGCTTAAGTTTTTATAATAGCAATTTGCATATACTCCAGAATGTTATGAAGAGTGATCAGATGAATTGCATAGTCCTTCTTTGCCATGAAATTTAACTTAATGCTGAAAAAAACTTTTCACTGTATTTCATTGCTGTCATTAAAGGACCTGCTTAGATCATTTCAGTAATCATCTTGTTAAGTCAGGTGAGAATGTTGCCGAGCACAAGGCTTGAGATCATTATGTCAGGCTGATTGGGTTAGAATGGCAGACTTGACATGTTAAAAGGAGGGTGATGCTTGAAATCATTGTTCTTTCATTGTTAACCATGGTGACCTGCAAAGAAACGCATGCAGCCATCATTGCGTTGCATAAAAATGGCTTCACAGGCAAGGATATTGTGGCTACTAAGATTGCACCTAAATCAACAATTTATAGGATCATCGAGAACTTCAAGGAAAGAGGTTCAATTCTTGTTAAGAAGGCTTCAGGGCGTCCAAGAAAGTCCAGCAAGTGCCAGGATCGTCTCCTAAAGAAGATTCAGCTGCGGGATCGGAGTGCCACCAGTGCAGAGCTTGCTCAGGAATGGCAACAGGCAGGTGTGAGCGCATCTGCACGCACAGTGAGGCAAAGACTTTTGGAAGATGGCCTGGTGTCAAAGAAGGGCAGCAAAGAAGCTACTTCTCTCCAAAAAAACATCAGGGACAGATTGATCTTCTGCAAAAAGTATGGAAAATGGACTGCTGAGGACTGGGGCAAAGTCATATTCTCTGATGAAGCCCCTTTCAGATTGTTTGGGGCATCTGGAAAAAGGCTTGTCCGGAGAAGAAAAGGTGAGCGCTACCATCAGTCCTGTGTCATGCCAACAGTAAGGCATCCTGAGACCATTCATGAGTGGGGTTGCTTCTCATCCAAGGGAGTGGGCTCACTCACAATTTTGCCCAAAAACACAGCCATGAATAAAGAATGGTACCAAAACACCCTCCAAAAACAACTTCTTCCAACAATTCAACAACAGTTTGGTGAAGAACAATGCATTTTCCAGCACGATGGAGCACCGTGCCATAAGGCAAAAGTGATATCTAAGTAGCTCAGGGAAATTTGAAATTTTGGGTCCATGGCCTGGAAACTCCCCAGATCTTAATCCCATTGAGAACTTGTGGTCAATCCTCAAGAGGCGGGTGGACAAACAAAAACCCACTAATTCTGACAAACTCCAAGAAGTGATTATGAAAGAATGTTGATTGAGAGTATGCCCAGTCGAATTGCAAAGGTCCTGAAAAAGAAGGGCCAACACTGCAAATACTGACTCTTTGCATAAATGTCATGTAATTGTCGATAAAAGCCTTTGAAACATATGAAGTGCTTGTAATTATATTTCAGTACATCACAGAAACAACTGAAACAAAGATCTAAAAGCAGTTTAGCAGCAAACTTTGTGACAACTAATATTTGTGTCATTCTCAAAACTTTTGGCCACAACTGTACATGTTTACATCAGTTATATATCTTCTAAACGCGAATTTTGTCACTGTTTTGGAGCACACTGGCTTATAGAAATCTTAAAAACTAACAATACTGATACTAACATCTGAAAAAAAAAAATTCATTTCATGGGACCTTTAAAAACGACATTTTAAAGATCCCATGAGGCAAAAATGAATGGGAAAAAAACTGAATACTGGAAAAAGTAGGCGGCCACTGTTACGCTCTACATATAACGCCCACTTTTCATGATCCAATCTGGTCCCTGAGGATAAAAATCTAGTCTTATTCTGCATTTTTTGCTGTTGAACATAGCGTTGAGTATCTTGCTGTGATTTAACCCACATCCACTGTATCTTGTTTTGGCACCTGTAAACAGATTACAGAGAAGGCGTGGAGAGAAGGGGCTGATAAGCACAGAAAATGATTATTCCAGCACTCCTGAAATGATTTTGCACAAAAAATGCAGCTTTTTATTGATTTAAATCAAGCATCGCGTCTTTATTCATGGACATATTGACGCACACTATCAAGTGATGACAGCTCAGATTAACAATGTGCTTCGGAGGCAAACAAGCACTAATATGATGAAGGAAGAGGCTGGGAGGATGACAGGCTGTATGGACTGGACCAGCGTTGAAAATCTTTGGGAACAATTCATAATTTCATTGTTTCTGAAATGTATGCATTATTTCATTCATTTAATTATTTGCATTAATATAGATGTGTCAGATATATGTAAAACCAGCTATTGTGAAGTTATGTTTATGCAAATTTGTGAAAAAAAAAACAAAAAACAAAAAAAACATACATATATTCATTCATTCATTCATTTTCTTTTCGGCTTAGTCCCTTTATTAATCTGGGGTCGCCACAGCGGAATGAACCGGCAACTTATCCAGCATATGTTTTACGCAGCGGATGCCCTTCCAGCCACAACCCATCACTGGGAAACATCCATACACACCGATTCACACTCATACACTACTGACAATTTAGCTTACCCAATTCACCTATACCGCATGTCTTTGGACTTGTGGGGGAAACCAGAGCACCCGGAGGTAACCCACGCCAACACGGGGAGAACATGCAAACTCCACACAAAAATGCCAACTGACTCAGCCGAGGCTCGAACCAGCGACCTTCTTGCTGTGAGGCGATTGTGCTACATATATATATATATATATATATATAATCAAATAATAATAAGCAAATAATAATAATAATAATAATTATTATTATTATTATTATTATTATTATTTGATTATATATATATATATATATATTTATATATATATATATATATATATATAATTAATCCTTTCCTCATTCAGTTTTGTTATTATTCTTATTATAATGATTATTTTGTAATATGTTATTCTAGAACTCCTAAAGTAATTTTTATCTTTACAAAAAAAAGTATTGATGTAAATCAAGCATCACCTCTTTATTTTCCGCACTTATCGATGCATACCAACAAGCGATGACAGCATGAGATGATGCTTTGAAGCGCTAACTAACAACAGGCATCAAGAGAGAAGCGGCTGCACACATGACAGGATGTATTTACTGGACCAATATTAATAATCCCTCAGAGAGCAATTCATAAAGTCAGGCTGACAGCTGTCAATTCATGTCATGACAACATCTGGAGGGATTTATAGCGTTTCAGTGGTGATTTTACCTGGTGAATTCCTCTAGCGCCGCTTTAGCCAGACTATTTCTCAGAGCAGGCCTTGTTAGAAACTGCAGGCTAGACAAGTCCACTGTAAATGGAGCATGCAATCTGCAAACCGTTGGTTAAGTGGAAATCCAAAAGAGAGAAAACAGAAACTCAATAGTAAACAAATACGCTTGGCTGCTTGTCATTTGTGACATGAGAAAATTACATATATATTATTAACCATAATCGAAGGATATTCTAACAAGCATATATAGTTGTATTTTGCATTTTTAATCAAAGGAATGTGGTATTTTTTATTACAAGTAATCATATTTTATGTTTCTAACCTTATGTTATTTACAATAAATAACTGGTTCATTTGGTGGATCTGCTAACAAAAATAATATTTCACATATTGCATTTCTAACTTGAGATTATGGCAAACATTTTACAGATAATCAAATTATGTGGTAATCAAATGTGTAACTCGAGAACATTATATTTATTATAACCGATAATCGGTTTCCTAACAAGAATATTAAACTTTTACATTTTTTACTTGAGAAAATTTATGTTTTATCACTGATGATCATGTTTTTATTTTTTAACTTAAAAACATATTTATTATTACCAATAATTTGTTTCATTTAATGGATCTCCTAACAAGCAGAATGTTTCATATCTTGCATTTTTAAATTGAAAATATTGTATGTGATAATACTGATAATCATATTTTAACTTTCTAACTAAATAATATAATATTTATTATAACCGATAATCTCTTCCATTTGATGGATCTTCTAATAATAACGTTTAATATTTAGCATTTTTAACTTGATAATATTGTATATAATATTACTGATAATCATATCTCTTATAACCGATAATCGGTTCCATTTAATGGATCTGTGGATCTCCTAACAAGAACGTTTCATATGTTGCATTTGTAACTTGAGAATAGTGTATGTGCTTTTTCTGATAATCATATTTTAGTTTCTAACTAAATAATATAATATTTTTTATAACCGATAATTGGTTCCATTTGGTGGATCTCCTAATAAGAACATTTCATAATTAGCATTTTTAAATTGAGAACAGTGTATGTGATAATACTGATAATCATGCTTTTACTTTCTAACAAAATAACATAATATTTATTATAACCGATAATCAGTTTCATTCGGTGGATCTCCTAATAAGAGCATTTCATATGTTGCATTTTTAAATTGAGAATAGTGTATGTTATAATACTGATAATCATATTTTTACTTTCTAACTAAATTATATAATATTTGTTATAACTGATAATCGGTTTCCTTTGAAGGATTTCCTATCAAGAATATTAACAAGAATATTAAACTTTTACATTTTTTACTTGAGAATATTGATGTTTTATCACTGATGATCCTATTTTTAGTTTTTAGTTTTTAACATAAAAACATATTTATTATTACCAATAATTAATTTCATTTGATGGATCTCCTAACAAGCAGAATGTTTCATATCTTGCATTTTTAAATTGAGAATATTGTATGTGATATTACTAATAATCATATTTTTACTTTCTAACTAAATAATATAATATTTATTATAACCGATAATC
>CAIGQV010019070.1:26318037-26344663 GCA_903798115.1 Danio jaintianensis | reverse complement strand
TTTGCATATTAAAATTGAGAATATTGTATGTGATATTACTGATAATCGTATTTTTACTTTCTAACTAAATAACATAATATTTATTATAACCGATATTCGGTTCCATTTGGTGGATCTCCTAATAAGAACGTTTCATATGTTGCATTTGTAACTTGAGATTAGTGTATGTGCTTTTTCTGATAATCATATTTTAGTTTCTAGCTAAATTATATAATATTTATTATAACCGATAATCGGTTTCATCTGATGGATCTCCTAATAAGAATGTTCAATTTTTTGCATTTTTAACTCCATAATATTGTATGTGATATTACTGATAATCATATTTCTAGTTTGTAACTAAATAATATTATATTTATTATAATCGGTTCCAATTGGTGACTCCTAATAAGAATGTTTCATATTTTGCATTTTAACTTGAGAATAGTGTATGTGTTATTACTAATAATCATATTTTAAGTTTCTAATTAAAGAACATTATATTTATTGTAACCAATAATCGGTTCAATTTAGATGGATCTCCTAATAAGAACGTTCCATATTTTATATAATCATATTTTCAGGTTCTAACTTATGAATATTCTATTAATTATTACCAATAATCAGTTCCAATTGGTAGATCTCCCAACAACTAGAATACTTCATATTGAAAAAAACTACCTGAGAATAATGCATATATTATTCTTGATAATCATATTTTCAGTTTCTAACTTGAGAACATTGTATTTATTATAACAGACCTTCAGTTTCATTCGGTGGATTTCCTAACAATATGGCTTCATTTATTAAGTGGAAATACGAAAGAGAGAAAAGAGAAAGTCAGCAGTAAACAAACATGGATGGCTGCTTGTGGCAGTGGTGCAGCAGTCTGAGTCTGACATCCATTTATTTATGTGGACAGAGTGAACTGGTGGACAGCAGACATGAAGGACATGGACAGCTGCTCTATTCAGTCCTGCTGAGATGCTGTTTTTTAAACAGGAAAGCCCCTGCTAAGATGGTAACGAGATTCTACAATCATTTTATCAGAGTTCGGCATTAGCACTTGTCACTATTACTGCAAGAGTCTAATAAACATGAACATTTAAAACAGAATTTCATAGACTAATATTAGGTAAATCTGTGACATGATGCTAACTAGTACTAACTTGCAGATTTTTTAACCACCTTTATTATTATTATTATTATTATTATTATTATTAAATAGTATTATTAACTTTTATTATATTTATACAAATTTCATTTGGGGTACAATAACTATATTTCATATGTTACATAAATACAGAACATTATTATTACAGATAATCGGTTCGATTTGCTAGATCTGCTAACAAGTGGAATATACTTTAATATTTAATATTTTTAACATAAATTATATTTACTACCAATAATCAGTTCAATTGGATGGATCTGCTAACAAGTATAGAATAACGTTTTATGTTTTTAACTTGAGAACATTAATATATTATTAATATTTAATAATATTTATTTAATTATTATTATTATTAGTAGTATTCATAGTAATTTAGTTGTTGTTAATGTTTATTATTATTATTTTTATAATAATAATTATAATTATTATTATTATTAGTAGTAGTAGTATTAATAGTAATAATCATAATAATTGTATTACAATTGTTTTAGTCTTTTTGTTATTATTATTATTATTCATTCATTCATTCATTTTCTTTTCGGCTTAGTCCCTTTATTAATCTGGGGTCGCCACAGCGGGATGAACCGCCAACTTATCCAGCATATGTTTTATGCACCGGATGCCCTTCCAGCTGCAACCCATCACTGGGAAACATTCATACACTCTCATTCACACACATACACTACGGACAATTTTAGCTCACCCAATTCACCTATACCACATGTCTTTGGACTTGTGGGGGAAACCGGAGCACCCGGAGGAAACCCACGCGAACACGGGGAGAACATGCAAACTCCACACAGAAATGCCAACTGACCCAGCCGAGGCTCGAACCAGCGACCTTCTTGCTGTGAGGCGAACGTGCTACCCACTGCGCCACCGCGTCGCCATTATTATTATTATTATTATTATTATTAACATATTTTCTATGACAGAAACAAACTTCCATAGTAGTCAGCAAGCAAGTTTTGAAAGAGAAACAATACCTGAGACACTCCCCCACCTCACACACGCACACACACACACACATATAGACTCATATATTGTGTAACGGCGAAGTATAACAATGTTCTGACATTGGACCGGGGCTGGTGCCCACTAACCCCACTGTGACCACTGGAGTGAATGCGAAGACTGAATACATGCAGGTCTGGCATTATCGGGAGTTGCTAAGCTGCACAAACCAAGAGCGGATCTAATTGGACCACAGGTTTCCATAGAGAGCAATTTGTTCCTGTTCTCAGTGGCGACCTTCATTGAAATATAATGTGAACTGTGGCTTCACCCCAGAAACTATTCAATAATTTGTTCGCGTGTTTCAAAGTAGGAAGAAGAACCGGAGAAATGAAGAAAAGGCCAGAAAACTTATTCTCTAAGCACTCAGGCCATATTAGACACTTTTCATGGTCTTGGTGGCCTTTCGTATATAATGTGCTTCTGTGAATATTAAATAATTTGCTGCAATAAATGGCAAAAGGGCCAAGAACTCATTATATTCCCTGCTGGCTTCACGAAAAAAAGACTTAAAAGGAGCTCAATTCTACGCACGATGCAATAATTAAACATATTTCTTCTGTATTATTAGGGAGCAGGGGATGTAAAGACCTTAATTTGATATCGGCGAGTCTCATGGTGGATCTGAGGAGAACAGGAGGCCAAGGTTTACCAGTTAGTTTTGCAAAATTAGGCCCTGCTGATAGAGACGCTGTTTTGGGGACAAAAGGAGTGTTTCTGAATTGATGGCAGTTTTTTGAAGAAACTGCATGTGCTGAGAAATGTAATGTGCATGGAGATTTTTCAATTCTACGTAAGGAAGATGTGCATATTTTGATTATAATCGTATACATAAAAATACAGATTAGTCTTTATTGCACGTTTCAGAAATATTATATTATATTATAAATAATCTTTTTTTTTTTATAACTCATGGAATATATAATTTTAATATAATAACTAGTTTTATTACAATTATTATTAATATTATTCATTCATTCATTCATTCGTTCATTTTCTTTTCGGCGTAGTCCCTTTATTAATCAGGGGTCGCGGAATGAACCGCCAACTTATTCAGCATGTTTTACGCAGCGGATGCCCTTCCAGTTGCAACCCATCACTGGGAAACACCTATACACTCCCATTCACACACATACACTACGGACAATTTAGCTTACCCAATTTACCTATAGTGCATGACTTTGAACCTGTGGTGGAAACCGGAGCACCCGGAGGAAACCAACGTGAACATGGGGAGAACATGCAAATTCCACACAGAAATGCCAACTGACCCAGCCGAGGCTCGAACCAGCGACCTTCTTGCTGTGAGGCGACAGCGTTACCCACTTTTTTTTTACCCACATTTAATAAATAAATAAATGGTTTTTGTTTAGAGAATGTATTAACATATTCATGTCATAATACATTAATATTACTATATTGTAATTACCATTTTTCCATATCAAAATATTGTGCATTGAACGATAGATTCATAATGTGCATAGACAGACGGACGGACGGACGGACGGACGGACGGACGGACAGACAGACAGACAGACAGACAGACAGACAGACAGACAGATAGATAGATAGATAGATAGATAGATAGATAGATAGATAGATGGAAGGGCATCCGCTGCGTAAAACATATGCCGGAATAGTTGGCGGTTCATTACACTGTGGCAACCCCTGATAAATAAGAGACTAAGCTGAAGGAAAATGAATGAATGCATTTTATTGTTTTGTTAATAAAATGCATTCAAATATGAATATTTCATGTATATTTATTATTTTATGTAAACATATATTTTTTAAAGTTTGTAGTACAAAAGCCCCTTTGTCAGCTTTATAAAGTGTTGTGTGTGTGTGTGCGTGTGTGTGTGTGTCTGTGTGTGTGTATCATCATTAACAGCACAGAGACCAGAGCCCCATGCTGGATTTCATTACAGCTCCTCTAAGAGGCAGACGTGTTACTGAGCCCCCAGTGCTTTATTAAAACCTCTGACCTTCACATCATACGCACATCCTCCAGAAAAACAGCCATAAAGACACACGTTCACCCTGACAGCAGACCAGCCAGAGCACAGCCTCAAGTGGCTCATCCTGGTCCAATTTATCTCTCTCTGTGTGACAGTCTTATATTTAAATGAAGATTTTAAAGAAGAAGTTATGTTTAATAAATAATTATATATATCAACAAATAAAAGCCCATGTTACACTTAGATAAATAATTTTAGAACAGAAAAATGTCATAATCATGTTTTCTTTACAATTTAATAATATTTACTACATCATAATTAGATCAAATATGACACTAAAAACCTAATATAATAATATTTAAATAATTACATTTTATTATATTTACAAATTATTATTAACTTATTATAAAATATTACATTTAAATAGTTTTTAGAAATTTACATGTCATAATATCTAAATGTCTAAAATAGCTATTATAATTTTTAAATGTATTGAATTGAAAATCTATTTAAACATTCAACATTTAAACATGCCATGATAAAAATAAATAAATAAATAGCATTCTATGACTAAGTTAATTAATTAAATATAAATTGAAATGTAAAAATAAAATAATAAATATAAATTCATTCATTAATTTTCCTTCAGCTTAGTCCCTTTAAATATAATTTATAATTTTTTTAAAATTATTATTCATTCATTCATTCATTTTCTTTTTCGGCTTAGTCCCTTTATTAATCTGGGGTCGCCACAGCGGAATGAACCGCCAACTTATCCAGCATATGTTTTTATGCAGCGGATGCCCTTCCAGCTGCAACCCATCACTTGGAAACATCCATACACTCTCATTCACACACATACACTACGGACAATTTAGCCTACCCAATTCACCTATAACGCATTTCTTTGGACTTGTGGGGGAAACTGGAGCACCCGGAGGAAACCCACACGAACACGGGGAGAACATGGAAACTCCACACAGAAACGCCAACTGACCCAGCCGAGGCTTGAACCAGCGACCTTCTTGCTGTGAGGCGATTGTGCTATGTGCTATAGTTCAGCACATATAGTATAGTATAGTATATTGTATAGTTCGACCTTGTGATCTATCTATCTATCTATCTATCTATCTATCTATCTATCTATCTATCTACCTATCTATCTATCTATCTATCTATCTATCTATCTATCTACCTACCTACCTACCAAAGCACATGCATATGCTATTCATATAGTTATTGATCTGGTTGTATTGTTGTATCGCT
Organism: Danio jaintianensis; assembly: GCA_903798115.1. NCBI lineage: Eukaryota > Metazoa > Chordata > Actinopteri > Cypriniformes > Danionidae > Danio > Danio jaintianensis. The sequence goes on along the minus strand of CAIGQV010019070.1, from coordinate 26,339,272 downwards.
ACTCCCACAGGCTGACTTTAAGTTTTGGTCTGCTTTTGGGTTGATCTTCAGCTGTGCGTCTCATCCCTCGCTCTCCAGCCGTGGGACACGGTGCCGGCGGTAATCAATGGTGATGAATGAGAGGGAAGGCTTTCTTTATTCTGCTCCTCGCTGAATAGAAAGTTTCCATTATCTCTCACAATGTATTCACTCTATCAAAGTGACAGGGTTCAGGGCTCCACACTCTACCGGCCTCCCCGAACCCCACCTCATCCACATCAGCACATCCAGAACAAGACCACGGGGACAAAGGGGAACCTCGCATGTGTCGACACCAATCTGGGCCATGAGCCGCGCACTGTCCCAAACCGCCACTGCTGAATGGAGGAGTTGAAGACCAGACACTCCAGGCAAAAACACTGGGAGATTTTGGGTGTTCATAAAGTGCTGTTGACGTAAATAAAACCTCGAAAATGTACATTTAAAGGTGCTGTATGTCAGTTTTTGACTATTCTAAAGTGTAAAATACCATAATATGTTAGCAGATGTTTAAATGAACATGTTTATCATATTAACAATGCTAAAGTCAGTTGAAGAGTTCAGATGCAAAATCCTCTACATGCCATTTAAACATTTCTTCTAAAATAAGCATTTTTCTCAGACTCTTGTGTGTACGCTCATTAATGTCATTTTAATGGCCATTAATTGGTTCTTTTTATTGGCTTTAATGTGAAATAACTGAACAAAAACATAGGTTTTAATTTATAGTAGCCTATTTAAATGTATCTGTATATGACATAGGCTATAGGCTACAACATTTTTCCAGGGGTTTAAGTGTGTCAAAGTAGACTTTTCAAATAAATAATAATAGTAAATAGCCTACATAATAATAATAATAATAATTTCTGAATCTAGGGTGACACGGTGGCACAGTGGGTAGCGCTGTCGCCTCACAGCAAGAAGGTCGTTGGTTCGAGCCTCGGCTGGGTCAGTTGGCATTTCTGTGTGGAGTTTGCATGTTCTCCCTGTGTTCACGTGGGTTTCCTCCGGGTGCTCTGGTTTCCCCCACAAGTCCAAAGACATGCGGTATAGGTGAACTGGGTAGGCTAAATTGTCCGTAGTGTATGTATGTGTGTGAATGAGTGTGTATGGGTGTTTCCCAGTGATTGTCATTTCCTGCACTATGGTTATTGGATGTTTGTAATTATTAGCACTGGAGCTCACCTTGCCTAACCATTTAGACATAAAGCAGTAGCTGCTGTGACAGGTCAAGCCGAGCGCTGCTGTTTTGAATCATTGTTGGGTCTTGAGTCTGGTAGAGTAAATCTGAAGAAGGTATTTGGCCTGTGGTGAGATGGACGCCCATGAATGTGAAGTGTTGGGCCTCTGGCAGAAGAGTCTGACCTCCAGAGCAATCCCCAAACACCCCTGAGGGTCTGAACATGAGCGCAGTCATCTGAATTTTTGTTTTTTCATTGATGTGCCAGAAATGTAATAATAAACCACTATGTTGACAGTTTTGCCTATCCTGTGCAAAATATTAAACCTCTGGCAATTTGTAAAATTTTTATTTAGTTGCTAATTCGCATTAATTTGCATGATCTCATTTGTACCTTTTAGTATGATTTGCTCATCCACCAATGAGGGGTAGGTTTAGGAGTGGGATTTGGGGCACACCTCTGTTAAAAATGGTACATTAGAATATGTACAAATTAGCCACTAAATGACACACTATACACTATGCACATATACTAATGTATATGCATGTACATTCCGACATGTTACCAACCGGAATAATGTCACAAATATAAAAGACTGATTTTATTTAACACCTACTGTTCATTACATATCTCTATGACAGCCTATACATCAATTGCAATGGGCTAAAATCATGCAATCTGATTCCACCTATATAATTGTTGGCAAACAAAATAACTAACAAAACAACAGTTATCGTTTTTAAACTGTTATCGTCTCTGTGTAAACTTGAAACCAAAAATGGTGGCATTTAGAAAAAGTGAAATTTTATTTTTAAGTGTCTTAACCCTCTGGGGTATAAGAGGATTTTGGGGTATTTTGATAAGCTCTGAAATTTGTGAGTATTTCTTCTACTTATAATATACCCTTGGACAAACTGGGCTACAATGATATGTAAAAATGATGGATGGATGTATATGATTGATTATGATTATGCGTGGTTAGTATGTTTAAGGGAAATAAAAGTCACAGAAACAAAGCCAGAAAACATGTACTAAATATTTCTGATTAAGACCTTTGAATTCCAGTCTTGTTGGCTAGAATATTTACTACAAAACTGTGTAAAAATGCTTATTTTCTCTCCTTCTGAAACAAGAATACAATCTTTTAAATTCTGTAAGTCAGTTTTTTTTTTGTCATGAGGGGAGTATGCAAGGGGAGGTCTAATGGGCCTTGCCCACTTAGTAGATTCATGCCTTGTGAGACAAAAGAACCTCCCCAATCAATGCTAATGTTGGGTAGGGGTGAAAGACTGGGGGCTGCTGTGAGCACCAGCCTGAAGAAAGAAAGAAATGCGAGAAGGTTCAAAGATGAACAAGTTTTGTTGTAAATGCAAATAACTATATTGTAAATGTTAATGACAGTTTGCATATTTTAGGGAAAATGAGAGTAAGTGTGCAACCAATAATCACTGATAGATGTCACCTTTATCATGGCCACGCAAAATATGATGACTTACAATCTTATATATTGTGCCTTAATGATTTAATTGTTTTACTTTTTAACATTATAGTATTTCATAACAACGTTCAAATGTTCTTAGTCAATCTAGTATGTTCTATTTTATATCAGCTTTATTTCAATGAACGAATGCAAATTTCAATTCTTTCAGCTAAGTATAACAGCACTGTTGCATGTAGTACGTTTTATTTTCCCTTAACCTATATACTTTCCAGAAAGGCAAATTACCTCTCCATTAGTGCTATTCGCATTGACCCGAAGTCATCGAATCCCTCACAGTCACAAACGGCACATTATAACAAGGCCCAAATCTCACAGGGCCCGCAGCAAACCTGCCCAAACAGTTGCTAATAGTCATGGTATGACTCTGCCTCCTGTATGTTATATTACCTTGAGCGTGGGGTAATTTCTCGCTTGGCTTACAAGCATTAGCTATAATATCCTTGTCATTCTGCATAAACCTATTACCTAGTCAGACACCAAAAAAAGCCATTCGTGGGTCTAAAAGCTTTTTCAAGGCGACTGCACCTTAAAAGTAATAGTATAGTAGACAACCTACGCATGCAACTGAAAACGGCGAGAGATGGACTTTGGGATCATACATAGCTTTCTTGCTCAGTCTATTGATAAAATGTCTCCATTATCTCTGTCAGTGCACGCTTTCTGTTTGGAACCGGCGGTTAAGCACTTTTTTTTTTTGATGGCGTTTTTATATCAGTGATGTAATGAAATGCCATATCCCGAGGACATAGAAGTGTGGAAGTAATTATTAATATTAGCGCAAGACCAAAGAGAGGCGTTCGGCTGTGACTAACTTCAAACGTCATTTCAAATGAAGTGATACATCCAGTCAAATCAGCCTTCATGCCGTCATTTTGGTCATATCATTTCCCATAGAGGGAAATTATGATCCTGCCACTGTATCTAAATGTGCTGTATGGTTAATCAGTGGAGTGATGGATGAGACTTGTCAGATTTGGCATGAGTCGTCTACTGAAATAAGAGTAAAGCTTCATAGAGTCTTTAAAAGAGGTGAAATTAAAAGGCACAGTCGGGGATGCAAATAAATAAATAAATACATAAATAAGTACAAATGCTTGGTTATTGTGGTGCTGTAAGAAAAAAAGGGGGGGGGGGGGGGGGGTGGAGACAATCATTAGCTCACATCGTTATAAAGTTTTAATAAATGTTTAAATAATTAATTTAAATGAATTAGTTTGTTCATTTATTCATTCATTTATTATTAATTTATTCATATTTTTATATTTGTTCTGTTTTATTTATTGGCGGTTCATTCCACTGTGGTGACCCCTGATTAATAAAGGGACTAAGCCGAAAAGAAAATGAATGAATGATTTATTTATTTATAATTTTTAAGATTTATTTTACTTATTTTTATTATGCTATGTTTTATTCATTCATTCATTCACATTTTTATATTTATTATGTGTTATTTATTTATCATTTTTAATAAATATTTTACTTATATTTGTTATGATATTCATTCATTTATTCATATTTTTAATATTTATTATGTGTTATTTATTTATCATTTTTAATATTTATTTTACTTTCTTAATTTTATTATGTTATTTATTCATTCATTTATATTTTTTATATGTATTATGTTTTATTTATTTATCATTTGTAATATTTGTTTCACTTTCTTATTTTTATTATGTTATTTATTTATTTATTTATTTGTATTTTAATATTTATTATGGTTTATTCATTCATTTATTCATTTTCTTTTTGGCTTAGTCCCTTTATTAATCTGGGGTCACCACAGCGGAATGAACCGCCAACTTATCCAGCATATGTTTTACACAGCGGATGCCCTTCCAGCTGCAACCCATCACTGGGAAAATTATGGTTTATACATTTATTTATTATTTTATTTATTTTATTAATTTTTTATTATTTTTGTATATTTATTTATTTTATAATTTAACATTTTTTTTGTTTTCTTTTTTCTTTTTCTCTGATCTATAACCCTTTTTTCTTTCTTCCTGACGTGTATCCCCTTTAATTGTTAAGACTTAACCTAATGAGATCTGTGACTCAATTGTGAACACCTGAAATGACTGAGTATATAAGCACCAGTAGAGAATAAATAATTGCACTGACGAATTCTCATAGTTGAAACATTTGTCACCTTATCACCTGCCATACATTTAATAAATTAATGAGTGTGGACCATTTTTGTTATTTGCCATTTGCAATGATAAAATGAGTGAATATCTGTGTGACTCCATAAAAAACTTTCACTTCAACATATACACTCTCAATTTAAATCTTAAGAAAACAATTTAAACAAGAATATTACATAAGAATTAGGGATCAGATTGAGGAAATAAGTAAGTTTAAGTTCTGGGGTGTTATTATAATTTGCTAATTAAATCCAATAAACATTTTAAAATTTTTTTAACTTATTAGGCAATTATGTCAAATCAGAAAGCTAATCGTTTTATGCAATGATTTTGTCTCATATTTCTTTTTGTATTACATTTCGGACTAAACAAATAATTCTGTAATCAAAAATCTTAAGATGATATATATAAATAGTCTATAAAAACATAGTATATAACATGTGACCCTGGACCACAAAACCTAAGGAGCATGGGTAATATGTGTGGGAAAAGCCAAAAAGTGCAGTCCAAATTTCATTAAATATAAAAATATCATCTTCCATGAAGATATTTTGAACATTTCTTACTATAAATATATAAAATACTACATTTTTGATTAATATGCATTTAAAGTTAGTAGTATTAAAAATAAGGGTGGCACAGTGGGTAGTGCTATCGCCTCATAGCAAGAAGGTCGCTGGTTTGAGCCCCGGCTGGGTCAGTTGGCATTTCTGTGTGGAGTTTGCATGTTCTCCCCGTGTTTGCGTGGGTTTCCTCCGGGTGCTCCGGCTTCCCCCACAGTCCAAAGACATGCGCTGTAGGTGATTTGGGTAAGCTAAATTGCGTATGTGTGTATGCCCTAAATTGTGTATGTGTGTATGTCCTGGTCCTGCAGGTTGGGGGTTGAGCGTTGGGCTTACGACCCACCTCATAAAAAAACGATGTTATGAAACACCAATATGGTGTGGCTAAATATCAACTTCGATATAAATGGCCCTGGGAGTAAGTAAGTAATATTAAATATAATAAATATTAAAAATAATAGTAATAAAATGAGTAATATGCATTTAAGTTTTTTTTACACATATATGAGCCCCCAATCCCCCCCAAACAACAATTAGGCCAATCCTCGTATTTTCTTTTTCACTATCCACCCCCCCCCCCCCCCCCCCCCCCCCCCCCCACACACACACACCAAGACAGAATCATGACTGCTGTTCCATTTAGCTTTATGATTTTTTTACTAATCAGTCTTATATAAAACTGATTTTAAAAGTCATCAAACTAAGTCACCACTTGTTTCTAGGGTTATTTATTGTAATTTTACAGTAGTAGACATTTTAAATAGGTCCACCAAGTTGTCCTAACACAAGAATTGGTAAACAATTGGGTTTTGGGACAACTTTGATGAACGTTTTGATCCACTGTTTTTGTTTTTGCTTGTTTGTTCATTTCACTTTAAAAGATCTCAGTGTGTCATCAGTAAACATGTTTATTAATTTAATGTAGTCTGTATTTGTTTTTTGACTCTTGAAGTGTCAATAGCAGTTGGCTTGCATAGCATAAACCAACATTTCAGCTAAAAAAATCTTTATTGCTGTACTGAAGAAAAAAAGCCACCTTTATATTGGAGAGCAAGATGTATTAACAGCATTTCTTTGTCTCTTTAAAATATTCTTTTTGCAAAAAAATATCTATCCTGTTTCCAGTATCCTTTCCCTTTTGATATTTTAACAGGAAAGCAGGACAAAAATCATGATTAAAAATTATTTTGCAGTGCATGTCCCAGGTGTAGCCTACTTCACCAACACTAGTGCGGCAACCAAATGCCGAGTTAGTTCTCGGTTTCATCCTCTTTCATCATTGCGCTCTTCTTCTGACTTAAAACCAACCCATTTTATGCTCATTTCCCATCGGACCCCTCAGAGGCTCCGTTTATGAGGTTTTCTCATATTACATCCTTAAATAAAACGTGGGCTGGTGATTTGAGGATGGTTCTCATCTCAGGATGTAGATAAGCAAACACATCGCCTTAGTCTTCCTCATAGGCACAGATTCAGATGGCAAATGCTGTGTGCGAGCAAGATCTTTCTGACACTGCAGACTGTTGGAAGAACATGGCAAATATGTGCGAAGATCATTTCATTTGAAGAACATTTATTTTTGTATCCCCCCCCCCCCCCCCTCCAAATTAGCACTTTTGAACAGTTGAGATCATTATCACCGAACAACATGTTGTGGGCATGTAGCAGTTTCCTTACTGAAAAACACATGGCAGAAATAGAGGAGAAAACAAAATGAAAAAGAAAATCCTGACTTCACTCTTGATTTGAAGTGGAAGTTTAAAGGAACACTCCACTTTTTTTTTGGAAATAGGCTCATTTTACAAGTCACCTAGAGTTACAGCATTTAGTTTTACAATTTTTTTAATCTATTCAGATGATCTCTGGGTCTGGAAGAAGCACCTTTAGCTTAGCTTATCTTAGCTTAGCTTAGCATAGATCATTGAATTAGATTGGACCATTATCGTCTCACTCAAAAGATTTAAAAAAGGAGTCTTAGTACATGATATAACTACAAAAGAGTCAAGTTTTAAATGTAAAATTATCAAATTTTTATTTATTTATGCTACTGGTCTAATCTGATTCAATGATTTATGCTAAGCTAAGCTAAAACTGCTCCGCCAGACCTGGACATCAGATGAATGGATTAAAAAATGGTAAAACTCAACTGTTTAAGAGGATTTGTAAAATTAGCCTATTATTAAAAGAAAAAAAGAAGTGAAGTGTTCCTTTAAAGGAAAAATAAATAAGTCAATTGTTACTTACTTACTGAGAGTTACTTACTGTACATACTAAATGTGGTCAATAAACATACCACAATCACAAACCCCCCAAAAATATGCGCCTTTATGTGAATTTAGAGTAATATAATTGTTTACTATCTGTAACTAATTATGTCCATTTTTACAAATCAAGTTTTTTTTTTTTTTTCTAGTAATAAAGTGAATCAATTGGAACCTAGTAGACTAGTATACTTAATGTTCAAAATAATAATATATCACCAGTGAACTATACATGTAAGTTCACCGGTATTTGTAATAATATACTAACAAATATTAAGCAAATACTTAAATGAGTAATATAATGAGTGTAAAGAGTGCATTCTCATTACTAAAAGTGGACTCAACATAAGACGTAATAAAATATCAATAAGCATTTACTATATTTTAATTTATAGTACATAAATACTCTGTAAAATTACTGTAAAAAAGACTTTTACATCTCATAAAATACACTTGTCGTATAGGCTACTCACTACACACTTAAAATATAATTATGCTTAAGTTTTCTTAAAGTGATCAAATTAATAAAATGAATACTCCTTAAAGCTAAAATCAAATTTAACGCAATCATCTGAGAGAAACTGTGCAGTTTGAACATATTTTCCAAATGTATTTGACTTTTACGTAAGACAAATTATTTGAAAGTATACTCAAATACTATACTTACAACAATACGCTTAGAAAAGGTAAGTGTTATAAAGTAAGAATGACTATAAATATGGCAGTAAAAGCTCAAATAATAACAGCTTCACTACACAAACTAATACAAGTGTACTTTTTGTCACAATACAATTACATTGACTTAAAGTATACTTCTGTTTGTAGGAAGACATGAAGTCATACTGCCTAAAATTACTGTAAAATGACAAAAAGCATATCAAATAATACACAACTTTAGTATACTCACTAAAATGATCCTTTAGCAAGTTTAGTGATAAACAACTTAAATAATACACAATCTTAGTATACTTACTAAAGTATACTTAGAAGAAAATACTTAATAACTATACACAAGTTTACTTAGAATGATAAAAATAAATAAGTATATACTTTATGAACATTATACCAAACTCCTTTTAGTGACTGTAAAAATGACCTTTAAAAACACCTTTACAGCTCAACAAAGTTTAGTATGCACACTAAGTATAGTAAACTGTAGTGATAAAATTAACGCTGTACTCCGTAAATGACTGTAAAAATGATGAGAACGACATTGCAGTTAATATATTTACTACAGAAAGTACACCTAAACATATCACTGTAAAAAAAAAAAATGCTGCGTTTTCCAAATGCTGCAATTCCTACATGTTGTCCCAACACAAATCGATTAAGTTAACTTAATCATTTTGTTACAAATGTAAGTGGATTGAACATAAAACAATTAAGTTGTCCCCCAAAAAACTGTAAGAATTGTGTTGTTTCAGCTCGTTTTAAATAAGTAGTTTGAACAAACAGCAAAAGTCATTTTTGGGTGAAGTTTTACAATTAATACAGTGACAAAAGTATTGTTATTTTTATTCTATTTTATTTTTTTATTATTTTTTTTTTTGTAGGAACATGTTATGCCAAGCATGTCTTTCATGGAGTTATTTCAGTGACTTCAAAATGTGTTTTTCACTAACCACGCATAAACATTTCTTTCTCAAGAACACAATCTTGTACATAAATGTTGCTAACGTATTTTTGTAGCCCAGCTTGTGTTGTTTACAGTGGTATTAGATTTTAGCCACTTATATTTTTTATAAGCATCTAAAAAAGGACAAATGTCAGGGCAGAACTTCTCCAGTCCCCCAAAATACCCTCAGACCCCAGAGGGTTAAATTACTGCAAAAATACAGCTTTGCAGCTCAAGTAATGCACTAGTATATTTTAACTGAATAACTAATGCTTTTCCTTTGTATCATATCTTATCATAATCAACATACATTATTTCTTAACACTGCAGTCTTTCTAATAATAAAGCTGAACACTGTGGCATACAATGTGGCAAAATGCGCTTGTTATGACTAATGTAAATAAGGCATATTCAGAAAATCTGCATTAAAAATGACAGCATTACATGTAGTATGCAAGCGTGCTATTCTGACCACAGCCTCTGTCTCTGAGCATTACTGTAGAAAATGAGAAAAGTACAAACTCAGATCATGCTGACCTCTGGCTGAGCAGGTAGAAGAACCGAAAAGTGACGCAGACATCTCAAATAATTAGCTAATTAAAGGTGTGAAGCCATAAAGACACTCAAGGTCAGATGCATCTGAATATTATTATTATTATTATTATTATAAATAAGCAATTTCGCTGTGATTACACTCGCACATGCAAATGAAACCATCTGCTGCAACACTCTTTTATAAATAATTTTTCTTTTATGAAGACCGCTAAAGTTTCAGATCAGGTAAAAAAAACAAAAACACACAATTAATCATGCTTCATATCTAACACTCATTTGGAACCAAAATAAGCCTCATTTATTTTTCATTGTGTACACAGACTAAATAGACACACTGAGACAGAGTGTTAATAAAACAAGCAATTGATAATGTGATTTATTATGATTAAGACATGAATGAAGTAAAAAAAACTAATTAGCTCAAATTTATCGCTGTACTTCCCCAGTTGACTGAATATATTAAGAAGTGGATACTTGTTTGTTTTTTTTGTATTACAAGTGTTCATTCATTCATTTTCTTTTCGGCTTAGTCCCTTTATTAATCTGGGGTCGCCACAGCGGAATGAACCGCCAACTTATCCAGCATATGTTTTACGCAGCGGATGCCCTTCCATCTGCAACTCATCACTGGGAAACACCCATACACTACGGACAATTTAGCTTACCCAATTCACCTATAGCGCATGTTTTTGGACTTGTAGGGGAAAGCGGAGCACCTGGAGGAAACCCATGCAAACTCCACACAGAAATGCCAACTGACCCAGCCGAGGCTTGAACCAGCGACCTTCTTGCTGTGAGGCAATCGTGCTACCCACTGTGACACCCTATTACAAGTGTTCTCAAGTGTAATGTTCAAATATGCAAATGAGGCATTATGTTTAAATGCACTAATTTGCATAATTTCTAGACAGAACAACAATCTGAACATTGGATGACATCAGGTTGATATTTAATTTTTTTACACATTAATTTTATTTTATTTTTTTAAAGAGATGGGGTTTTGAGAATCTTTTTATCACTCCATAATCCAGAAAACATAGCTAACAGCCAGGAAACACAGATTTTCTTTTTTTTTTTGTTGAAGAAAACATTTTGTATATATTCAGGCATTTTATGAATGAACCAAGGTTGTGCAGCTCAGAACTGAGATACGCATCTCGATGTACAGACAATGACACAATACATTAAATACAAATATTAAGCAGCTACCGATACGATACAATATATGAGCAATATCACATGAGTAGCAGTGCGATGTGGCTGTACATCACTGCTACGACTGTGATATTGTGTTTATACAACAGTATATAATATAAATATAAATAGTATTTGAATGATTCTCTATCGTAATGTATAAAGTGATGACAAAACAGGTGATTTTGCTGACATTTTAAGATTATAAGGCTGAACGTGACATGAAATGCCATCCGTCTACAGAGTTATCTCCCTACATTATTACAGTCTACAGTGTTTCTCTGTTGCAACCGGGATATCACAATAATTAACCCCGAAAAAAGCAGCGCAATCACTACGAGATTGCTGTTGTGTTTGCGATAAGGAAAAACGCTAAACACATGCGGGCATTTCTTCTTTCTTTCTGCCAACACAACACACATTCCTGATATGCCAGTCCCATCTCACACTCAATACACTACAGTTATATAGTATAAATACAGCACTACAACATACAAAAGAGAGAGATCGACTTAGAATATCACTTACCATTTTAATAATGATTTGATCAGCTGTAGTTAGAAATTACGCTGTTTTAATCTTCTAAGGGCTTATCATGCGGTCCTGTCACCATCTTGTGGATAGACAACGTCAACCGTCTTTGGTGTACTCAGTATGACAGGCTAATGGCCGCCGACGCAGTCTCTCAGAAATGATAAATATTTTAAAATAGGCACTATCCTTATAAATAAACTGCATAGTTGCAATCCAAACAACTACATTCTTGACTAAAAAAGCCTCAAAAGTACATTATGTTGCCCAAAAGCAGCAGTGTCCTCAGCTTGTCGCTGTATGTGGGCGGAGTAATACACAAGGGTGAAGGGTGAAGAGGCTGGTCGAGTGCTGTTACTGGCAGAATATCTGTTGTATAAAATACAATACGATACAAAATTATATGATACCGAAGTATCCCGAGTGCACAGTGACAACTCAACCAAGAGGTCACAAAAGACCCCACAATAACATCCGAAGAACTGCAGGTCTCACTTGCCTCAATTAATGTGAGTGTTCACAAAGACTATAGAATACACAAGACATGTCACTCGTATTGTTTTGAATGGGGAAAAGTATAACGGTCAAAATGGCGAATGAAGCCCCACCTACTAGTACAGGAGCCAATCATTGATCGTTATAGACTGACGATTCTCCGTAGGAGAAGCTCAGACCAGACGTGTGCTCTTACAACAGTTTATGTGGTCAACAAAAACACTGGAATCTCAGCGAATACTTGCTTCACAGACATAAGAAATATATCCACATAAAGCTTGAAATCTGTACTTTTAAATGAACCAACTACACTTGAAAACAAAAGTTTTATGGTTGTGTATTCTCTATGAAACGAACATGAGGTACAGTCCATCCTGTCAAACACACATTACATGACAGCAGCAACTACTCAAACGCCCACAAACTTGTAAACAAAGATTCACTTTCATTTCTGGAGGAGATTCGCCATCAAGACCAAGTTGTGAATTACTTCAGAAGAGCAGCTCGATCAGACAATCATTATCCAGAGGATGGTAATGTGTAGAACTGCCATAAATAAGGATGGTGTTGTGATCTCGTTTCTTTCGAGTGCTTATGCGCATCAGCTTGGGCAACCTGAAAAATGTAGATTTTGTTTGATTTGAACGTTTAGAAATGAAACTTATGAGACAGTTGTTGTTTAATTTTATTGGTGATTCCAAATATGTAATGTAATTGTAAGCTTGGCTAACAGTTTTGGAGAATTTGATGTTTCCCCATTGAGACAGAATGCCCGAGCATACTGCCCGAGCGTTTCAAAAATGGTGAAATGACTTGCCTTAAAGGGACTTTGGTGTTCATGACTTAACCATAAGAACGAGACTGGGCAAAAATGGTTTGCATGGCAGAGTCCCAAGACGATAACAACCACTGAGCAAAAATAATGTAAAGGCTTGTCTCAGTTTTGCCAGAAAACATATTGATGATCTCCAAGACTTTTGGGAAAAGACAAGACAAAAGTTGAATGTTTTGGAAAGTGTGTGTCCAATTATGTCTGGCGTAAATGTAACAAAAACATAGTACAAACAGTAAGATTTTATTTATATTTTTTGCTGAATAATATCTTGTATATATTCAGGAATTTTATGAATGAACGTCCTGGTTACGTCCGTAACCCACGGTTCCCGGATAGGGAATGGAGACGTGTGTCTGGAACCAGACAAATGGGAGTAGGTCAGATGACCAATCACTCTGAAGAGCAAGAAAACGGGCCAATGAATGCCAAACATGAATTGGCAGAGCTCAGCTCCACAGCTGACAGCGCTTAGTCATTAGTGCTGTAGAGAAGCTGAGAAGCGAGCACTTAGAATTTGCCTGCTGAAGAGCCGATCACTCAGCTAACAGCTGACTCTGACTGTGGCAGTGGAGACACACGTCTCCGTTCCCTATTCGGGGAACGTGGGTTACGGACGTAACCAGGACGTTCCCCTTCATATGGGAACTTTAACGTGTGTCTGGAACCAGACAAATGGGAGAGTGTATGGAAAACGCCACAGCAGCTAAGCCCGTCACGCTCCTGATGTGAAGTTTGCCAAGCATAGCGTGAGCGCACAAGTATCACCAAGAGCGCAACCTTCCAACATCCCCTAGGCCCTTAATTACCATTACATGGGAATAATTAGAATTTAGATCGGGGGTCGTAAATGTGCTTTTACCTAGCTAATATAGTCTAGGGATTTTAGAAATACGACCCGAAGGGGGAGGACGCTGCGGAGACCACCTGCTACCCAAGAGGGGAGACTTGATGGCGATAAGAACATATGGAGTAGCCCTATGGAGGGGTAGTGCTACATATGATAAGCTGGTTAGCGGGTAGGGAAGACACGGGTCCGCCTGGTCAGGGGGAACACTCCGTGGCTGAAAATAGGCATATGGGATCACCATCGGGGACCGCACATAGCTGGCACCAAACCTCAGCATGTGGGTAGACCAAGAGTGGGCATACCAGACATCACACTGAGCCAGGCACCCGGCTCCTCCGCTGAGTCAGGTGCTGGGGGTCTCGGAGGAATTCTCTAGGGTTTGCCATGTGGGAAACTTACTAGCAGAATAGAAAAAGCGCACGTATCTCCGGGTTAGGGAGCATGGCGCAGCAAGGATTTTTGACACAGAGCTTAATTTCGTCCCGATTGACCGGAGTAACCCAGTAATCAGGAGGAAACCTACGATTAAAAAATCTCGTGAATGTGTTAGGTGTCGCCCAGCCCGCAACTCTAATAATCTGTTAAGAGGCGCTGCGTACTCACGCCGAAAAGGAGGCACCGCTTTTTTTTTGTGTGTTTTTTTAAGTGTGCTCTCTCTCCCGGGGACACAGCTCGCCCTGGCACATGAAGCGAGGGTGATGGCATAACTATAAAATGGACCAACCTCTGCTTTGATACGGCACTTCCCTTCTGCCGATCATAACAGAAAAGAGCTGCTTAAAGACGTATGCTCTACGTGTCACATTAAGCGCAGTGCGCGGACATAGCAATGAAAGGGCTGGGTCTGCCTCCTCCACAGACAGCGCTTGCAGGTTCAGTACCACTTTTAATATTAAAAGGGGTGGTAGGAACCTCGGCACAAGCTGAACCGGGGTCTCAGGTAAACGTGAGAGTTGGCCGATCCAAATTCCTAGCACGATTCGCTGACCGAAAATGCCACCGGAATCCTAACCCACCTGAATGATACCAACGCGACCAGCAGAGCTGCCTTCATGGACAGAAAACTTATAGATACTGAGTCGAGTGGCTCAACGGACCTAACCATAACCGCTGGGGCTAGAGAGATCCCGAGAGGGCAAGAGAGGGGGGCGGGGATGGAATTAACCAACTCGCGCCACGCGCCTCTGAGGAACTGGCTGATGAGGTTATGCTTTCCCAGCGCGCTACCATCCGCTGCCCCACAGAGAGCGGGGATGGCAGCACGCCAAACCTTCAGTGTAGAGGGTGACAGCCTGCGCTCCAGTTATCCTGAAGGAAGAAAACACAACACTAATCTGGCATGTCCAGGGTTCTTCTCAGAGAGACGAGCTCCACACAATGAATAGACTCCACTACAGGACATAGGCTTGCCTATACAGGGTGCTCTAGCCTGAGTGACGGTGTTAACCATCTACTGATAGGTCACCTAAGTCCACCGCGCTCTGTCTAGACACTCTCAATGGGGGTTCCAGAACGCTGCACGGGTGCTAGAGGGTGTCCGTCCCAGAAAAAGGAGTGCTTCTTCTGGGGAATTCATCAGGGAGGGCCATCACGAGGAGTGTGAGTCCTGAAACTCGGGTCCGGTTGGGCCAAGGAGGCGCAGCGGGCGAGACCCGCTCCTCATCTCCCCGACCTTGCACAGAGTCTGTGCGTGCAGGCTCACTGGGGAAAACACATATTGCGTAAACGTGGGGCCAGCTGAGAGCCAGCGCATCCGTGCAGAGCAGGGTAAGCAGCTGGCGAAGGGCCGCTCGGGAGAAGCGGCAGGATGACCTGGGCTTCTCTGAAGTGTGCCCATAACAGCTGGACTGTGCCGGGGTGGAGTCTCCATTCTCCCCGAAACATAACTGTCGTGAGAGCATGTAAGCTAGCACGGTAGAGCTTGTACGGGATATGAACGGCGCGTAGCTATTAAGCCGCATGACTCAGATGAGCAGATGGCGAGCGAGCTGAGACATGCGGCGGTAGCCCACATCAGCCAAACGGCTGATGTGCGCTATCGCAGCCGTGCTGGCCATCCTAACCAACATGTGTGTCCCCTCCCGTACCGGTAGGAACCGGCAGAGAGCGAGAAACACTGCCAACAACTCCAGGCAATTGAATGCCAACGCAACCGAAGTCCGATTTACGAAACCTGCAGCTCCATGCTCGATACACACAGCCCACCAGCCCGTACTGGAAGCATCCGTCAGAATGACAGCATGACTGGACACTTGTTCTAAGGGCACCCAGGCCCGTAGAAGGCAAGGTCCATCCAGGGGCTGAAGGTGCGGAGACACAGCGTGGTGATGGACACCTGGTGCGTCTCCATGCGCCATGCCCATCTGGGGACGCGATCGCGAAGCCAGCGCTGAAGTGGTCTCATATGAACAATTGAGCGGCGTGATAGCGGCTACAAATGTCATATGCCCCAGGAGCCTCTGAAAAACTTCAATGAGACCACTATTACTGCCGAATTAAATGGACAGGGCAGCACTAGCCCAGCGTGCTAAAAGCCCACCGTGATGGAGATCGGGTCCAGCTCCAACCCGAGATGAGAGAAGCTCTGCCCGGGGGAGAGCTTGCTCATTCTCGGTTGACTCGAAACCCCAACAGGCCGAGGTGCCGGAGCACCAAGTCCCTATGCATAATCGACTAATTCAAAGGTCTGAAAAAAAATATGTAACCCAGTCAATGAATAATAAAAAATGCCGATGCGTGTGCGCCGAAGAGGCAAAGGGCATCCTCCACGCATGGAACAGGGAGAGCCCGAAGGGGAGGACCACTTACTGCCATGCTCGGCCCCCGTTGCACACCGGTAAAAAGCCTGTGGCGAAGTGCACCAAAGCTGAGAGCTGGAAGGCAGTGTGTCCCATGCTGGCAGCAATTGGGCTTCCACACCCAGAGGGAGGAAAAGCTGCTCTTTTCGGATCGCTACATTCATTCGCGGGGGAGCACCGGCCCTCCACCGGGGAAAGAACGGTTCTCCTCCTCTCCAAGCGGCCTGCCTTAAGTTCGCTTCGCGGTCCGATTACCGGACTTTACGGCGACCTATGACGGGAGCATCAACTTCCTGCGGGGGGGCTCGACGCGTTCACTAGCCAGTGGAACAGGCTGGAACGGCGGAGCAATTTGGAGATGCAGGAAGAGCGCTCTCGGCGAGGAACAGCCAGCGCGGACGGGTCTGGTGGGGGAGCAGTTTTCCGAGCCCACCAGGAGATGACCTGCTCCATCGCGCACGGCTGATCTCTCACCACCGAGGACTCCTGGGTAAAGTCCCCGAAGGTGTCGCCGAGTAGGCCTGCCTGGGATATGGGCACACCAAGAAAGCGTACTTTGTCGGCGCATATCTGCCAGGGTAAGCCAAGGGTGGCATTTCCGGACCACTGTGTGGCCATCGTCCTCCCCAGGGCAAGGGCCGCTGACTTGAAGGTCCCTAGAGCATAGTCGACCACTGTGCGGTGCTTACGCATAAGCCTGGGGAAGAACCGCCCCTGTGCAGCACAGCAGGTGCCGTGGTGCAGGGCAGGGCAGAAGCGGCATGGCCCGCAGCGGTGTGGGCTCTGGCCATGAGAGACACAGATAACCCACCCGCTTTGGACGGGGGTCTCAGCTTACCCCTCCAGGTGGCGGCGCCCACCACCTGAGTAATAGCTTTGTACCCACTGGCCGCCTCGCCATCAGGAAGCGCACGAGGACCGGGCGGAGAAAAAACGCCCTCTATGCCAGCGTGCGCTTACTGTGCGCCCCTGGGAAGAAGTGGACAGGAGCTGGAAGATTCATCTTACATCAGCCCCCACGCCACACCTCTAGTCGGTCCGGCAGTGAGACTGGGGGACAAGCCATCTCCAGCAACACCGCCGAAGCAGCCCAGGAAGCGCAGCCATCATGTCTGACTCGAGAACCGTGACTATGCATCGCACCCGTAGGATGGTAGCGAGCCTGGTCTGTCATCTGAGTATGACAGCTCGCCCTCCGATATCGCGATGGTGTCATCAAGCGGAGGCGCGGGCATCCCGGGGGATGAATCGCACAACCACTCGAAGCTTGAATGGGCCACGCTGTGGAGGAGTGGGGGGGTCCACGGGCCCGGAGGCGACGGATAAACCCCCACTGTGATCCTCAGATCTGCCCGCGTGCTAACCCCTTTCACAGGGAGCAACGGGGGTGGCTTGGAAGCCACGATCTCAGCTGTGCAACAGCCATGCCCTCACAGCGAGAGCATGAGCTGTCCGCGAGCACCAGATCGACATGCTGGACCCCCAGACCTGTGATGCGATACCCGTGCCCATCATCCGGAGATAGGAACCACCGCATCCAGAAACGCACAGTCACAACAGCGTCTTGAAAAAGACGTGTTGATTGACTGTGTTGCTCTCTTAGGGAATCTGCTCTTTTAATGGAAACTGCTCTTTTGTGCACACCAGCGAAACGCCCAGGGAACAGGAAGCCCAGATCGACCGCCGCTGTTGCGTCATCTGGTGAGTAAACTGGTTTCAGTCCTGAAATCAGGTTGGCAGATAGAGTGTCTTCAGTCTCGTGAAAGGCTCTGAAAGCTAAATTCTAAGTGCTCGCTTCTAATGACTAAGCGCTGTCAGCTGTGGAGCTGAGCTCTGCCAATTCATGTTTGGCATTCATTGGCCCGTTTTTTTGCTCTTCAGAGTGATTGGTCATCTGACGTACTCCCATTTGTCTGGTTCCAGACACACGTTGAAGTTCCCATATGAAGGGGAACTAAGGTTGTGCATCTCAGAACTGAGGCCAATACGATATGCACCTCAATGTATAGGCAATGATACGATACATTAAATATACATATGAAGCAGCTACCGATACGATACAATACAATACAATACAATACAATATAATATGATCTGATACGATTCACTCCTATCACGATTCAATATGATTCCATTTCAATTAGAGTAGATTCAACACAATGTGATTAGATGCAATACACTCACTCACTCACTCACTATCTGTCGGCTTAGGCCCTGATTCATCCACAGCAGAATGAACCACCAATTAGTCTGGAATATGTTTTATATTGAAGCATAGATGAGATTACATCTGCGAAAACACATGACTGCGTTTGTCCTTGCAGAACTTCTTTTCTTTGAGAGTATCAAGAGAGTGTCGGAATAAGGTTGATATTTGCACAGGATCTTCATGTTCGGCAAAGTAAATTAATTTATACAAAGCCCTTCTCTCTCATGAAGAATCATCTTTTTTTTTTCAGGCATCTTACTAAACAACTATTTTATCAATTTCACAAAGATTATACTTTGCGTGAGAGGACCAAATAACCCATACTAGTGTTTGCTCTCAAGTGCTGATTCAGGGGATTTCATCAAACAGTATTGAAATGATTGTGGAATGACAGATGGAGGCTGAAGAGCTGTGCATGAGCTTTTGGAGACACCGTTGGAGGAGATCGCACAAACACATTCATTCATTCATTCATTTTCCTTCGGCTTAGTCCCTTATTTATCAGGAGTCACCACAGTGGAATGAACCGCCACCTATTCAAGCATATGTTTTACGCAGCGGATGCCCTTCCAGCTGCAACCCAGTACTGGGAAACACCCATACACTCTCACATTCACACACGCACTCATACACTACAGCCAATTCACTTATAGCTCATGTCTTTGGACTGTGGGGAAAACCGGAGCACCCGGAGGAAACCCACACAAACATGGAGAGAACATGCAAACTCCACACAGAAACGCCAACTGGCCCAGCCAGGACTCAAACCCGCAACCTTCTTGTTGTAAGGTGACAGTGCTCATCACTGAGCCACCGAGCCGCCCCCTCACACAAACAAAGTTTTTGCTGAATACCGGTATTTGGGTCACTGGTGTAAGTCTATGAGTCAGTGACGACTAATAATAATTCTTTTAAATAAATTAATTAAAAATGGCAAAAAGAAAAAAAAAAGATAGAAAAAAGGCAATTTAAGTATGCAATAAACAGTGATGCAACATGTCTGATTGCATAATGAAGAAAATTTAATTAAACTCTTCTAAATTCTAATAACTGTATATGTATATCCATTCATACACACACAAATTAAAAGGGCTAAATTAAACAGCTAAAAAATTCTAATAAAAACAAATATCAAACTAAAAACTAAATTAAACTAATAACTCTACAGTACAGTGCTTACTCTATCATACAGTAATTGTTCAAAAATTCATAAAAGTATAAATACATATACAATTATAAAATATTAGACACATCAATGCAAATAATTAAAGTAAAAATATAAATTTTTGTTAGTTAATAAAATATTTGTTATTTATACTATACATTATACTATTTTTTGTATTAAATTGAAAGTTCAATTAACATTTCTTTTGAAGTGAAACTATTAAAACATATTGAATAAGAATTACTAATAAGTATTAATAATAATTAATAAAACTAATAATTACTACTAATAATATATATATATATATATATATATGCACACAAAATAAAATAAAAATAATAATATATTTCACACTCACATGTACTGCATTCAGTATAATAAATATATGTTCAACTGATACTCTTGAAGACTTTTTCATAGAAAAAATATCTAATAAATAGACAAACATGAGAATTGTGAACACTTGTTCTTCACATAATTTTTATTCACTTTTTTCATGCATTTTCATTACATGTTAAACTATTTAAACAATTCCCACGTTTCCCTCACCACTGACATGTTTTTAGTGGTTTTGTAGAGCGTCAGGATCGCTCATAGGTATTTTATTCCAGTGAAGCTCATGCATGTCTGAATTGAATGGTAATTATAGCTCTTAAATCAAAACTTCCACCGACAGGCACAATGATTGTGTAAAAATCCTGCCACCAACGATACAGCATCGGAGGCCACTTTTAATGAGATGCTTATTTAAGTTGGTCGCCTCAGGATCCGCTCAAACACAAATGTGAACAGGCAGCCATATTTTACTCTAATGAATGCATCTCTGACACGGCCATGCAGAAATTAGAAAGTTGCCTTTTCTTTTGTTGCTCATTTGCAAGATATATTAAAAACGCTATAGCATGGAAACTCCTGTAAATAACCCCATTTAGATGCATTAAATCAAAATGCAAATAGGAAGTAATTGCATCTCCAGGCTGAGGTGTAAGCATTTTTCATGTAATTGCGCTGAGTTTTAGCTGAAATCCAGACTGACACAAAATCCTCCATCTCAGGAGACAATAAGATGGTAATTTTTGGCAAAACGAGGGAGAAAAAGGTGATTTAATTCCTTGGAAAGTATGCTATCATATGCACCGGCCTGGAACCATAAAATAAAAGTATTTAAATGAATGTGAGATATTGAAAAATCCTGATGAGTGCATTTTTGTAAAATAATTATGAATAAAAACAAATGTTTCCTGACTTGTTTATGAATGGCTTGACCTAAAAAAACATTTCTCTCTCTCTCTCTCTCTCTCTCTCTCTCTCTCTCTCTCT
>CAIGQV010019070.1:26305026-26317637 GCA_903798115.1 Danio jaintianensis | reverse complement strand
AAAAAACACTTCTCTCTCTCTCTCTCTCTCTCTAGCTATATATCTCTCTCTATATATATATATATATATATACATATATACAAATACTGTATATACAAACACAGTGGTGTGAAAAAGTGTTTGCCCGTTTACTGATTTCTTATTTTTTTGCATGTTTGTCACACTTTAATGTTTCAGCTCATCAAACAAATGTAAATATTAGTCAAAGATACACAAGTAAACACATTATATAGTTTTTAAATTAAGGTTTTTATTATTAAGGGAAAGCAAAATCCAAAACTGCAAAGCCCTGTGTGAAAAAGTGTGCAAACTCTGGTTTATCACACCTGAGTTTAATTTCTCTAGCCACACCCAGGCCTGATTACTGCCACACCTGTTCACAAAAAATACATCACTTTAATAGGGCCTGCCAGACAAAGCGAAGTAGACCAAAAGATCCTCAAAAGCTAGACATCATGATGATATTCAACGAATGAGAAAAATGAGAAAGAAAATAATTGAGATCTACCAGTTTGGATGGCAAAAACATGGAACAACCGAGAACCTTCGCAGGAATGGCCGGCCAACCAATATTACCCCAAGAGAGCAGTGACAACTCATGCAAGAGGTCACAAATTACCCCACAACAACATCGAAAGAACTGCAGGCCTCGCTTGCCTCAGTTAAACTGAGTGTTCATGACACTTCCATAAGACAGAGAGAGTTCCAAGGCAAAAACCACTGCTGAGCAAAAATAACATAAATGCTCATCTCAGTTTTGCCAGAAAACATCTTGATGATCCCCAAGAAAATACTTTGTGGACTGACAAGACAAAAGTTGAATTTTTTGGAAGGTGTGTGTCCTATTATGTGTGGCGTAAAAATGTAACACCACATTTCAGAAGAAGAAAAAAACATCATACCAACAGTAAAATGTGGTGATGGTAGTGTGGAATATAAATGGGACTATGAATTCTGCTGTGTACCAAAATATCCTTAAGGAGAATGTCTGGCCATTTGTTAGTGACCTCAAACTGAAGTGAACTTGAGTTCTACAGCAGGGCAATGATCCAAAACACACCAGCAAGTCGGCTTCTGAATGACTTAAGAAAAGACTTTGGAGTGGCCTGGTCAAAGTCCTGACCAGAATCCAGCTGAGATGCTGTGGCCCTAAAAAGGCAGTTCATGCTTGAAAACTCTCCATTGTGGCTGAATTACAACAATTCTGCAAAGATGAGTGGGCCAATATTCCTCCACAATGCTGTACCAGAATCATCAGAAGTTATGTAAAATGCTTGATTGCAGTTGTTGCTGCTAAGGGTGGCCCAAATAGTTATTAGTTTTAGAGGGCAAATGTTTTTTTTTTTTCACACAGGGCTATGTAGTTTTTTATTTTGCTTTCCCCTAATAACAAATACCTTCATGTCAAATCTGTATGATGTGTTTGCTTGGGTTATCTTTGACTAACATTTAAATTTGTTTGATGATCTGAAACAATAAAGTGTGATAAACATGAAAAAAAAATTAAGAAACCAGTAAGGGGTAAATACTTTTTCACACCACTGTGTATGTATATATATTATTATATATATATTATATTATATATACTATTATATATATATAAATACACAATCACATTTTTCTATATAATAAAAAAATAAAGTGGCAAACGATCAATTCCTAATGATGTCATCGAGTCCTCATCTTTCAATCCGTCCAATAACATGTCTCCATTTTAATATAACACCCATTTTACAGCCATCTCACACTGACATTTACCACTCATACATTTAGATTAAACACATAAAGCTCCAGTATTTTTCTAGCTTCTACCTGGGCATGATAGAAAGTCTGCTTCAATCCCTGCTTTAACAGCATTTCTGACCTTCCTCTTCATTTTATATGCTTATTATTATTTTTATTTTTTTTATGAACGCATGTCAGTCGACAAGCAAACTGACAAGGTTACGATGAACCCGACGGACTCATGAGGTCAAACACGGCATAAAAACAGACATCTGTGCAAACTCATTTCAGCCATGAAGGAAATATTTCCATCAAGCCCGACTATTAAGAGCCATAATGTGCAGGAGTGTATTATGAAAGCACCTGTCTCTGTGCTATAATGTCTATATACATGTGCTGAATATTAGATGGTTAAGAATAGCCTATTAGCCGTATGAAATAAGCTCAACAAAGCATGCAGGGTATAAAAAAAAGTGCAGATCGATGCCAAGTAAATCAACCATCCTGCAGCAAGGTCACTGGATATATATAATTCCCAATGGCCACAACCACTGTAAAGACCAAATTGATTTTTTTTTTCTCTCCCCAAGTAAATCTACTCAGAGAGAGAGAAAAAAGTACAACATCTAACAGTTGAATTACATTCCTGGTGCTTATTAGAGGCACAAAAAAGTGTGAAATATGTACGTCAGGGAAGGCGAATGTGCATCATTAAAGGCATAGTTCACCCAAAAATGAACATTTCCTCATTATTTACTCAAGTTGTTATAAACTTTTTTGAATTTTGGTCTTCTGATGGACATTACAGTACATGTACTGAAGAATGCTGGGGGGAAAAGCAGTTATCAGTGGTGGACAAAGTACACAAATGAAAAGTAAAGATACCATAACATAAAATTGTTCCAGTAGAAGCATAAAGTATATATTTTTGATATTTATATTTGAGTTAAAGTGCGAAAGTTTTTTCTCACTCTGAACTGATCATTTGAATCACTGAATGATTGACTGGAGACTCCCTCTGAACAGATCATTTGAATCAGTAAATGTTTTACTGGACCTCATTCTGAGCAGATAATTTGATCAGTGACTCATTTACCAGAGAATCATTGTAAAATGTTGATTTAAATCAGTGACTCATTAACTCAATATTCACTCTGAACCGATCATTTGAATAAGTGATTCGGTTGTTGAAGACTTCCTCTGAACAGATCATTTGGATCAGTGAATCATTTACTGGAGACTCACTCTGAACTAATAATTTGAATCAGTTAATTGTTTACTGAAAACTTCCTCTGAACAGATCATTTGAATCATTAAATCATTTACTGGTGGCAACACGGTGGCGAAGTGGGTAGCGCTGTCGCCTCACAGCAAGAAGGTCGCTGGTTTGAGCCTCGGCTGGGTCAGTTGGCATTTCTGTGTGGAGTTTGCATGTTCTCCCCGTGTTCGTGTGGGTTTCCTCCGGGTGCTCCGGTTTCCCCCACAAGTCCAAAGACATGCAGTATAGGTGAATTGGGTAAGCTAAATTGTCCGTAGTGTATGAATGAGTTTGTATGGGTGTTTCCCAGTGATGGGTTGCGGCTGGAAGGGCTTTCGCTGCGTAAAACATATGCTGGATAAGTTGGTGGTTCATTCCTCTGTGGCGACCACCGATTAATGAAGGGACTAAGCTGAAAAGAAAATGAATGAATGAATGAAATCATTTACTGGAGACTAACTCTTTACTGATCATTTGAATCTCTGAATCATTTAACCATGCTACATTTCATTCAGGAGGGCTCGTGCTTCCCTAAATGATAGCTTTGAATGAATGAAGAATATGGAATGACACTTCAATACGGCAGTCATTTTAGTTTTCACTCAAATGTTTAATATCATTTGAATCAGTCAATCGTTTTTGGAGAATCACTGTGAAATTATCATTTGAATCAGTGAATCATTTACTGGAGACTCCCCCTGAACAGTTCATTCGAATCAGTGAATCATTTATTGGAGACTCGACTCACTATGAAAAGATCATTTGGATCAGTGAATGATTAACTGGAGACTATGAACAGATCATTTGAATCAGTGAATCATTTAATGGACACTCACTCTAAACTGATCATTTGAATCAGTGAGTTGTTGACTTGTGAACAGATGTTAGTCCAATTCACAAATTAAATGTTCATTGCAATTTGTGGACCAATTTAACAAGCTAACTGTAAATTTCGCTTATTCACGAATTAAACACCACTAATCTTATCTTTGAGCAGGTGACAATTTCTCCCCTACAAAATAGCTTAACACAGGAAATAGAGGAGTATAACCTACGACATTTTGTTTTGGAATGTAGTGAAGTAAAAGTAACATTTTCCTCAACATATATATAGTTAAAAGTACTGACGTTAAAATACTTAGTTACTGTCCACCACTGGCAGTCATTGACATCCATAGTAAGAACAAAAAACAAACAAACAAACAAACAAACAACCTTTAGACATCAATGACTTTTGGAACCTGTTTGAGTGGAGGATGAATAAATGATGACAGAATATTCAGTGTTTTATGTGAACTATCCCTTTAAGGCACAACACTGCAGGTGGATATTTAAATAAAATATTAAAAATGAAGTATTTTTAATAATATTAATAATAATTTACAATATAATCATAATATTATTAATTATATAATAATATTTTAATGAATAAGTATAGCTATGGTTTCCCCCACAGTCCAAAGACATGCGGTATAGGTGAATTGAAGAAGCTAAATTGGCCATAGTGTATGAGTGTGAATGTGAGAATGCCTGGGTGTTTCCCAGTACTGGGTTGCGGCTGGAAGTTGCATCCGCTGTGTAAAACATATGCTGGATAAGTTGGCGGTTCATTCCGCTGTGGTGACCCCTGATGAATAAAGGGACTAAGCCGAAGGAAAATGAATGAATGAATATGCATTGTATTGAAACCTACAGACACAAATTGATAAAGTGCTATAAAGGAAACCCTTCATATTATATTCTGGATATTTTCTTACTACTAGACTCTAAGAAACACCTTTTAAACCCCCAAAAAGCAAAACAATCTCAAAATTGGCAGGTGTATGAAAAACAGTGTTTTTGCCTGCAGTGTGTCACTAATGCAAAAATGCATGTGGCGTGTTTAGTCTGCTGTTGAATAGACAATATGATTGCGGCGAGATATTATAATCTAGATTTTCTTGATGTTTCTGAGACACAGGCTGCCTTACTAATTGAAAGCAGTGTAAATAGGGAGAGTTTAATCAAAACGCAGCACAAACCCTCCATTTTCATCAATGCACTGCTGTGGTTATGTGTGCAGTGGGTAACATTGATGACATGCTAACATCCTAAACCAACAGAAAAGGCACATGTAAAAGAAAAAATGTACATAAGGGGAGTGGGGTAAGATGTGCCACTTCATTAATATGCACATTAGAGTGCATTAGTGTCCACCCACTCATTTCAGAAGTAGTTTTTACATACATCTTCACTGTAGGGATTTAAAAAAAAAAAAAAGTCATGAACAACATCAACCAGCTATGAGGAGAATCACAATATTATTCACTATGATTTAAAAGCAAGTATTTAAAATTCAGGTTAAAAGGTTCAACAGATTTAGTGAGGAAAAGAACAATACTGTAAATCATTTTGATATTTTAGCATAAATAAATGCTTATTACTTTTTTGCAGATATGCATTTATTTACGTTTAGACTTAAAGCTAATTTAACTTAAAACTTAAAACTATTTGTTATTGCTATTACCTAATTTAATAAAACATTAACCTAATTTATGGTATGTAATTTATAAGTAAATGTATCTCTAGAATGATTCAATAAAAATTACTTGCTAGAACAATTACATTATTAAAGTTATACATTTAGGTATAGTAGCTTTAAGAGTATCTTATGTCTCCATACAGCTTACTCTATGCTCCCATATTATTGTCTCAGTCAAATGATCGTGTGTGATAAATCAATTAACCTGCAATGTAACCCAATTAGCATTTGGACCCGAGCATGACAGCATGTTTATGAACTACACAGATACTATCAGACTGAATAATCAATATTTCTAAGTCAACTGAATATCTAATGACCACCTCCAACTGGACAGCATTCTAGAAATTAAAATGTAATTTACTTGTATTTTATTTTATTTTATTTTATTTTATCTGATATAAAACACAAGTAATTTTCAAAACAATGAGCCAGTAAAGGCTAATATGACTCTATATGCATTTATTTTTTTGCATTATTGTAATGAATAAACAGATATTTCAATTAGTTGAGGTTCAACATTGATTCCATCTGCAGAAGGTCGCTGGTTCGAGCCTCGGCTGGGTCAGTTGGCATTTCTGTGTGGAGTTTGCATGTTTCGTGGGTTTCCTCCGGGTGCTCCGGTTTTCCCCACAAGTCCAAAGACATTCGCTGTAGGTGAATTGGGTAAGCTTAAATTGTCCGTAGTGTATGTGTGTGAATGAGAGTGTATGGGTGTTTCCCAGTGATGGGTTGCAGCTGGAAGGGAATCCGCTGCGTAAAACATATGCTGGATAAGTTGGCGGTTCATTCCGCTGTGGCGACCCCAGATTAATAAAAGGGACTAAGCCGAAAAGAAAATTAATGAATAAATAAATAAATAAATAATGACTATTAATTTAATTTAATTTCATTTTATCTGAAATAAAAGACAATTCATTTTCAAAACAATGAGCTAGTAAAGGCTAATATGACTACATATGCATTTTACTTTTTTTTTGCATTATTGTACTGAATAAACAGATATTTCAATTAATGGAGATTCAACATCGGTTCCATCTGCAAAAAAAAAATTAAATAAATAAACAACAAGACAAATAAATAAATATTTTTTAAATTCTTGACCTATTTAAAAAGGACATTAAATTAGTGCAGAAGCCTCGTTCTTTAGGTACATTATCTGTAACACAGTGGTGTTGGACACTATAGATCATTGACTGCACTGAAATTTCTGAAAGCTACTATTACAGTTCTTTTAATTGAAATAAAAAACCTAAAGCTTATTTCAAGGATATACTCTTATGTGGGCTCAAATGAATAATTCAAGGATATACTGTATGTGGGCTCAAATTAATGAAGCCCTGAATAGCTCGCAAAGAAAAACTAAGTGCCTGCAGACTTTTCACAAGGTAATCAGTAAATGCGTTACATTTGATCAATTATCTGAGCTTTCAGCCACTATGCGAATTCAAAGTGAAGTGGATTTGCCTAGAAAAGGTTTGTTGATTTAAACTTGTTCACACTTTTTTTTTTTATTATTGTATTATTGTATCATTGCAGGCGACGCGGTGGTGCAGTGGGTAGCACGTTTGCCTCACAGCAAGAAGGTCGCTGGTTCGAGCCTCGGCTGGGTCAGTTGGCATTTCTGTGTGGAGTTTGCATGTTCTCCCCGTGTTCGCGTGGGTTTCCTCCGGGTGCTCCGGTTTCCCCCACAAGCCCAAAGACATGCGGTATAGGTGAATTGGGTAAGCTAAAATTGTCCGTAGTGTATGTGTGTGAATGAGTGTGTATAAATGTTTCCCAGTGATGGGTTGCAGCTGGAAGGGCATCCGCTGTGTAAAACATATGCTAGATAAGTTGGCGGTTCATCCTGCTGTGGCGACCCCAGATTAATAAAGGGACTAAGCCGAAAAGAAAATGAATGAATGAATGAATGTATCATTGCACCACAAAATTGTACTGAATTTTTTTATTGAGCATTTATAAAAACAAATCCTTAGCAGAATAAAAGCTCAATTTATTTTATTCAGAAAAAGTACTGCAATTACTCCAAAACACTTACTGATAAACTTTTAAAGACAGTTCTGTTGTGAGCTTCAAGGTTTGTATATGCTTTTGATGAACCCATCTGTTCAAATCATTTACAGTTACTTTAAAATCAACTGTTTAATATTGGAATTCATCCATGTGTAATTGCAAACTACATTACCCATGATGCTTTATAGAAAATTCTACCAATCAGAGTTGCAGCAAGCAAAAATGATCTTTAGCACTAATGACATAATTTAGTCATTACAATACAAAATTATAAAGACAATTATTAAATAAAACATAAATTATAACGCCTCTGGTTTATATTTGTATGTATACACTGTATATAGACATATATAATAATACTATAGTAAACTATAATAATAATAATAATCATAATAAGGGCCCCGTTCCAAGGATTATGTGCTTTTTTTTCTGGCTTTTTTTCTAAGAGCTTTTGTCCATGAATTGAAGCAGTGAAGCTTGTACTCTTAGCATTTCATTTATGTCAGTGTATTACTGTACAGTACAGTGCTTGACAGTGGTCAAAAAGGGTTTACAAAATGACTTTTGGCTTCATCCCTGTTATAATGATTTTGGATCACATGACCTTGGTGTTTGTCAGAAACAGTAGATAATTTGGTGAGATTTTTTGTTTTATTTTTTTATGTGTTTTACAATCACAACAAAACAATGCGTCTTTGTAAAATAAAGAAAACAATCAAAGTGCGCTTTATTCTACTGTAGATAGCCTTTGAAAGGTGTTGAATCTCAGAGAATACTTCCCTCACAGACATTAGAATTACATATCTATAGAAAGTTTAAATTATCTGCTGTTTAAATTCAAATAATTCAAATCTAAATCAAATATTATCTGATAATACTAGGCTACTTTACCTCATTTTGTAGTGAAAACTCAAAAATGAGTACGGTATGTCAAATTATCTGAAATGTCACAGACACATTATGGGGACACCTGAAACTGTATGATTTAATAATATTTGAATACTGTAATATTTAATAATATTTATGTTCAAATTTAGAGTGTTATTTAGTGTCTACTGTTATTTAGAAAGCATCATGTTAAAGTTGCCACGGCGAAAAGCCAAGTTTTTCATGAAACATACAGAAGACAATGACATATTTATACAACAGTTCTGTCTGGTTCTTGAATCTGATTGAATCTGGTTGATAGACGTGCAATATTCTGCCAGTAACAGCACTTGTACCGCCTCTTCACCTTCACCCTTGTGTATTACTCCGCCCACATACAGCAACAAGCAGAGGACACTCTACAGTTTGACAAATATTGCTGCTTTTAGGCAACATGATGTACTTTTGAGGCTTTTTTAGTCGAGAATGTAGTGGTTTAGATTGCAACTATGCAGTTTATTGATAAGGATAGTGCCTATTTTAAAATATTTATCATTTCTGAGAGACAGCGCGTCGGTGGCCATTAGCCTGTCATTGAGCAGACCAAAGATGGTTGACGTTGTCCATCCACAAGATGGCGACAGAGACCGCATTATAAGCCCTTAGAAGATAAAACAGCGTAATTTCTAACTACAGCTGATCAAATCATTATTAAACAGGTAAGTGATATTCTAAGTCGATCTCTCTCTTTTGTATGTTGTAGTGCTGTATTTATACTATATAACTGTAGTGTATTGAGTGTGAGATGGGACTCGCATATCAGGAATGTGTGTTGTGTTGGCAGAAAGAAGAAATGCCCGCATGTGTTTAGCGTTTTTCCTTATCGCAAACACAACAGCTATCTGGTAGTGATTGAGCTGCTTTTTTGGGGGGTTAATTATTGTGATATCCCGATTGCAAAAATACTATAGACTGTAATACTGTAGGGAGATATCCCTGCAGACTGATGGCATTTCATTTCTAAATATTTTCTAAAAATATTTTGATTCTACAAAAAAGTGTAAAAACATATATTTCTTCATTTACACAGCTTAATAATGATCATATTTTTAATAATAAAGTTCATTATTAATAATGATCATCACATCGTTTGCGCTGAAGGGGAGAGATTAGAGCTTTTGGATTTACAAAATGTAAATTCATTAATTTCTTCCGAAATACTAGAACGTAAGTGGCTGTAAACAGTTCTAGTAACCTAAACAGTGTATATCTGATGTGAATAAAGTGTGAGCCATCGCAAGAAAGTATCTTTGAATTTATCAGCTTATGTGCCCCACTGAACGTTCTAATCCCACTGGCGTCAAAAGGGTTAATAGAACCCCTTTACATTTTTGGCACTGTCATATTGACATCGATTCCCTTTTAAAGCAAATTTTTTTCTGATCCTTGTGCCCTTTTCTTTCACCCCATTTCCCTGACTGCAATTATCTGTAACGTATTAGTGTTCACGCATAACAGGTCCATCTGTTTTAGTCATAGACAAGCTCTCTCTCATTAGTCGACTGGCCTCCTCTTTTGTCAAAGCTGAAGGGAGACTCACCTCTGCTGCTGCGCGTCTGACTCTGGGGCCTAATTACTGATGGGAAGTCATCCTCTACGAAATATGTCACACTTCATTTAATATGTTAATGAGAGTTTTAGCTCCTCGATGTGATGGCTAACCGTTTTTTTCTTCGCAAGCGCTCATTTGAAAGGTTTTGTGTGGGTGAACTTTTGCAGTGTCCAGTCACACGTGTCCAAGTCATCTGTGGGGCTATGAATACAAAGTTGGGATGAGGAGGGGAGGGGAAAAAAACACTTTGTCAACTTCCACCTTAAACAGCAATGAAACTGATTAATGTGAGTTAAAAGAATCCTTGAGCTTTGTTGAAGCACCGCAGGCGGGATGAATTAGCTTAGCGGGATGTGGAAGTGTTATTTCTAGTGTTAGTCTGAGAGTGAGGTGATCTGAATAAGAAAGAGAGAGAAAGAGACAAAGAAGATGATTGTGTAACACTGTATTTGTCAGTGTCTGTGTTAAACGCAACATATCATAATTGAGGAAAAGTATAAAACACATTAAAATTTGCATTTTCAAGGAAATTTGTAACATGTTTACATGTGCTATAATTACACAAAGATATGTTTGTAGTTCATG
The DNA here is from genome assembly GCA_903798115.1 of Danio jaintianensis. Classification (NCBI taxonomy): domain Eukaryota; kingdom Metazoa; phylum Chordata; class Actinopteri; order Cypriniformes; family Danionidae; genus Danio; species Danio jaintianensis. Next base: position 26,307,053 of record CAIGQV010019070.1, on the reverse strand, counting down.
AGTATTAAGGCTTGTTAACAACAAGACCAATAACTTTTAAGATAACTACATTAGTATCCACTGCAGTGCACAATAGCATATAGTGTCTGTCTGTTTAAAGGTTTTTTGAGCATCTAAAGGCAGGGTCGATTCTGATTGGTCTTCAGTGTTTAACGCTCATCAGCTGGAAGAAGAATCATTGTGAAAGTGATTTCAACGATATGGTTTCTCTGTGCTGTTAAAATGATATCTTTATCATTGTAGCTAATGTCTATAGAGGAACTTATATTGCTACAGAGTGGACAAAGATTGCACTTTATGGTCTACAGTAAAAATGTAATGGGACCAATAGGTCATTTGAAGTATTTACTTAACAGATTAAAAAAACTATTTACTTAATTTAAAAAAGGCAATTTATTCAGGAACAAAACAAGCGACTGACATTAGTCATCAAATTATTAATTGAACTGATTCATTCAAAAACACGGATTCATTCAGTCACAAAACACATGACGGTCATTAGTCATTCAATTATTTATTGACTGATTCATTCAAAAACACTGATTCATTGAGTCACAAAACAAATGACTGTCATGATTCATTAAATTATTTATTGAACTGATTCATTCAAAAACACAGATTCATTCATTTACAAAAATAAAAACTGTCATGAGTCATTAAATTATTTATTGAACTGATTCATATAAAAATATTGATTCATTCAATTACAAAACAAATTACTGTCATGAGACATTAAATAATTCATTAAACTCATTCATTGAAGAACACTGATTCATTCAGTCACAAAACAAATGACTGTCAGTAAAGTATTCATTAAACTGATTCATTCAAAAACACTGATTCATTCAGTCACAAAACAAATGATGATCAAGGGTTATTCAGTTATTAATTGAACTGATTCATTAATAAACAGAATCATTCAGAGAATCATTCAGTCACAAAACAATTGACGGTCAAGAGTGATTGAATTATTCGTTGAACTGATTCATTCAAAAGCACTGATTCATAGAGTTACAAAACAAACGACTGTCATTAAAGTATTCATTGAACTGATTCATTCAAAAACACTGATTCATTCAGTCACAAAACAATTGAACGTCAAGAGTGATTGAATTATTCATTAAACTGATTCATTCAAAAGCACTGATTCATACAGTCACAAAACAAATGACTGTCAGTAAAGTATTCATTGAACTGATTCATTCAAAAACACTGATTCATTAAATTATTTATTGAACAGATTTATTTAGTCACAAAACAAATGAGGATCAAGGGTCATTAAATTATTAATTGAACTGATTCATTAATAAACACAGAATCATTCAGTGAATCATTCAGTCACAAAACAATTGACAGTCAATAGGGATTGAATTATTCATTGAACTGATTCATTCAAAAGCACTGATTCATTCAGTCACAAAACAAATGATTGTCATAAGTGATTAATTTATTTATTGAACCGATTCATTCAAAAACTTTGATTCATTCAGTCACAAAACAAATAATGGTCATGAGTCATTAAATTATTTATTTAAATGATTCATTCATAAACACTCATTTATTCAAAACATTGATTAATTCACTCAAAAAGAAAATGACTGTCACCAGTCAATAAATTGCTATTTTATTTGATTCGTTCAAAAACACTAATTTATTCAGTCACAAAACAACTTAGTCTAGAGTCATTAAATTATTCATTAAAATGATTCATTAAAAAACTAGTTTGTTATATGAGTAAATCAATGAATTATTTAACTGATTACTACAAAATGCTGATTCATTCAGCTTTTATAAATGTTGTTTTTATGATCAAGCCATTATGTTATTACCTAAACTAAAATGTTTTTAAAATTCTGTTTGATTCAGTAACAATAACTGTTTTTGTTTGTTTTGTTTTTTATAATTAATTTAAATAATTCCTGAATCAATAGTTTGGCTTCATAGTGTACCACCAGAAGCCACATGTGTTATTAGTATTATTTATTTATTTATTTATTTATTTATTTATTTATTTATTTATTTATTTA
>CAIGQV010019070.1:26278828-26305016 GCA_903798115.1 Danio jaintianensis | reverse complement strand
TTATTTATTTATTTATTTATTTATTTATTTATTTATTTATTTATTTAGTTAGTTAGTTAGTTAGTTAGTTAGTTAGTTAGTTAGTTAGTTAGTTAGTTAGTTAGTTAGTTTAACTCTCAAAGGGCTAGTACATAATCAATAACCATGGTTTTAAATCAAATCGGTCTACAGAAGAAAAAATTGGTTTACAGATTTTTTATTTGTATTACTATACTCATTGTTTCATAGAAGTATAACAGCTGTCCTCCTTAGGCATAATTACTATATAGTAATATATATTAGTATATAGACATATAGTTCATAATGTGTGGTTATTATTCTTTAACTTTTTAAGTTAAACCAAAAAGTTTACCAAAAAAATGTTATGCAGTTTAAAAAAACGTTATGCAGTAATTTGCCCTAGGCCGAGAGAAAGAACTAAGCAAGAGTGATTTGATGTATCACAATGGGTTATAGAGCAAAACTTGGAATCCAGACAACACAGAGAAGGGGTAAAACTTTTAAGAAATTCCAGTACGCATGCTGTAACACTGTGAAAGTTTAGTTTATTCCTCTCTTCTCTTTCACACAGACTACATCACCTGGATCCGAAGAAAGAAACTGGACTTCAACAAAGTGTCCAAGATCTCCAGGAGACCAAATACATGTAACCCTCAATAGTGTGCAGACTTTAAATGTGCCAAAGACATTCTCTATTTATGTAGACACTAATCTGGTTTTCAACTGGGTGAGTTGCAGTTCTGTTTTGGGACCACAGAGAGCAATGCTAAATAGCAAGAATAAAATGCAACGCTGATGTTAAATGAACATAATATCAAATCACATAACTTTATTAAGATTGCCAATTTCAGTTTTAAAAATTGAAGAAGAAAAAAAAATGCTTGCCATATCTCTTATTGTTACAGTCCAGTTTTTGCCAATCCAATCAATGACTTTGGCATGCATTTATCTCACCTGCTAAATTCTTGCCAAAATAGACAAATGCCAAACTGGACAGGTTGTGTGACAGGCCGTCATCATTAAACACCATAAACAAAACTACACATGTTAAAGTACAGTAAATATGACCAGAACTACAAAAGATTATAGGGGGAATTGGAGCAAAATTATTAATATTACAGCTTGAAATAAATAAATAAATACGATCTTTATCCTAAATATTATACCTGTTATTTTAATGTATGATTTATTTGTAATGTATTTAATTTGTATCTTGTTTGTACAGCATATTAATATAATATAATATAATATAATATAATATAATATAATATAATATAATATAATATAATATAATATGGGGCAGCGCAGTGGCACAGTGGATAGCGCTGTCGCCTCACAGCAAGAAGGTCGCTGGTTCGAGCCTCCGCTGGGTCAGTTGGCATTTCTGTGTGGAGTTTGCATGTTCTCCCTGTGTTCGTGTAGGTTTCCTCCGGGTGCTCCGGTTTCCCCCACATGTCCAAAGACATGCTCTATAAGTGAATTGGGTAAGCTAAATTGTCCGTAGTGTATGGGTGTTTCCCAGTGATGGGTTGCAGCTGGAAGGGCATCCGCTGCGTAATACATATGCTGGATAAGTTGGTGGTTCATTCTGCTGTGGCAACCCCAGATTAATAAAGGGACTAAGGCGAAAAGAAAGTGCATATATATGTATGCATGTTAAATTATTTTGTGTAAAAATATATATATATTTTTTACATTATTATTTTGTTAGCAATTTTATTACAAATCTATTAAACTGTTTGTAGAAAAGAAACAAATATGACACTTTTTACAAGCTACAGTGAATCAAAGCTTTCTAAATATTATGTCTGTTATATTACAGTAGGCTTCATTTTTAACTTTAAAATATTTAATTCATTTTTAAATGTTTGTAAAAGAAAAAAATGCATATAAAAATGATACTCTTATCAAACAACATTGAAAAAAATGACACAACTAACTATCACTCCTAAAACAGCATTTAAAATAATAATAAAAATAAATTAAATTAAAATCGGATTTGCGTACGGTGTGAAAAAGGCCAAATGCTTTGCTTGTTTTTGCACAAATCCCGCCAGAAGGCCGTCATCCTGCTTGTCTTTAGGGGTCTTTAGCTTTAGGGGTCGTATTCATCACAAAATTGCCTCCATGCGTGCGGCTAAACCTTGGTGGGTAACCCGAGTGACTCTGTAACCGGCCTGCGCTCCACGCTGGCCTCGGTCGGCCTGGTGTTTGTAATTACTGCGTGTGTCGCAGAGGAGACGACCGAGGACAGATGGCTGGAGGATCAGCCCCACACAGGAGATGGGACAAGACATGAGCGCGGATCGCCACAGAAAGCTGACAGTGAAGGAGGATCCCGCCGCGAGCCTGCGAGCCCTTTCCAGCGCCCGCCAACAAGCTGCCATTGCTAACGTGTTCATACGGGCCAAGACTGCGGGGACCGGAGGGACAGTCTTGTATGTTAAAAGGGATGAAGAGGAGGAAACAGGTGCGAACACAGAAAAGCCTGGGTCTTCAGGGCTGGGATTAAAAAAAATTGGCTGTTATACTGGGCGGTTGGTGTAAACTTAAAGGGATAGTTCACCCAAAAATGAAAGTTTACCTACTGTTTACTCACCCTTAAGTGGTTCTTTCCTCTGTTGAACACAAAATAAGATATTTTGAAGAATGCTGAAAACATGCAACCATTGACCTGCACAGTATTTGTTTTTCCTACAATGGAAGTCAATGCTTACGTTTATGCCAGCTTTCTTCAAAATATCTCTTTAATGTTCAACAGAAGAAAGAAACTCATGAAGGTTTGTGACAGTTAAAGATGAGTAAATGATGGCCGAATGTTCAGTTTCAGGTAAATTATGGCAAGACATTGGTGGTGAATAGAGAAAATAATTAAATAATAGTACTTATTCAGATGGAGCGACACGGTGGCTCAGTGGTTAGCACTGTCGCCTCACAGCAAGAATGTTGCTGGTTTGAGTCCCGGCTGGGTGAGTTGGCATTTCTGTGTGGAGTTTGCATGTTCTCCCCGTGTTGGCGTGGGTTTCCTCCGGGTGCTCCGGTTTCCCCCACAGTCCAAAGACATGCGGTATAGGTGAATTGAATAAACTAAATTATCCGTATTGTATGTGTGTGAATGAGTGTGTATGCATGTTTCCCAGTACTGGGTTGCAGCTGGAAGGGCATCCGCTGTGAGAAACATATGCTGGATAAGTTGGCGGTTCATTCCGCTGTAGCGACCCCTGATGAATAAAGGGACTAAGCCGAAGAAAAATAAATGAATGAATGAACTTATTCAGTTGATTCATAACATTAAGATTGCACATTACATTAAGTTTTTATAAAATGTTATATTTAAATATGCAAAAGAAACATTGTTGCATTAAATAGGCACTGATTAGCATATGATTGCGGGACAAAATTCAGAACATTTCTGATTTATTTTTAGTAGTACTTTATTTTACAGAGCTTATCCTGGGAGTCAATTTTATCACTCCATAATTTAGAAAATACTGTGAACAGGATTGAATGGATGAACTAAATTGGCTGTAGTGTATAAGTGTGTGTGTGAATGCGAGAGTCTATGCGTGTTTCCCAGTACTGGGTAGCGGCTGGAAGGGCATCCACTGCTTAAATAAAATTAAAGACTAAGTCGAAGGAAAATTAATGAATGAATGAAACCTTTAGAATATAGATATGTTTTTTTTTTACGTTTATTTACAGCTGATGAAGAGGAGATTCATGACTCAATACAGCCTTTAAAAACATATATTATATTAAAATCTACAGAAACAATTTGATGAATTGGAATAAAAGAAACACTTTGAATGTTTTCTTTACATTACACCGAAAAATAACACTGAACAGTCAAAAAGCCCCAAATCTCGAAAATGGACAGGTTAAAAAAACTTTTTTTGCGTTTTCAGTGCAATGTGTCATCTCAAAAGAAATAATTTGTACATCTCTCTTTGCGCATCTGAAATTATTGTACATTTAATGCGAGGTCAGATCAAATTATGTATAGACCTCTTCTGGTAGATATACATAAACACAGCATCTGACTGTTAAAAGCAGCCATCTCCATTGAGAGCAATTTTATTACATCGTAAATGCACTGTTGATATGTTGCAATATTTTTTTTGTTACATATTTTGAAACCAACACATAATTTTAAATAAAACCATGTGATGCCCATTTTATCATTACTGTGAAACAAACAACAACAACGCCAACAAAAAAATCCTAAAAAAAAGTGCTAACGAACATTTTCTTAGTTAATTTGCTTGATGAGGTCAACGCTACCTTCACGTCTGAGGCCTCAGGCATGAACCATAATCCTGCCCTGACTTATTGCCTGATCAATAAATGACCATCGGCATTAAAAAAAAAAAGGAATATCGAGCATGTGAACTTCACAGTAATTCAGAATTATAGATCTTTCATTTGATATCAGCTGTTTTATCAGAAGAAAGCTGAGGATGCATTGTAAAAACCGAGTTCCGAGCATAAACGGAGGAAGTCGATCACATATTAACATGCAGGAAGCACCGTTGTCTTAGGTCCTGCGTATTAAGCATATGGCACTTAGTCGATGCAAAACACTGAATTATTTATGGGGGAAAAAAATAAATTCAAGTCATGAAAGACAAACCCCAAGAGCCCCAGCCAGACTGGAGATTAAGGCAGAGTTGGCAGGGAAAAGTTGGAACCCATAACAAGCTGTGAATCTGAACACCTTCATGAGAGAATTAACAGACTGAATTACAGCCACCAAACTGGGAAGCGCCATTAGGTGCAAACACAGGTGAGACTGTGCTGCGAATATTGTTGCTCCTCCATGAATTGCTTTTGTGAGTAACTCTGGAGTCTGGATAGAAACAAGAATGTGTAGTTGTAAATACAATTGTTTTGTATTTGTATTGTTTTTGAGAAACCAGGCTCAGTTGGGCACGACCATTTCTCCTATGGCCAAACGTCTTGTGCAGAGCTGCAGTCTAAAAAATGCGGCCTCTGATTGATGCTTTCTCAGTTATTTGCCTAGGCTTGAGATCAGACCAGGAAATTGATTAAACAGGTGGTCAATGCTAATATGTAATAGCAGTATAGTGTACAAATCGGCATCAGCATCTTTGCTTAAGAAATAAGATGGAATAAAATATCAGTCCTTAAGAACAGGATGAGGAGTTTCAGAACATCCTAAGTGTCAGCCTCAGGGCTGCAGGTGGAAATGCAGAGGAAGTTTAGAAATATAAAACACCTAAGGATGGTGTACTGGTGTTCACAAAGGGGGTAAACTGAGACTCTTCCAGTTAAAGAAGAACTGAAAACATCTTGGCAGAATGAGTATACTGCACAAATAATAGTAGTTTTGGATGGATTGCTGATGTAGATGCCAAGAAAATAAGACAAACAACATAAAAATAACTCAGTGGCAATAATTTACAGTGGTGATTCCTACAATACTTAATTGGCTATTTCAAATGCCAGTAGCTGATCTGCAGGTGCTCTGTATAGTTAATGAAGAGGAAAGATGTTAAAGAGGCACAATACAGTATATGAGACACAAATATTTAATAATACTCTAGTCTGTAGTCTGGTCAAAAACTCCAGACTCTTGTTACACGGCAGCAGCAGGATGTATATGAAGAGTGTTTTTGCAAAAACAGGTAACTCCATTTTTTAGAGATATCATCTTTTATGTTGTGCATTGAAGTGTACAAATGCAAAAAACATGATTTATGGAAATGACTAAAACTGGAGATGTTTTTACATTAAGTATAGAAGATTTCCATTGCAAAAAACTAGATTTCTGAAAAAAATATTATGTGAACAAAAAAAATTAAACAAGGGCAGCACGGTAGCTCAGTGGTTAGCACTGTCGCCTCACAGCAAGAAGGTCACTGGTTCGAGTCCCGGCTGGGTCAGTTGGCATTATTGTATGGAGTTTGCATGTTCTCCCCATGTTGGCGTGGGTTTCCGCTGGGTGCTCCGGCTTCACCCACAATCCAAAGACATGCACTATAGGTGAATTGAATGAACTAAATTGGCCGTAGTTTATGAGTGTGAGTGTGAATGTAAGAGTGTATGGGTGTTTCCCAGTACTGGGTTGCGGCCGGAAGGGCATCCGCTGCGTAAAACATATGCCGGAATAGTTCATTTTGCTATGGCGACCCCTCATAAATAAGGGACTAAGCCAAAGGAAATTAAATGAATGAAAATTAAAATAACCTCTTCATATATATATCACACTTTTAAAATATAGGACTATTAAGAGATGGTTGCAATTTTACTGGCCACACAATGGATGAAAACACAATGAAGATGTATATTATGTTCCAACTCATTATCTTCATTATCATTATTATATGGATTTACAGTGATTAAAGAGATCATCTTCAAAACAGGAGCTTCTGTATGAAATTTGTACAAAATGTATACTTAAATGAAAGAGAAGCAAAAGTTTATGAATACCTATTCATGTACAGTAGATGTGAATTAGGTGGCAGAGAAGCTGACTTAAACTTGCTCTGAGAAACGCTGTTGCTGTCAGACATTGTTTACTTCGCTGGTGAAGGGATCGAATAGGCCTGTCGATAGAAGGTTTGCGAAGAAATGTCATACTCCCTTGTAAATGTATTTTGCAGTATTTTTAAAATACAAAATACAGTATTTTATTTTGATACATTTGTGGCTGCTGTATTTTGTAGTTTATTTTGATACACATAAAATTGAGGTATTTGGTATTTTATTTTAAAATACATTTCAATGTATTTTTGCCCATCCCTGCCTATTCCTTTCCAATCTTGCCAACCCAGCCCAGCCCAGTCTAGTTTGTCTTTTTAGTTAGTTTTTCCCCTCGGGTGGTCTTTGTTCCCTTTTTGTTTTATGTTGTTGTTAATAAAACCCATCTAATTTAATGCAAGTCCCTGCTCCTTTCCCTCACCCTGAACCCTGAAAATATCACTGTACATGATCTTTCAGAAATCATTTTATTCTCAAGAAACATTTCAGGATGCTGATTTTAATAAACAACATTTATCATAAATAGAAAGAAAATTTGGCAGAATAAAAGCAAAAAAAATAAACAGTTATGTACAGTAATTCTTACAGAAAATTACCTCAACTTTTGACAAGACATTTACTTAACAAATCTCACACGCTCTCATTTACATGTGCTGAAACAAGCATCATAAAGTGTTCACATTTGGCACATTTATGCATTCATTTTTGAATTTAAATAGTATTTTCCTGCAGGTATGCGATCATCTCTGACCAACCTGAGGTTTATGAATAAATGCAGGAGTCGTGAGTTGTTTTGCTCTGAGAAACAGATATCTGCATATATCCAGCTCCACTGAGAGCAGATTAAAAATACGTTTCTCCAAGGAATCCGATACTGTTTTTACCAGTATGAATGTTTGAAGCGCCACTGTTCGCTCAGCTCTGAGGTCCTGGCTTTACACTGATATTTATTAAGGTTGACACTTCATTCTTGCTGGTGATGCACAATGCAGTTTTCAAGCTATAAGCTGATATACAGTGTGTAGCTGATGCACTGTGGTGACTATTGGACTTTCAGTGAATTTTTTCTCCTGTAATTTTCAAACAAATCTGTGTTTTCAACAGTGCTGCCAGCTTCAAAAGAAAAAAAAAAAAAAAAAAAAAAAAACATATCATAGAGAAAACACTGACCAAGGTGCTGTCTTCCCTGATAGCCATAAGCTGTCAGGTTAACACATAAAAAGTGCAGTTTTATTCAGTTTAAAACCTTTGCTTTCCATATGCTCTGCAAATGAAATTTAAAATGGTCCTGCATGCAAATCCGATGATATATACCTCCTAAACACAGAGCGCAAACATCCCAAGGAAGATTTCACGGCTATTAGGATGTTACGGAAATGCCGAAAACTAAACTGGTTATACTCTGGCTGAACCTGAACCTCCTGGAGTTTTAAAGTCAATGGCTTGATACTGATTTCATTTGTTCAAGACTGTTAATTCAAGTAAATGAATAAAAGAGAAGAAGAAAGACATAATAATATATATAAATACAATAGATAGAATAAATACTATCAATATAATCTAAAAAAATAATATAATATTCATTCATTCATTTTCCTTCGGCTTAGTCCCTTAATTCATCAGGGGTTACCACAGCGAACTTCTTGTTGTGAGGCGACAGTGCTAAACACTGAGCCACCGTGTCGAATAATGAATTGCAGAACACTTCTGGTGCTCTTAAAGTGGGAAACGGGTTAGGTTAGGGACAGGTTTGGTGGTATGGGTAGATTTAAGGGTGGGTTAAGGTGTAAAGGATGGTCAACAGTGTAATTACAAATGTAATTACAGATGCAATTACATGCAGGTTAATCAATGTTAAGTACGATGTAAAGACATGTATTTGCACAATAACTCCATTGTAACAAATTATTAATTTCAGTGTAAGTACATATTAGTTAAGGTCACCTAATATAAAATGGGATCACAGTTGAATGTGTCCATATTTTACCCTTACTCGTATGTACACAGCCTACCCTTTTTGCAAGTGTACCTTCACTTTAAATATCCAAAAATGGCTTCAAAACACACTTTAATGAACCACTAAACAACTCATTAAAAGCCCCAAGCCTTCATAATAACCTCCCTTTTAAAACGACTGCAAAAAAAAATCACCCACTGACCATTGATTAGAAACAATAGCGCAATCGATCCTGCAGGCAGAGATCTTTCCCCTCAGCCATTAAAAAATGTATGTGTGATGAAAGGCGGTTAACAGATGCTTTCGGGTGATTTCTCTTTAGGAGCTCTCCTTCCATCTGCTCTCCGCTGGCATCGCCTTCACCAGCCTCCTCACTAAAGCACTCCATAGGAACCATTTTGCCCTGAGCAATGGGGAATGAAAAACAAGTGGCTGAGAAAAGCTTTTAATTTTCCCTCCATTAATGCCTGATGACTTTATTCTGTGTGGAGAATTGGTGCGTCTAAGCAATCAGTGTCGATAGTGGTGCATTTCACGATTCTTCTCCAACTACTTAAGAAGGAAAGGTTATAAAAAGATGCTGTGAATAATGATTCCCAGGAGGATGTGGATTATTCCTTATTAGATTCCAAAGGAAATCTTTTTAAAGCATCTTTGCCTGAGGCGATTATTAATTATGGGTGTGTTTACAACCATGAAATGTATATGGTAAACTTTAATTTATCTTATACTATGGGTCTTTTAAATGCTTGATTTTGATTGGCTGATGAACATTCTAAGGTGTCCTGTTAAAAAAATGCACAGCTAAAGTAGTTCCAGGTTGATCTTGACCACATTGTTGTTCCATATCACTAAGCAGAATGATTTGTTATTCCATGGTCAGTTGAATTTCTTGATTTTGTTTGGCTGAAAGGGGTGTAATATAATCATTTAATCCACAGGTAGTTTTGATCAGAGTTCGAAATGAATGCCCTTCCCTCAAACATTAATAGTAACCATAGTAACTCAGTGACAGTTGACGGAGTCTTCATTTCTCTGTGTAATCGTGAGAACACAGATGTGTTCATCAGGGAGCCGCTGGAGATCAACCAATTCACATATATGCTGAAAAATATTTGTGAAGAGGTAACTAACACGTTACTATGATCTATTAGATATGCACTTGTCATAACACGCACACACACAATCTTTATGTCTGCCTATGATTGATTCAAAGTGGAGAGATCTAACGTGTCGGAACGTTTTTACAAACTGGCAAATGACCATGGAATAAGCTTGATAATTAATGGCTTGCCGTGCGTTAAAGAATTTTAAATGAAGAGAGGGAAAGAACTGCCTGACAACTGCCAATCACATCCAGATTGGACTGCAACACAAAAAAAAGCACAGAAGTTGTAGTAGTTTATGAAGATTGATCATAAAACACTGGGTGAGTTCAAAAAATGAAGTTATTCACTATTATCTGTTGTTGCACAAACATGATTGGCTAGTATCTGCAGTAGTATTTGCATAAAGAGATCTTATTGGCTGATCCCTGCATTGGTGCTTGAAAAGTTAAATTTTTTTATTAACTTCTGCTGCAAGCAACAGACCCAATGTGACTTGACGGACTCACAATTCAATTCGGCAACGCTTGACATCACTCCAACTTCAAAATCAAGGAGAAGAGTTAACGTGATACCCCATGTGAATGGGCTGTAAATGGCACCTCAGTAGCAAAAACTATTGATTTAGACTGATCAGGTTTAGACAAGTTAGAGAGATTTAGTTGCAAATCGAAATTATATATTTTAACTTAATGACTAAGTGAAACATGGAGAAATCGTACTGATGCTTTAGTGTCTTTGGTGTTTCAGTTGCAGCAGTTAACAGCAGACTGGAAGACAAGTTTCAGACAAACCGATCAGAAGACTCATATAATAGCATATTCACATCAAAACAAAGATTTATTTTATTGTCCTTTTGAAGTTTCAGCCCCTTGTCACTGTCACACTGAAAAGAGCAGCCAAGAGTTGCTTTAAAAATTTGCCTTCTGTGTTCCACAAGAGAAAGGAAGCCATACATGTCTGGAACGACATGTGAGTGTGTAAATAACTCCCCAAACTGGCTTAACTATTCCCTTACCTTCCATCAGTTTTTCCTGAGAAGGAATAACAAAAGCAAGAAAGAAGAAAGGGAAAACACAGAAGATTTGAGCTCTACAGAGGGAACCTCGGGCATTCAGACCTGAGCGGTGATGTGAAGCTTGGCCAAGAGTTTGCTCAGACTCTGCGGAAATGCAGCAAAGCCATCCATGCAGATTATGGGGGCTCTGCAGCCTGGCACATCTTTTTGTTACTACCAACCTGTCTTAAAGAGAGAGAGAGAGATAGAAAAAGGGGAGGTAGCAAAGGAGGCTTTTCTCTGCAGCAAATTCTCCAAGCCCTCTCATTCCCTTCTCCTCAAGGACAACAGAGTTTTGTTTGCGGACATCTGCTCTGAGGAGATTAAAATTATATAAAAAAATCACAAGAGACCATCTCAAGTATTACTCAGTTGTAAACATGCCAAAATGAGACACTGTTGCTTCAAGGCTAAAAGTGAGGTACAAGAAAAAAGAACGACTCACCAAAACTATGCCCAACAGTTAGTCACAATAGGTCAAAAACCCTTGGGCTAAAACAAGGAGAGCTGAATATGTTGGAAACTCATTAAAGTATGATGAAATCAGACTACAGCTTGCAGGAGTCAGGGTTTTATCAGTCCAGCAGGAAACAAAATTGCGTTCATAAGGTATCAGTCTAATATTACGAACGCTTCTGGGGATGAAATAATCACTGAATTTGCCAAAGCTTGCCAGATCTGTGCCTTCAAAACATCACAGCTTACTAGAGCTTTCTTTAAGGCACTTATTCGCAAGTAAACTAGAAACTACTGTTTCCTGCACACACTTATTTCACCAATTTCACTAATCTTTTTTTTTCACAAGATCCTATCTGCTTACAGAGTTTTATCTTCCTTCATAAATGCCTAGGTATAAATATTGCACATGATTTCAATATCTTATTTTAGTTCATTACAAGAGCTTACGTTATCAGTTAATGTTATGCTGGTAGGCTTGGGTTTTTTTATCCATAATGTTACACTCGTTCACCACTGGAATTAAGACCAGCACCAAGCAAAACATCATCTAAAGCTGTTACTAGGACTGCCCCCTTTCAAAAGGAACTTGTTTTGTACCTTATATACTCCTAAAGGTGGAAATTAGCAGTGCATAAAATTATTTAAATGGTTATGTTATGGATATTTCAGGAAAAGGTGAGAGGCAAATCCACATGCAGATAGTAACATTTATTAAACAAAGAGCAGTAAGCAAAGTAGATAAACTAGAAGGGAAAAACAATGGCTTACATTAAACATAAACAGTAACACCACATACCAAATAATTAATTACAAACAGGAAGTAAAAAAATGGCACTTCATACACAATAACAAGAGGGTATGAAGAAATAAACAAGCATGGTGAGAAAAGACAGGTAAAAAGGGGAATGTACAAAGCAAAAATAAAACAAACACACAAGTAGGGTTGGGTATCGTTTGGGGTTATTTCGATACCGATGCTAAAACGATACTTTTAAAACAGTACCGGTGCCAAAACAGTGCCTAAAACAATAACTTTGAGCCATAAAATGATCACTCTAGAAAAACTTTTTATTTGACAAAAAAGAATATTTTAATCATTGTAACTGAACAATATAATTAAAGTTTAAAGTATACCTCAATTAATATTTTATATATTTAAATTGCGTTAATATTTTTCTTTTGATCATTTGTTTGTTAGCATGAATACATGATTTGCATTATGCAATAAACATTACATTAGCTTACTACTAACCTGTGGAAGGGCTGTCATCAAAATCAGTGAACTCCTTTTTTTCTTGGGGCATAAGTCATCAGTATGTTTACATGGACACCAATACTCTGATTTTAATATCAGACGCAACCTTTGTAAAGCATCTGGCACCAAAGTAGGCACCGATTTGGCACCGAAATTCATAAGCTGATACGGTCCGGTGCATACCGGTAACATAGGTACGATCTCCAACCCTACACACAAGGCTATGACAATAGGAACTATTGGTGTCTGTGTTGTTGCAGAGAACCTGTTTCAGTGTAGCACTGTCAATCTTTACTAAACTAAGAAGCAGACACATTTCCATGGTCTCAACGGCTCTCTTTATTGATGAAGAAAGTTGAGTTTAAACAAAGTCACTGGGCGTGAAACTTGACCGGTACATATCAGAAGCTTTCAGACCAGAGGGAACTATATCACAGTTCCCCAGCGGGAGGGGAACTACAATGCTATGTGGAAACTTCCACTATGGGGATTTCGTCAGAAAGCCAATCACTCTGAAGAGTAATTAAACGGGCCAATGAAATGCCAATGAGTTGGCGGTGTCAGCGTGCACAGCTGGCAGCAATCATAATCAGCTTGTGAATAAGAATGCCCGCTGTGCCACACAACCACACCTTTTCGCTTTCAGAAGCCTCACGCAACTGAGAGTATTGCTTAAAGATCTCCACGAGAGAGAGAGAGAGAGAGAGAGAGAGAGAAAGAGTGGCTTCAGACGAGCTGTTTCTCCCGGTTCCAGAGTGAGCTACAACGCAGGCAGCGGCGGTCGAGCTGGGTTCATTCTCCCATCCCTGGGCGTTTCTCTGGTCCGGTTCTACAAGAGCGGTTTGTATAGTAAAGAGCAAATTTCCCTAAAAGAGCAACACGGTCGAGCAGCGCGTCTTTTTAAAGATGTCGTTCCGACCGTGCGTTTCTGGATGCGGTGGTTTCCTGTCCCCGGATGATGGGCACGAGCACTGCGTTGCATGTCTGGGGGTCCAGCATGTTAATTCAGTGCTCGCGGGCAGTTCATGCCATCACTGCGATGGCATGTCTGTGGCGCAGCTAAGATCGCGGCTCGCTCTTGCAAAAGAGCGAACCACCCCTGCTGTCCCCCGCAAGTCGGTTGGCACGCGGGCAGATCTGAGGGTTACAGTGGGAGTCAATCCGCCGCCCTCGGGCTCGCGGACCTCCCGCTCCTCAGCGCGCTCCATCCAAGCTTCGAGTGAGAGAAGCGCTCCATCCTCTCGGATGGTCGCCCTCTCACTCGATGACACCGAGGATCAGATGTCCATCGCGGCATCGGAGGGTGGGCTGTCATATTCTGACGAGGATCCGGACCCGCTCCCTCCCTCCGGGGTAGTGAGCGAGGCGCCGGATCTAGAAGCAGATATGTTGGCCGTGCTTTCCCGGGCTGCTTCGGCGGTGGGTCTGGAGATGGTTTATCCCCCAGCCCCGCGGCCGGACCGACTAGATGGGTGCTACATGGAGGCTAAGAGGAGGGCCAAGCCTTCTAAGCCTCCCGTCCCCTTCTTCCCGGAAGTGCACAGTGAGCTCACGCAGTCTTGGAGGGCACCTTTCTCTGCCCGATCTGCGTGCGCTTCCTCTCTCACCACCCTTGACGGTGGAGCAGCCAGGGGGTACGAGGCGATTCCCCAGGTGGAGCGCGCCATTGCGGTCAATCTTTGCCCGCGTGGTGCCTCTTCCTGGCGTGGTCAGCCTCGTCTTCCGTCCAAAGCATGTAAGTTATCTGCGTCCCTCGGGAGCAGAGCTTACACTGCTGCGGGCCAGGGTGCTTCCGCCTTGCATGCTATGGCAACGTATCAGCGCTACCAAGCGCAGGCGTTGGCCCAGCTGCACGAGGGTGGTTCCGACCCAGGCTTGATGCACGAGCTCCGCACCGCAACCGACTATGCTCTGCGTACCACCAAGTCGGCTGCGCGTGCCCTGGGAAGGACGATGGCCACACTAGTGGTCCAGGAGCGTCACCTCTGGCTAAACCTGGCAGATATGCGTGACGTTGACAAGGTTCGCTTTCTTAACGCACCCATATCCCAGGCTGGCCTGTTCGGCGACACCGTTGGTGAGTTCACCCAGGAACTCACAGCGGTGAAAGAGCAGTCGAGTGCGATGGGTGAGGTCATCTATCGGCGGGCTCGTAAAACCGCTCCTCCCGCCGAACCATCCACCTCGGCTGTTCCTCGCCGAGGGCGCCCGCCTGCGGCATCAAGACCTGCTCCACTGCCTCTGCCCGCTCCACCGGCTAAACGGCAGCGTCGAGCACCTCGCAGGCGTTCAGCGCCCCCGCCCCAGGGCGCCGTTAAGTCCGGTAAACGGACTGCGAAGCGACCCTGAGACGGGCCATCCAGAGAAGAGGGGACTTGCTCTTTCCTCGGTGGAGGGCCGAGCGAACCAACATCAAACGGTGTTTTTCAACACCAGGCTGCTAGCCTCACGGCCGGCGGCCGCAAAATTTTCAATAAAAGAGCATTTTCCCCCTTCTCTGGATGTGACAGCCCGAACACTGCCAGTCTGGGACGCTATGCCTTCCAGCTCGCAGGATCGGTGCATCTCGCCACGGGCTCTGAGTGTGTTAGAGGACGGGCTCCCTTCTCTTGCACTCCAGCCCCCCCTTCCGGACTCTGGGACGAAGGTGAGTGTGAATCTCTTGCCTCCTGCTCTTCCTCGGGACCCTATGGCTCCCGGGGTGAGCTCTCCCATTCCGCGCTGCCCCACCGCTGGTATGTCAACGATCGTGCCGATGATGTCACTAGCGCGAGCTCTGTCAGCCTGGTTAGCGCTGCCCAGCCCGTCGCGGTGGCTCATTCGTACGATCAGACTCGGCTATGCGATTCAGTTCGCCAAACGGCCTCCCAAGTTCACGGGCGTGTATTTCACCAGGGTCAGCCCCGGGTCCGCCCCTGTCTTGCGCGAGGAGATTGCTGTCCTCCTGGCGAAGGATGCAATCGAGCCGGTCCCTCCAGCCGAGATGAGGAGCGGGTTTTACAGCCCCTACTTCATCGTACCCAAAAAGAGCGGTGGGTCACGGCCAATCCTAGATCTGCGCGTTTTGAACCGCTGCCTTCACAGGCTGCCGTTCAGAATGCTCACGCAGAGGCGCATCCTTCGGTGCGTCCGTCCTCAGGATTGGTTTGCAGCAATAGACCTGAAGGACGCGTATTTTCATGTCTCTATTCTTCCACGCCACCGGCAGTTTCTGCGGTTTGCGTTCGAAGGTCAGGCATGGCAATACAAAGTCCTCCCCTTCGGGCTCTCTCTGTCTCCGCGGGTTTTCACCAAACTCACGGAGGGTGCCCTGGCGCCTCTTCGGCTCGCGGGCATCCGCGTGCTCAATTATCTCGACGACTGGCTGATTTTAGCTCACTCGCGGGATCAATTGATTACGCACAGGGACAGGGTGCTCCGGCACCTCGACCTATTGGGGTTTCGGGTCAACCGAGAAAAGAGCAAGCTCGCCCCTGTGCAGAGCATCTCTTTTCTCGGGTTGGAGCGGGATTCGATCACCATGAGCTGATGCTGACCTGTCTGAAAGAGTTAGACAGGAAAACTGTGGTCCCACTGAAATTCTTTCAGAGGCTCCTGGGGCATATGGCATCTGCAGCCGCTGTCACGCCGCTCGGATTGCTCCATATGAGACCACTTCAGCATTGGCTTCACGATCGGGTCCCCAGACGCGCATGGCGAGCGGGCACGCACCGGGTGACAATCACTCCGCTGTGTCGCCGCACCTTCAGCCCTTGGACGGCTTGGACAGCTTCCACGCCAGGGAGAATGGCGACTCCACCCCGAGTCTGTCCAGCTGATATGGGCGCACTTCGGAGAAGCCCAGGTCGACCTGTTTGCTTCCTCTGAGAGCACTCATTGCCAGTGGTTTTATTCCCTAACCGAGGCCTCCCTCGGTACGGACACACTGGCTCACAGCTGGCCTCGGAGCATGCGCAAGTATGCGTTCCCCCCAGTGAGCCTACTCGCACAATTATTGTGCAAGGTCAGGGAGGACGAGGAGCAGGTCTTGCTAGTTGCGCCCCTCTGGCCCAACCGGACCTGGATTTCAGAACTCTCTCTCCTCGCGACGGCCACTCCCTGGCGGATCCCTTTGAGGAAGGACCTTCTTTCTCAGGGACAGGGCACCATTTGGCACCCGCGTCCAGATCTCTGGAACCTCCACGTGTGGTCCATAGACGGAGCGCGGCAGACTTAGGTGACCTACCGGCTGCGGTGGTTAACACCATCACTCAGGCTAGAGCACCCTCTACGAGGCATGCCTACGCCCTGAAGTGGAGTCTATTCACTGAGTGGTGTGCTTCTCTCCGAGAAGACCCCCGGACTTGCCAGATAAGTGTTGTGCTTTTCTTCAGGATAGACTGGAGCGGAGGCTGTCACCCTCCACACTGAAGGTTTACGTTGCCGCCATTTCCGCTCATCATGACGCGGTGGATGGCGGCACGGTGGGAAGGCATAACCTCATCATCCAGTTCCTCAGAGGTGCGAGGCGTATAAATCCTTCCCGCCCCCCTCTTATGCCCTCTTGGGATCTCTCTGTAGTGCTCACTAGCCTACGCGGAGATCCGTTCGAACCACTCGACTCAGTATCCTTGAGATTTCTGTCCTTAAAGACAGCTCTGCTGGTTGCGTTGGCATCGATCAAGAGGGTCGGGGATCTGGAGGCGTTTTTGGTCAGTGACTCGTGCCTGGAATTCGGGCCAGACTACTCTCACGTGATCCTGAGACCCCGGCCTGGTTACGTGCCCAAGGTTCCTACCACTCCCTTTAGAGACCAGGTAGTGAGCCTGCAGGCGCTGCCCACGGAGGAGGCAGACCCAGCCCTTTCCTTGCTGTGTCCCGTTCGCGCTTTGCGACTTTATGTGGACCGCACTCAGAGCTTTAGATCCTCTGAGCAGCTCTTTGTCTGTTACGGTGGTCGGCAGAAGGGAAGTGCCGTATCCAAACAGAGGTTGGCCCACTGGATAGTGGATGCCATCTCCCTCGCTTATCAGTGCCAGGGCGAGCCATGTCCCCCGGGGGTGAGAGCGCACTCCACTAGGAGCGTCGCTTCCTCTTGGGCGTTAGCACGTGGCGCCTCTTTAACAGACATCTGTAGAGCTGCGGGCTGGGCGACACCTAATACATTTGCGAGATTTTATAATCTTCGAGTGGTACCGGTTTCCTCACGTGTGCTAGTTAACTCCGGTGAATGAGGAAACTTGGTTGGTGTTGTAACACGCTTGCTGCGCCTTTCTCTCTAACACAGAGATACGTGCGCTTTTTTCACTCTGTTCAGTTGAGTTCCCCATGGGCGAACCCTACAGAGTTCCTCCGAGGCCCCCAGCATCTGACTCAGCGGAGGAGTCAGGTGCCTGGCCCATTGCGTAGTTGGCATGCCCACTTGGTCAGCCCGCGTTCTGGGTATAGGTGCCTGCTATGCGCGATCCCCTCTGGCGATCCCATATGCTTCACTCAGCCACGGTGTAGTTCCCCCCTCTCAGGCGGGCCCGTGTCTTCCCTCCCCGCTAACCATCCTTCATATGTGTTCTCCCCCTTTCAGGGTTAGTCCATATGTCTTCCTGCCACCAGGTCTCCCCATTGGGCAGCAGGTGGCCTCCGCAGCGTCCTCCCTATCGGGACTGCACGCTTCCCAACGTACTGTCGTAATTTAAAATTCCTAGAATCTTAACTAGGTGTATTTTTTACGACTCCCCAAAAAATATAAATAAGCCTTAAGTGCTTCACAGGTAAGTAAGGTAAGTTAGGGCCAGGGGACACGTTGGTGGGCTGCGTCTCTGGTGATGATGGTGCGCTCACGCTGGAGCCTGGCAAACCTCTCACCAGCGACGTGGTAAGGTTCAATCACTGTGGCGTTTTCCATAGATTTCCCCATAGTGGAAGTTTCCACATAGCATTGTAGTTCCCCTCCCGCTGGGGAACGTAACGGTTACTAAAGTAACCCTCGTTCCCCGAGGGGGGGAACGGAAATGCTATGTTCCTTCGCCACAGGGATTGCGCCTTAGCTGACAGCTGTAGTTCGGCTTCTTCAGCTAGAAAAGGTGTGGTTGTGTGGCACAGCGGGCATTCTTATTCACAAGCTGATTATGATTGCTGCCAGCTGTGCACGCTGACACCGCCAACTCATTGGCATTTCATTGGCCCGTTTAATTACTCTTCAGAGTGATTGGCTTTCTGACGAAATCCCCATAGTGGAAGTTTCCACATAGCATTTCCGTTCCCCCCCTCGGGGAACGAGGGTTACTTTAGTAACCGTTACGTTCCCAGAACTATTTCCGAAAGCAACCATTTTTTGGCACGCTAGCACCACAGTAATTGGGGACAATTTTAGTTATAAGAACTAAATTAGCACCTACTGTAGAGTAGGGTCTAACCCAGCATAACAGGAACTATACCAACTGTTGATTTTGTAGTGCAGTGCTTGATGTTGCAAGTATCACTTTATAGAGTTCCTATTTAACATGCGAATGCAAACATGAACATTTTAGTTTTTGAGTGACCGGCCTGATGGCTAGTTCCTATAACTATCTGGTACAAAAGTCCTTATTAGTAACTTTTTAACTCTTTAAATGTCACCACACATTTGGAATTCACACTTGAAAAGCATAGGTGATATATGCATATTATACATATTTTGTCAAGATAAGGTTTAGAATGTTTTTTAAATAAACTGAAAAACATCCAGAATATGACAGTAAGTGTATTGTCATAGTGACAGCTTTTGTACCATCAAAATAAACTTCAGAATAGACTTACTTTGAAAAATCATTATGGTAACAATGCTACATTATCTTTTTCACATCAGAATAATCTTGTCCTCAACACTGTACACGAGACAATGAAGAGCCTTCTAATGCCAGTGCATTTAGGAATTACATTTCAAAAGTAAATGTTTAAAGTACACAACCAAACGTAGAGTTCACTTATCAATATGTTTTAAAGAAAAAAGTGTTTATTTCACACTTTGAATCTCCACTTTTAATAATGCTGAGCTTAAGCAATTGTTCAAGATCAATAAGTTCTTATGCAGTGGCCTTTTTTCAAAAGCAGACTTTATGATTTTAAAACAACAACAAATGGTCCCTATAATCATTCTGCCGTACTAGCTTAACCACTATTTTATCTGTGTTGAAAAAAAGGCAGTTTCAGTTTATACATATGGTGTCTAACAAAATTAAAACATAAATATAAACATTCATAATGGACTTGTAATGAATAAGATGTCTGTGCGGTAATCTGTCTGAATAATGTTCGCTACAGCTGTTAAGAATATCATTTTTTTCAGAGTCAGCTTTGGCAGCACGTGACAGTATAATTTACTGGCTGCTTTTTGTTACATTAATGCAAAGTATGAAACAAGTGAGTGAATTTGTGGGAGAGAGATGTTATTTAAAAATCCATAATCCCTAATGATTCTTTTCCGCTCGACTAATGTACTTTGACAGCTATTTTAAGAATATGCTATTACACTCCGAGAATTTAGCAGCAGAGTTTCACATAAAAGCAAAGGGAATATTTAATTTGTAAGATTCAGTTGAACTCAGTGATTGTTTGAGCGGTTTCATGTGCAGGAACAGAAATATGGGGAAAGAAAGGTAAACCGGGTGTAATTATTAGACCAGGAACTGACAGGAGGTGGAACAGGCATGCTGGGTAATGATATACTACTTGCGAGTGTAAGTTGAAGGAATTTTCAGGGTTATTTTCAACAGTATGTCTATATGCCATCTATAGTGCATTACGACAGTCAATATAATGATTCATCTTCCAGTGTATAAACAAACAACAAACAGCCACTAGTAAAAAGTGTAATATAGTACAATTGAATTACCATAAATGACTCTTTGATCTTGGAGTGCCATGTGAATTTGTAGATCTTGGATATTTACTGCTTATTTCTTGTTTTTAGATTACTTTTGGAGTCATGTTATGCTCATTTAGGGTTTATCTTAACCCCTCTCTATAATTGAATCATCAATCAAGTGTCTTAAAAGCAAAGTGAGTTAAACCATTGTAACTTGGAATTGTTGATGTGTAATATTATGCACACAGTTCATTTACTTTTCATTTGCTTTAACTGGTTTACTAATTTTTTTAAGTGATGTCAACTAATCACTTTTTAAAGTTATCAAATCTCAAACAGGCATGTCTATTTTTTCATACTGTATGTTATAATGTTGTGATGCCTAAACAAACTTGTAGCATTTAACACAACTGATTTATTCAACACAAGATCACTTGGGGGGAAAAAAAGATGCCTCAGAACTATAAAAACATACACTCAATTTACTGCACTTTTCAGCTAAAAATGTACACTCGAGCAAGTAAAATGCCAGCAGATTTTATTCCTTTTCAATCAAACTACGATTACCTAGGCAAAATATTGATTAAAAGAGACTTTACATGGTTTCTTAAAATACATTTTGACATTTGGATCAAGAAGTCATCAAATCGACAGATTAGACAGACTTCACACATGTTGTCATTCATTCTTGTCATTATAATAGTCTTGTCATGTGACTAGTGTTAGACGTCTATTAGATTTTCTTTGACAGCCCAAATTTACCCTTGTTTTAGCTAAGATGTCTATCTTTGGACTTCTGTTAGACATCTCTAGGTCATTTTGATTGGTTTTTTGGTTTTTGTTTTATAGACATTATTAGAACCCATTGTTCATTATAATGGAGAGACATTTAAAAGGATAGTTCACCCAAAAATGTCAATTCTGTCATCATTTGAAGAGTTGAAGAGAACCCCCTGAAGGGGCCATCTGAAGTTTATTTCTAAAATGATCCTTCTATGTTCAGTTATTTCACTTTAAAATGATTTATTCATCACCTTAAATGTGAAATTACTGAACCTACACACAGAAGCCTAAGAAAAACACTCAATTTAGAAGAAAATGTTTTACATCTAAATGCTTCGTTTACTCTCACTTTACTTGTTTCAAACCATTATGAGTTTCTTCTATTAAACACAAAATAAGCTATTGTGAAGAAAGCTGTAACCAGTGACCTCCATAGTATTTGTTTTTCCTATTATGTAAGTGTTGATGATGATGAGGAGGTAAAAAATATCTGTAAATTAACAGTTTTCCGTATTTTGAATCATCATGTTTTTATTTTATAGTCCCCCTGTTTATTTATGCTTTTGAATTGCATTATGAGACCTTGATCTTTCTTCCAACAACTTTTAACCTTGAAAGATTTGAAAAAAGTGACTTTTATTGACATTTTAGTAGTTAGGAATAATATAAGTGTGAAATAACAGAAAATGTGCTGGCAGTTCATTACAAGGTTTTTGTACCTTAATATACAACACCAATGCAGACAATATATCACTTTACACTATTACAAATGTTAATAAAAGTCACTTTGTTAAACTCTAGAGTTGAACTTTCAACATCAAAAGTTTACAGAGCAGAGATCAAGCTCCCATAATGCAATTCACAACTGTTAATAAACCGAAAACACTTGCGAATCACAAAATACATTCATTCATTCATTTTCTTTTCGGCTTAGTCCCTTTATTAATCTGGGGTTGCCACACCGGAATGAACCACCAACTTATCCAGCATATGTTTTACGCAGCAGATGCCCTTCCAGCTGCAACCCATCACTGGGAAACATCCATACACATTCATTCACACACATACACTATGGACAATTTAGCCTACCCATTTCACCTATAGCGCATGTCTTTGGACTTGTGGGGAAAACCGGAGCACCCGGAGGAAACCCACGCGAACACGGGTAGAACATGCAAACTCCACACAGAAAGGCCAACTGACCCAGCCGAGGCTCGAACCAGCGACCTTCTTGCTGTGAGACGACAAATGTGCTACCCACTGCGCCACCGTGCAGCCCCATCACAAAATACAGAAACTGTTAATTAACAGATATTTTTTTTTACAGTGTATAGTAGCAAACCTTCAAAACTAAATTAGGAACTTTTCAGATTGCATAAATAAGGGTAATCTAAACATCTGGAATATTCTTCAAAATTGAATCTTGTGTGACTAGATCGTTTTTTGAAAGTTCTGCTTCATGTTCACTGATTTATTTATTTATTTATTTATTTTGTCTCATCACCAATATATTTTCACCCTTTTCTCTTTGCTCTTCTTCAGTGTGTGTGTGTCTTTGTTGACACTTCCCTGAACTGTTCCAGTGAAAGGTGGAATCCTAAGCCTTTAAACCGAAGCGTCCACAGAAACTCGCCAGAAGCGGCACAGAAAAGCCCACAGCAATCCAGCCCTGAGATTCTCATTTCCCTTCCCTCTCCTCCTGTCTCCTCAAGCAGACTTCCAAACCAGCCTTTCTCCAGAGACAGATGCTAATTACCCAATCCTGTCCTTCCCCCATCAGGACGTCCAGACAGAGACGCTGCTGTATATTTGCCGCTGCTGTATATTTGCCGCTGCTGTAGTCTGAACTCTGACCGCACCACTAACAGACCAATCATATGAAACATTGAGCGGCTATAATGTGCCGGACTCTTCTGTTTCTATGGTTTCAGCTCATCCTCACTATAGATAAGTCACAGCACATCTTCTTAATTAAGGTCAAGAATATATTTTCATTGCTCAGGCTAAAAGCAGCCACCGTTACATAAAACACACTGACACAACTGGAGCGCATGTGCGCAGAACATCTGTCTCTGTGCTGTGTGCATGTGTGTGTGTGAGATGTGCAGCGCTATATTTAGTAAAAACTAGGGCTGCCGGTTGATCCAAATTTTTAATGACTAATCACATTTATTACATATATTGTTAATTGTTAGGTCCAAAATTGGTTACATTTGAATATACAAACTAGGAGCACTCTTCTGAAATGTTACTTCCTTTTTTTAAATATTTCCAAATTTAGATTTATTATTTTTTTTACATAAAAAAACAAACAAATTTCTGATAATTAAAATGATAAATAAATCTTTGGCATAAGGTTTGTATCTTTGGCAGTACATAATATTTTATTGATTATTTTGGAACATACTAGTATTCAGCTTAAAGTTAGATTCATTCATTCATTTTCCTTCAGCTTAGTCCCTTTATTCATCAGGGGTACCACAGGGGAATGAACCGCCAACTTATCCAGCATATGTTTTACACAGCGGATGCCCTTCCAGCTGCAACCCAGTACTGGGAAGCATCCATACACACTCATTCACATACATACACTAAGGCCAATTTAGTTTATTCAATTCACCTATAGCGCATGTCTTTGGACTGGAGGAAACCGGAGCACCCGGAATAAATCCATGCCAACACGGGGAGAACATACAAACTCCACACAGAAATGCCAACTGGTCCAGCCGTGACTTGAACCAGCGACCTTCTTGCTGTAAGGCGACAGTGCTAACCACTGAGCCACCGTGTCGCCCTAAAGTCAAATTTAAAGGCTTAAATTGGTTAATTAGGTTAAGATAGGTTAATTAGGCAAGTCATTGGGCAACAGTGGTTTGTTCTGTCAATCGGGTGGGGGGGGGGGGTGGGGTTAACAGTTTTTAAATAAAATGTATTCATTCATTCCAGTCAAACTAAAAGAAAAAATGCTGTCTCCAGAAGAAAAATATAATAGGAAATACTGCGAAAAAATCCCTTGTTCTCTTAAACAGCACTTGGGGAATATTTGAAAAATAATAAAAATGTACAGGGCTTATAATTTTAAACCGTATTTGCTAAAGCATTTTAGATTTTTTTTTATTTTTTTTTAAGCAATTATAGGAAAATGGTCCAAAATATGTTCTATAAAATATATATATTTAATAAAACTAAATATATTTATGGAATGTAAGTTTACTGTAAAATATTTCAAGTAAATAATTAAATAATTACAAATTATTCGTAAAGTAAAATGGAAAGTATCATATTTAGGTACTGATTAATACAAATGCACGTTAAATCATTAAAAAAAATAAATTCATTCATTCATTAATTTTCCTCCGGCTTAGTCCCTTATTTATCAGGGGTCGCCACAGCAGAATGAACCACCAACTATTATTAACGCCAACTTTTTAACAAATTACAGTGCTCAGCATATATAAGTACACCCCTCACAAATCTCTCATTTAAATTAATATTTTCTATAGGATGTTTTGCAATATAATATTTGTGCATATACATTTAATCAGTACTGAAGCCAAATCTGGAGCTAATCTAACACAATAACTCACGTTAA
Source organism: Danio jaintianensis (assembly GCA_903798115.1). Taxonomy (NCBI): domain Eukaryota; kingdom Metazoa; phylum Chordata; class Actinopteri; order Cypriniformes; family Danionidae; genus Danio; species Danio jaintianensis. The sequence goes on along the minus strand of CAIGQV010019070.1, from coordinate 26,280,484 downwards.
CAGTCCAAAAATTTGTAACCCAAGTTTATATGTTAAGGGAAATTATTTAATTTAATTAAAAACAAAATAGGAAAAATCTATAGAAGCTAAATATATATAACATTTTGTTGAAATTTTGAAGTTTGTAATTTTTTTATTTTTATATTTCACATGAATTTAAATGTTTTAATAAATTTATCTTTCTATTTCTAAAGTAGAAATATTATTATAAAATATTATTTTAATAAATATATCTGTTGAATAAATCTGTTTGTTTGTTTGTTTTTAAATGCACCAACATATATTGATTATATTAACTTAGAAATGGATGAAAACATTCATTTTCAAAATGAGGTGTACTCATTTATGCTGAGCACTGTATATTATTATTATAATTTTTTTTCAAATGATCTCATACATAGTAATTTGAGCCCAATTTATATTAAGGTGCTAAAAAAAAAAGTACATAAATCAAGACGTATTCATCATCATTCATCATTTTCTTTTCGGCTTAGTCCCTTTATTAATCTGGGGTCGCCACAGCGGGATGAACCGCCAACTTATCCAGCATATGTTTTTTACGCAGCGGATGCCCTTCCAGCTGCAACCCATCACTGGGAAACATTCATACACACTTATTCACACACATACACTACGGACAATTTTAGCTTACCCAATTCACCTATACCGCATGTCTTTGGACTTGTGGGGGAAACCGGAGCAAACATGCAAACTCCACACAGAAATGCCAACTGACCCAGCCGAGGCTCGAACCAGCGACCTTTTTGCTGTGAGGCGAACGTGCTACCCACTGCGCCACCGCGTCGCCAAGACGTATTATAGTTAATTACAATTTCCTCAGTCATATCAAAATAACTTTGCTTTTAAATATATGTCTGTTCTTCAGTGTTTTTGATTCTGAGTTTGCTAAACTTAATTAAACCACAAAGCAAATGCAAAGTAGTTCAAAAGTAGAAGTCAAACTTTACCCGCACTTTCTGAATGTAATCTTACATACGCAGAGATACAGTCCTCTGCATTAACATGTCTATGAATTCACTCATGGGTGATATTTCAATGGCTGAGCTTCAATGCTAAATCAATTTCACCATACAAAGAATGCAAATGACTCGACTTAAGCGTCCCGTCTGAGTTTGATTTATAAATAAATTAATGTTTATGTAAATGAAAGTAAAGTCTTTGTCCATTGGCTGATAAAGGCGCTGCTCCGTGAGGGACCAATGCTGCTTGGGACACGGACGCTTGAGCTTCCATTAAACTTTTATTTTAAATCTCACTTCACAGAATTAGGCTGGATATTCGGAGCAAACTAATCATCCGTGCAATATACATACCAAAGCATTTGTGGCAACACTGTATATAAAAAGCCACCTTAATGTTTTTAGTTGAATCAAATAGATTTTTTCAGTCATCTCAGCTTACATCAGTCAAGTAAACTTTGTATTAACTTATTAAAATAAGTAACAAAACATTTTCTAGGAATTTTTTGGTCAACTTAATCTTACATTTTTATTTTTATTTTACTGTAGTATATTTGGATTGTGGTGTTAGATTTGATCTGCATTCTTTTCTTGAGCTTTGCCCAGTTTCATTCATTCATCTATTCATTCATTCATTCATTCATTCATTCATTCATTCATTCATTCATTCATTCAT
>CAIGQV010019070.1:26253550-26274537 GCA_903798115.1 Danio jaintianensis | reverse complement strand
ATTATTTTAGTAATCCTAGACGCAGCGCAAATCAGCTATGCAAAAACGTACACTGTCTGATTAATATTCATGAGTCTTACTTTTTTAGCTCACCATGGGAATACTTAACATTTACATAGCCATGTGATTGCATACACTAACAGAACGGCAGAATGTTAGCTTAGAATGCTAATCGGTTAGCATGCTAGCTACTGTATAAATGAAGAAAAGTTGTGGCTTCAATTATGCCATGTGTTGTAATAATATAAAATTATAATGATTATAATAATAATACCAATACAAATGCATCATTTTGTAAATGCATCGTTGCTTTTTGGAATTAGCATTATAGAAATTCATAGCAGGGGCACGGTGGCTCAGTGGTTAGCACTGTCGCCTCACAGCAAGAAGGTCGCTGGTTTGAGTCCCGGCTGGGCCAGTTGGCATTTCTGTGGAGTTTGCACATTTTCCCCATGCATGTTCGCGTGCGTTTCCTCCTGGTGTTCCGGTTTCCCCCACAGTCCAAAGACATACACTATAGGTGAATCGAATAAACTAAATGTGTGAATGTGGGTGTGAATGTCAGAGTGTATGAGTGTTTCCCAGTACTGGGTTGCGGCTGGAAGGTAATCCGCTGTGTAAAACATATGCTGGAATAGTTGGCGGTTCATTCCGCTGTGGCAACCCCTGATAAATAAGCCGAAGGAAAATTAATGAATGAATGAAATAGCAGTTAATTCACATAAGTGGTCAGCACATAGCCAGTTTTCTTACAGAGTTACTGTGTCTTCAAAGATATATTCATAAATATTTTCTGCCCACATTATGACTATAGATTCATTAAACCAAAAGACAGAAATGAGTCTAAAGCTTTACATCAAGGCCACAGATAACGAGTTAAAGCACAGCGATGAACTATACTGTCTAATTAACCACCTACTTTTCATGCACTTATGTTACAAAGAATAAACATAACATATGTCACACACATAAAGAAGAATAAAGATTGACTTAAACAAAGGAGTCAGTCGAGGCAATGAGTGGGAGAAACCAAAGTTTGAAACAGCTGCAAGTAGAAACTTCATCTGAAACTTCTGGTTATATCAGTCAGTTTTGCTGTTCATGATTTTAACTGTAGGCTGATATCTGTCAATCTTTAAATAAAGTGCTATTTTTAGCATTATCTGCCCATGTGTCAGTGAAAATGCTCCAGGCATCTTTTTGCCACTTTCATTTGGTGAAAAAAACAGGTGGTCACCCTCAAACCTTTGTTTCGTGTTCAGTAGTATTTGTCCTGACTGTCAGCTATTCTCCCTGAGTTTGATTTGCCATTAATGGAAACATTGTTATGATGACACAGAATATATTTTTTTCTGATGTGTTGCAAAATGTCCAGTGAGTGGTGCTGAAAGTGTGTTAAACTACAGAACAGGAGTGTGACAGTCTGGAAATTAATTGTCCAGTAACCCAGCAGGCACCTTGAAATAAAAACGGCATAACAATTGATATTGACTCAAAAAAATGTGGCAAAAATGCAAATCAATTTGATGTCAAAACCTTGACGTCAATTTGACATCCACACACTGACGCCCTTTTGATCATCAAAATGACAACACAAAAAGTATTAGAATATAAGAATGGATTTTATTCATCTGAAAGCTTCAATTACAAATTTTCACTGGGTTTCATATACTTACAATGCATGTAAACAATGTAAAACGACATTGAATTGACATCTAATATTGGCATCAAATAATGTTTAAAATGTTACCAATGTTTGGACACCAACATTAGATGTCAGTTTGATGTCGTTTTGACATCAAGTTAGTCAATTGGCATCAAATACATTTGCATTTTTTTACATGTTTTTTCAATGTGTTTATTTAGGTCATTTTGACATCAAGGTGCCCACTGAAAAGATCAGCAAAAACAGTGTTCAAAAAGCAGTTTTACATCAGTCCAGAAATTCCCTTGTAAATTTAAGAGCATGTTCATTTTTTCCCAAAAAGAATAAACATAAATATGATAAAGATTTTTCACATTTTATAAGTCCTGTGCTAGTTTTGAAATTAATATGTCCAACGAGTGGTGGTAAAATTTGTACGTTTTTCCAGAAACCGATAAATGTGAATGTGGCAACATTTTATTAGGCTGATGCATTTTTCTGTGACTCTGAAATTAAATGCTCAGTGAGTGGCATTAAAAGTGTGTTGAGTTTTTCACCCAAATAGATAGAGATTAACTTTTGCCAACACTTTAAAGTTGTTTACAGTTGTTTCACATCCGTTTAGAAATGAAATATCCAGAGATTTTCTCTAAAAGCATGTTGAGTTGTATCCAGTACAGATGATTAACATGAATCTTTTGCATTTTGTGTTGGTTCTATGTCATTGATGCTAAAAGAATAATGTTATTTTATGTATAAAATAATAATAATGACCTATATGATACTCTTTTTTTAAATACCAATCAATAGTGTTCAATAAAATAAAGATTAATCAATAACTCAACAAAACAAGCTTAAGTCATTTTGCTTTGCTTCTATTAACAAAAAAATTCTTAATGCATCCAGAATAAGAAAGTATCAGTTAAGCTAATCTCCATCATAGTATACTGCCACTCGCTATAATTTTTTTTGGCCACATGTTAGGGCTGAACAATATATCGTTTCATCATCAATATCACAATGTGCAATATCTGCAATATCACATCGCAGGATCTGCAATGTTGAGGATTATAATTAGTGGTGTCAAACGATTATTCGTCACTAAATCCCATCCAAGATAAAAGTTAGTTTTTACATGAAAAATATCTGTGTACTGTATATATTTATGCATATATGTATACATACACAAACATACTTTACATGAAATACATAAAAATACAAAATAAATATATTTACATATATTTATATTTGTATATATAAATATAAGCAAATATTTTATACAATATACTCATGCATACATTTATATAAACAAAAATGTACACAGTACAGACAAATACATATTGTAAATATGAACATTTATCATCTTGTGACATTATATTCATATCGCAATATATAATCACAGACAAACACATTATCACAATGTCTTTTTTTTTTTTTCAATATTGTGAAGCCCTATCACATATATAGTCATTCCGTCAACCAATCTTGCAGTGTCTGTCACTCAGGCCTTCACCCACCATGCCATCGGTATGCAGTAATTGTCCCGAGTGTTGATCCTCCTTTACGAGGTCATGGAGTTGATGCGCTATTATCCCATCCCATCCGCACACAACCTCCAGCTTTCCTGCCAACCTCCACACCACCTTCAGCTAAAAATCTGTCCACACTCACCCTCGCCCCCCCTCCACCCCCCACCTCGCTCACCCGTGGGAACCTTTTTAAAGATCAAATCGATATCAGGACATAAACATGCATCAATTCTGGTTTGTCCTTTTTTTCTTCTCTCACATTGTAGAAAGTTGGGTTCACAGTTCTAACATCTTACTTTTGAGAGTGAAGCTGAGGATGATGATGGTTTGAACGATAAATGATGTAGCAATCAAGTAACATGGGTCCTTAATCATCCTGTTAAAAGTCATTTCTGTGCCGAAACAAGAGTTCAACTGTTGTTTTTCTTAGACAGATTTCCTGAACACCACTATGTGGCTCTTTTAAAACCACCCCTATACCTTTAAACAGTGCATAATTTGAGGGAGCAGCCATTTGTCTTGGTGTCTGAAACCATAGTGGGCATTCTGAAGGCACTCAATCAATCCCACAATGCACCGCAATAACGAATTTATAACCCATGTGCACACAGCAGCTAGAAAATACCCATAATGCACTGTGAGAGTTCTCGCGCCAAATTAATTCCTGTGTCTAGCCAGAAGATGGCATCCACAGTGTTAGTTTCAAAATAAAATATTATTGTGTATACATGACAGTAATTAAAATAATATGTTTTATTACTAATAGACGGCTCGCTAAGTCTTAAACAACTATTACTTGTAACTATCTTGTCTGACCAAGAAGCTTCAAAACTATTCTGTCTGATAGATTTATCAACCACAAATAAAAAGCCACAAACAAAACTAATTTTCATTTACTCCTTCAAGATGACTATATTTACATTTATATTATAAATGTAGGGAATAGTGAATGAGTGTATAGGGGAGAGATAAAGCATGTGTCTGCTACTGGCCTATTGAATAAATAGCCACTGGGAAACACCCATACACTCTCATTTACACACATACACTACAGACAATTTAGCTTACCCAATTCACCTATATCGCATGTCTTTGGACTTGTAGGGGAAACCAGAGCACCTGGAAGAAACCCACACCAACACGGGGAGAACATGCAAACTCCACACAGAAATGCCAACTGACCCAGCCACTTAACTGCCTACAACTTAATCAATAAAAATTAAGATGTTTTCCATTGCATTATTTCAAGAAAAAACATTCAAAATACTTTGTTAAAGAGCTATCTGATGTTATTAGCCTAGCTTTTCTGCAAAATAACAAATGAATCACTGAAATATAACTGGCTGGACACAGCACACATGGCTATTTTTAAAACTTTTTGGTGTAAACATTTACATCTCTCTTTGATTATTTTGTTAAAAGTAATTTCTGTGTCACAACAGGACAATGTTTCCTGAAGCAGGTTTTCTGAACACCCACCATCCTCTGCTACTAGTCTATTAAATAAATAGCAATGCACCAAAAGAAATCTGTTAAGTCATTGTTTCCGTGCTAAGCTATGCAAATACTATAACAAACCTTAAAAAAATTTTTGAATGTTTTATACTTTTTATACATTTTACTGTTACATTTTTAAGATTGGACACTTTCAATTTTACAATCAATCAATCAAGTAATTTCATGTATACCTGCCATACATATGTATATTCAATGTAAAATAAATGTTCATCTACTGTAATTGTTTTTGTTGGACAATAACACTAACAGACTTAATGCAAAGAGCGCAAGCAAACACAGCTGCAAGCAGCAGTTTATTCCAAATAGGACACATCGTCCTCTGAATGGCACTTTGGAGTGAAAACAAACATGGCCACCATACTAAAGTGTCGTACCAAACTGTAGTGCAACTTGGCATCTTCAAAGGAGCCTTTGAAATGAAGGATTTTGAACTGTAGGTTTGTTAGGACAGTTCAGGCTCCCATGATCCTTTGTGCAGGCTAGTTGATTGTTGTCAAACCATGCATTACATTAGGAAGAGCTCATTTCTATTGCCTGATGCCTGAAGTTTCACTTCACTCTGGAAGGTAAACCCTTCAAAGGGATTATGGCATAGGGATGAACCCTTCCTAATGGAACCCCCTGCAGGTTTTCTGCACATGCCTCATTTTTCCAATGGGGTGTATGCACAGGACATTTAATTTTCAGTAAGCAAGCTCAAGCGATTCCAGTGAACTGTTATACACCATTATAAAATCACCACATTTAAGGTTTCTTTTAAAATCAATGACCTTCACTGCCTGACTCAGATACTATATAAAGTGGGTCTCAGACCGGACAAGAAGCATTAAATTCCATTCCTCCATGTCATGTCTTTAAAATATGGAAATTTATTTGACAGTATTTTTTATGGAGTTTCTGCGCTCGCCTGCTGCTCCTGACGGTGTTTGCATTTAAAAGGTCTTATTTTACAATTAAATTAATGCTTAAATCTGTTTAACGAACTATATTTGAATTAATTAACATTATTGATGCTGTAAAAGGAATCTTATGAAATTGAAAATAATTTAAATCAGCCATATACCGGAAGTTTATCGGTGGCTGAAAAACGCTTGCCATGCATAAAGCCCATTGGCCCAATAAATAAACCGCCATGCACAAAAAATGCACATGATTGGTTGAATCACTGTTGCTGTGCTGAGCTAGGCAGGCAGCTCAATGTTTTTAAAAACACCACCAAGACAGAATGCTTCAACATACTAATGGCTCGACACTACTTTGATAAGAAAGAATTGAACACGAAATCATCTTTAAGCACCTCTGTTTATATCTGCTACCTCTCACGTTGTTTCTGTTATGAATCCTGTTACATACACCAAGCAGATGTACTGCCATAGGCCCCCTCCTTCTCTGATTAGATTAAATAGTCTCCTCAAATGAATTAGGGACAGAAATCAATTATTGCGCGTCTCCACGCCTGTATCACAGCAATACCCACTTATTAAATAGCCCTCGCCTTTGCCTGTTTAATCTTTGATTACGCTTTCAATTTGAGTTGCTGTTATCTCCATCTGCCACCATTATGTTGCCTCACCGGCATCATTGAGATGTAGTGCCACACGCTTTTGATTACTCTCATCGTGTATGTTCCCTTTAATTGCTGTTTTGACGAAATAGATACTATCTCTTTATAGTCTCTCGCTATAAGTATTGGAATCAGCTCTCTACGTGATTGACAGGCTGGATGTTTTTGCTCCCGTTTTGAGGTTGAGCGCCTGAAAACTAAATGTTGTAAATAATTTTTATCACACATTATTTCTTTTTGGTAAATAATTAGGCTGCAATAAGTGTGCTCCCTCTGTTTTTGTAACTAATTACACGCTGTAGACACAAGCTCTAATCATACGATCGCAAATCTTAAACAAGAGTAAATGAAAACAGTTCACAATTATTAATGTATAAAGCCCTACTGGAATTTAGCATGAAAACAGTCAAGAACCAATTTCATTTCTGGTCTTGAAATCTTGTGTATGGATAAATGTTATTAATGACAATCTTTTGCAGTAATAAAATCCTTTTGTATGAAAATAAAAAGGTTGAGGTCAGAGTGAAATACAATTTAAATATGTAAATGTTGTGATTGAGTGAAAGTACAGATACTCCAACAAAATAAAACTTTTACATGACAGTGTACTCAAAAATGCAACATTTTTGTATAGTGTGTGTATATATATATAATTTCTTACACCATTCCTTTACATCTGCAGCCGACGTCAGAACAGTAGAAACCATTGCTCATTCACCAACGTCACTTTAGAGCTAGTATTTGAATGATTCTCTAGCATAATGTCTAAAGTGATGACAAAACAGGTGATTTTGCTCACATTTTAAGATTATAAGGCTGAGCGGCATGAAATGCCATCAGTCTACAGAGATTTCCCAATATTTCTCTGTTGCAATCGGGAGATCACAATATTACTATGATATAAATACAGCACTACAACATATAAAAGAGAGAGATCGACTTAGTCATTTACCTGTTTAATAATGTTTTGATCAGCTGTAGTTTGAAATTACGCTGTTTTTCTCTTAGGGCTTATGCGGTCTCTGTCACCATCTTGTGGATGAACATCGTCAACCATCTTTGCTCAAAGACAGGTTAATTGCCGCCAACGTGCTGTCTCTCAGAAATTAGAAATATTTTAAAATAGCCACTATCCTTATAAATAAACTGCACAGTTGCATATATATATATATATATATATATATATATATATAGTAATTTGTTTATTTTGTGTAACTTGACATGAGCAAAAAGTCAGATATTATGCTTGGAAATTCAATTCAATTCATGTTTATTTATATAGCGATTTTTACAATATAGATTGTGTCAAAGCAGCTTAACATAGTTCTAGTAAAGTCCAGATTTCAGAGTTGAAGTTCAGTGTAGTTTAGTTCAGTGTGGTTTAAATTTCACTGCTGAAAGTTCAAACACTGTAGAGCAAATCCACCGAAGAACTATGTACTGACATAAACATTTTCCACAATGGTAACACAGATACTTGGGTAACACTTTACTTAAAGGGGTGTTTATAAGAAAGTCATTAAACCTTTATAATCATGACATGACACAAGTGTCATTCACTCAGTTATGACATTTTAAATGCAAAGATGACATTGTTTGTTATGACAACTTCACATAAACAAATACATCACAACCTGTTTTTGTCTTTGTCACAAAACTTGGTAACACTCTGTCATAAATCTGTCATAAACATGATTTTCATAAAGCCATTATAAATATGTCATATGTATTAATAAGTCCTACAAGCTGAATTTGTCATTAAAATGTTGTTAAATATTAATGACGCTGATAAAAAAAAAATGTAATGACACTTGTAATAAGACATTTTAATGACAAATACAGTTTGTTCCACTGAAAATGTCCGGAAAATATTCATGACACAATTTAATGGCCTCATGACAATGGTGTTTATGACAGATTTATGACAAGTTATGTTGTCTTGGTAATGTCAAGTTGTCATGACAAGCAATGTCATCTTTGCATTTAAAATGACATAACTGAGCAAATGTCACTTAATAACAGTTGTCATAAGTATGCATAAAATCTCATTCACTTTCATATCATGTCATGTCATGTTAGTCTTTTGAACAACCCTTCAAGTAAAGTGTTACTTAACATAACCTAGACATGTTCTTAAGTAGAGTAAATAAAATCATGTAAGCATGCTAACACTTATTTATCAACTTACCGTGTTTAACGTGGTTAAGAGTTGTTCAGTGCAAAAAGTTAATTCAACATTTCAGCAATTTTCCTGTTTCAAAACAACATGAAGGCAGCATTTACATCATTTAACATCTCCATCAACCTAAAAATAAAGTGCTCGCACCTGTCTGTCAATCAAATCTCATACGGCAGGGAAAGAAGATCATTTTGATTGCATTAGAACTCAAAAAAACCTGACATCGTAGCACTTGCATCACTTCGTTCCAGGAAAAAAGTAATCAAAATAGTTTTGTTGCAGAGACATTAGTCCCGCTCTGCTGCACAATAGCAAGTGAATGGCTGATGTACAGCTGGTCAGACAGGTAAAAAAGCACACAGATGGCTGTTCCTTGTTCGCGGCGAGGCCACAGAAAGAAAAAGGAGAGCGGCTCGATGTTGCAGAGTAAATGAGATTCATTGTGTGCTTCTCATCCGCAGGCAGTGCGAGGACATTCTTCTAAGAGTAGAGAGGGTGAGGGGACTCTGTTTAAAGGTCAGACAGCAGATGAGATGAAGACTCTGCTTCATTCTCAGCCAAATATTACATTCAACACAGGAGCCAAAAGACCCCAAACAACCCGGAGTGCAGCTGCTTGAGTACAGCGCTCCAGCACAGGGGGTCCGTTTCCCAAACAGTGATGTAACTCACTGCTTAACTAGCATCGCACAATGGATTGCTGAAGAAATTAGCTAGCTAGCTTTGAAAATGTACAGAAACTGTGTCGCACATCTGTTGTTTGAACCATGTTTGGGAATAGCAAAGCAGGTGGTGGAGTGATAACTGTAGCAAAGCAGGTGGTGGAGTGATCACTTCTGCTAATTAAACCGTTTGAGATCAAAAAATGTCAGGTTATTGTTATAAATATTGAACATGGCATCCAAGAATTACATTGTTATTTTTTGTTCTTGGTTATTATGCTTTACTTGCAGGTTCCCTTACATTAGGTTCAGTTGTGGAACTAAAGCACACACACATGCATACTATTAAAAAACTGTGCTTTAAATCAACACTATGCAAGTTTCTCTCACAGTTCCCCTTGTGGTTGAAAAGCACATTCGCTTGTTATCAGTGTTGTATAATAATTATTGTGGCGCTTAGTTTGGGCAGATGTGAATGCAGCAGCCGCACTTAAGTGTGCATCAAATGCAGACCAAACAAATGTATCAAGACCTGCTGAAGAGGTGGTCTCAGTACGCTTTCAAACCACGTGGCAAAACCTCCCTCTCTCCCTCGGGAAGCCAACAAGGAAGTGACTGAAACTGCAGTTCATTCACTGGCCACTAGAGGCTGGCTCCAAAAGAGAGACATTTTTTTAAAAAGGGCAATAAAAAAAGGTCTTTAAAGTCTGGTGCAAAAAATGGTTTTGGTGTGTATACCTTATAATATCATCGATGACAACTGTGAGAGGGGTGAATGTTTTTTAATATACATAATTCATCTGTTTAATTAATATTAAGCCTTAAAATTTGGCATAATTAACGCTTTCACACTTGAGTTTTTAATACTCCAGCTGACCCTCCTGCGTGAGTTATTGTGACCGTTACTTAGAATCCATTGCGTTTTAAAGTTCCCATGGAGACACGCCAAGTTTATCAAGTGACCCACCAGCCCCAATGATCTATGTATATATATAGTATTTTGTTTCTTTTTGCCCTTTTCTATAAATACTGACAAATGTTCTAATTATATTGTGAAATTTCTAATACTCTGATTCTGAAATATGTGATAGAATATATATGTTGTCTTTTAAACAGCTTAATAATGATCGTATTACTTGTTATATGACAGGTAATGGGCGCCGCCATGTTTAGTCTGCGCTGCAGGGAGAGGGTAAAGTCTAGATGGGATACAGCATAATGTTTGTGACATTGTACAACAATAAATAATATTTTTACATTACCACGAGGGATGGGCTTAGGGATGAGGTAGAGGGCAGATGCTAATAAATTACAATTCATGTGTAATTTAATAAATAATATAAATACTTCTCGTCAACTTCTGATTGCAGCTATATCCCTTCTAGCAACAACCGCAGGAGAAATCCGAGTTGCTGGATTTACATCATGTTTATTTATAATTTTCTTCCGAAATACATGAAGGTAAGTAACTGTTTATCTGCGAGAGGAATAGAGCAAATATACTACTAACATAAACAGTGTGTATCTTACATGAATAACATCTTAACACATCTTATAATTATATTGAAAAATGATTATTATTTCCTTCTCCATAGACATCCATGTGTATTTTACAAGCCTTAAATGGTATGTTTTGCTTGTAGTTATGTGTATTTAAATGTCTGAAACCTAAAATAAATGTTATTTGTTTGAAAGCACGGATAAATTGTGATTTATGACAAGCACTGCGCACCTTTTTTTGTGCCTCAGCACATGCCGTCAGAATTCAATTGAATTTTAGCAGTTGATGACTGCGCTCTGAACGTTCTAATCACACCGGTGTGATCATACACTTCAGGGACAAGCCAAGGCTGATCACGCTGGTGTGATCGTACGTGTGAAAGGGTTAAGGGCATGCCCACTTGAGTGACGGGTATGTGCTGCTCACCATCACATCACCTCAGCTAATTCCAGCCACTGAACTTAGTGTATTTGTCATATTTTTTGTTTTGTTTTATGTGTCTATTGACAAGATGGCAACGATTGGCCCCACACACTTGTAGCTTCATTTGCGCTCTTCAGAAACCTACAGGTGACGTTATGGACAATACATCCATATGTTATGCAGTCTAGTTGTGACCTAAATGACACACTATACATTATACACTTTGTCCCATATGGAACACAAATGTTTTTTTTTTACTTAACAGAGATTCAAACAGTTTACCAGGTGATGTTTAACGGTTGCCAAATTTGGCAAATAAATACCAAAATAGTACCTATCATAAGCACAACCATATTTACCATGGGGAGGCGGCATAATCACTTTCCTGGGAGAATTTTACTTTCACAATCCAAATTATATAAAATAAATTCAACCCCACAACCCAATATCTCCTTCATTGACAACATGTATAGTTTGTCTGAAGTGATACATGTACAAACTATATAATATATGATGACCAGGGATACAATTCAGCCAGTGCAGTCATCTATCCATACTAACAAGCATCTTGTTATCTCCTTCTTCAGGAGTTTCGTAGAAGTATTCCAGCACATTTCTTCTTAACAATCTGAAAAGCAATTAAGAAAATGCGTTTTATGACACTTCTGGCGAGTGAGTGATGTTGTCACATGACGGCATTTTGTTTTTTTAAATAGGACTATAAAAAAGAACCAAAACAGCTGAAATATGCTACAATGTATCCTCTGTTGCCCTCGGTTTGAACCAAATGAACTGAACCACAGGTGTGAAAGCACCCTTAAAGGGACACTTTACCCAAAAATATAATATCTGGCATAATTTACTCACCCTTCACTTGTTTAATATCCATATCCAGTTGCTTTCTTCTGTTGAACACACACACACAAAGATATTTTAAAGAATGCTTGTTGATGGGACCCATTTTTTTAGTTTGTTTCCTACTATGGAAGTCGATGGGTACCATCAACCAGCATTCTTCAAACTATTTTCTTTTGTATTCCACAGAGGTTTCAACCTTCAGTCAAGGTTTAAAAGCACATGATTGAGAGTACTGTAAATGAGATAATTTAACCTTTTGGGTGAACTATCCCTTTAAAAACAAATGAAATCACAGCCGAAATGGTTGAAAATGAACAAGCTCAAAACACTTCAGACCTCATTTACACCTTTACTTAGAGTTAATACCAGGCCCCAAATATTATTTAAATACCTCTGATATAAATATATATATTCATTCATTCATTTTCTTTTCGGCTTAGTCCCTTTATTAATCTAGGGTCGCCACAGCGGGATGAACCGCCAACTTATCCAGCATATGTTTTACGCAGCGGATGCCCTTCCAGCTGCAACCCATCACTGGGAAACATTCATACACACTCATTCACACACATACACTACGGACAATTTTAGCCTACCCAATTCACCTATACCGCATGTCTTTGGACTTGTGGGGGAAACCGGAGCACCCGGAGGAAACCCACGCGAACACGGGGAGAACATGCAAACTCCACACAGAAACGCCAACTGACCCAGCCGAGGCTCGAACTAGCGACCTTCTTGCTGTGAGGCGAACGTGCTACCCACTGCGCCACCACGTATATATATATATATAAACATCCCTGAATTAATTAGCAACAAAATGCCATGTCGATTCAGATTGTCTGGATGCGACAAAAGAAAATGACAATGTCAATAAGCGGACGGCGGAGTCTGCTGATCACTTTTGTTGTGGCACAAACAGAAACGCAGAGGTGACAATCAGGTAATTTTAGCGTGTGGTGCTTTCGGTAAACAACCAATTAAGTCCTCTGCGTTTTGGTCGCGCGTCCTGTTTTCATGCTGTGATTCTGTTAGCCGCAGTGGCTTTAATGTTACTTCCCTTTTAAAGAAACCTCTCCTATTAGTTGATGCATATGAGATGCCACTTAATAAATCAAACAGTGGAGTAAATAAAAGGAGTCAGGAGCATTTGTAGCGAGCGGAGGAGTTAGTAATATCGAGCCTCTTTCAGAAAACTTTCCCTTTTATCTTCACTTAGCGATAAAGAATAGAGAATACGAGCCATATTAAGTGTCCAAAATTTAAAACGTAATCTTTATCTTCTGCTTCTGTCTCTACTGTGGCCACTGGGTCACCGGCAGAAGCTAATTAGCATGTCTGTTTGCCCAAAGGTAGGTGATCTTATTAATTGTGCATGTCACAGCAGCATTTATCAGTGGAGTTATTATGGGCTTCTCAAGCGAGTAATATCTGTCCTTTCATTACTGAAGTCTTTCATAGGCGCCGTGCTTTAATTGCACTTGCGTCTGAATCTGCTCGGAGCTAACCTCATTACGGCCTACAGGAACAAACATGCCATTACGACATCTGTCATGTCGAGCTTTAATAGGCGCAGTTACGACGAGACTGACCGAATTACTCTACAATCTAGATTAATCAGCAACATTGAGGCAGTAAGCATGAACTCGGGCTAAATCTGCATCCGACACATTTGTAGCCGGACATGTGCAATTACATCAACGTAATGAAGTAATTCACCTGCCCTGAAGGCTACGAGACGATCCTCTGGGCAATGGTGAAAGTCGGTTTAATCTTTTTTTTTATTTTTATTTTTTTACTAAAAACAGCTTTTCTTTATTGCAGGGACAGGACAGGTTCAATACAGAGTTAATGAATTAGGTCTAACATTCAGGAACGAGGCTGGAAGCAAAGATTTGTGTGCTGACGAATGTGGGACTGCTGTCCTACAATTAATTATTACAAAAAAAAGGTGTGCGAGAATATATATTTTGAAAAGTCTTCTGATGCAAAACAATTATCCATGGATTTTTATTACAGCAGTGGCTGTATAAGATATTTTTCAATAACTCTGGAGCATTAAGTAGTCCAAAAGTCTAAATATTTCTCACTTATATTAAGATGATATTAAAAGTAAAGCAAAAACTACATTAAAATTCAAAAAACTGAAAAAAGATATAATTATAAAACACTTTGTTTTCAGCAAGTATTTTTATTAATTATTATTATTATTACTGTGTCCAATAACTCCAGAGCACTATGAAGTCCAAAAGTCAAATTATTTCTTACATATGCATTCATTTCTTTTCGGCTTAGTCCCTTTATTAATCTGGGCTTGCCACAGCGGAATGAACCGCCAACTTATCCAGCATATGTTTTACGTAGCGGATGCCCTTCCAGCCGCAACCTATCACTGGGAAACACCCATACACTCCCGTTCACAGACATACACTACGGACAATTTAGCCAACTCAATTCCCCTATAGTGCATGTCTTTGGACTGTGGGGGAAACCGGAGCACCCGGAGGAAGCCCACGCAAACGCGGGGAGAACATGCAAACTCCACACAGAAATGCCAACTGTCCGAGCCGAGGCTCAAACCAGCAACCTTCTTGCTGTGAGGTGATAGCGCTACCCACTGCACCACCGCACCACCCTTTCTTACATATATCAAGATTAAATTAAAAGTAAAGCAAACTACATTAAAATGTTTAACATTTAAAATTCAAATAGAATTATAAACCA
The DNA here is from genome assembly GCA_903798115.1 of Danio jaintianensis. Classification (NCBI taxonomy): domain Eukaryota; kingdom Metazoa; phylum Chordata; class Actinopteri; order Cypriniformes; family Danionidae; genus Danio; species Danio jaintianensis. Next base: position 26,259,934 of record CAIGQV010019070.1, on the reverse strand, counting down.
CTTAATTTTTCAGCAAGTTTTTAATTTTTTATTATTATTGCTGTTTCAAATAACTCCGGAGCATTATGAAGCCCAAAAGTCAAAATATGTCTCACATATATCAAGATTAAATTAAAAGTAAACCAAACACTACATTAAAATTTTGAAAACGTGAAACTAAAATAGCTAGAATTATAAAACACTTTGTTTTTCAGCAAGTTTATTATTATTATTATTATTATTTTTATTATTGTTGTTTTTGTTGTTGTTTCCAACAACTCGGGAGCATTATGAAGTCCAAACGTCGAAATTGTTCTCACTTATATTAAGATTAAAGTAAGGCAAAAACTACATTAAAATTCAGAAAATTAGAAATTTATATATATATATATATATATATATATATATATTTGTTTTTCAGCAAGTTTATTATTATTATTATTATTATTATTATTATTATTGTTATTCCAGCGCGGTATGAAGTCCAAAATTCTAAATATACATTGAAAAGGTGTTTGTTTCCAAAATGCACAATATTTTTATCTACTGAAATATTGTGCTTTAAAACGTATTTGTACGATTATATATAGAGAGAAAGAGTAGTCAATATTTAAAGTAGATCAAAACAGTTTATCCAAAATTGTCCTAAGATAAGAATGGGTGATGTTCAATAGTTTTCGGACAACTTAATAATACTATTATCATTTCAGTTATTTACCAATAAAATATGTGTCACTTATATTATGATTAAATGACAACTAAGGCAAAATTAATTATGTAAATTAAAACTTAAAATCTATTTTAAAATAATAAAATGCTCTATGTTTTTCAGTGAGGATTTTCATCAACATCATGTTTATTTTTAAAAATATCTTTTAACACACGTCAACAGGAACTTAATAATGCATCTAAAAATATGCCAATAAACACCAAAATACCGCATCTTTGTTTAAGCTGTCTTCCAGTCCCTTCTCTGCTGTTATTCCATGTCATTCATTCTCTCTCTCTCTCTCTCTCTCTCTCTCTCTCTCTCTCTCTCTCTCTCTGATATCATTTCTGTGACTCATCTGTACAGATGTAGATCTGTCAGGCAGCACAAAGCAGAAAGGCTTGGCTTCTCTCTGCTTTCCTTTACTGGATTACTGATACGCAGCGCTACACTGCAGAGCTTACAGCCCATTCTGCTAGGATAAGCTAACCCTGCGTTCCATCTAAACACTACAACTAAGGCACACTTTACCATATTATTACATTTTGCGATGTAATATATTTTTTTTGATGAAACACTCTAACTTTTCTTCTCATTTTAACATTGTTATTTTATTTAAATTACAAAACACTGAAGAGTATGTCAGTCAAATGGACAGTACACATTATAAACAGCATGTTTATTACTATTACTTTTTCAAACGTTTTACTGCATACTGAAATGCATTTTGGTTACATGTTCTTAGTAGTTATTACTGTACATTCTATGATTAACGACACACTCTTTTCTTCAGACACTTTCTTAAAAACATTTTTCAGGAAATCATTGTGCGATTCTGAGTGTGCTTCTTGCTGGTTAGTGGGCTTGACAAACCACTTGTAGGAGAAACACACTTTCCTTTCTGTGTTCATGTGTATATATGCAGGTGTTTTTGTGTGTTTGTATGTATGTTTATATTTAAACATACAAAACATACATATACAAGGTCCCCAACCTTTTTATCACCACGGACTGGTCAGCGCAGAAACTTTTACCGCGGCCCGGGATGGGTTGGGGGTGTGGTGCTACATATTGCTAGGCGACCATCAACCTTTTCTCAGGGAATGACAAGCTGAAAAAACACTGCTGTAACTCTGATACAAGTTTTTTTTTATGGAGAAAATTAAAAAGCACTGCAGTGTTTGGGTGCTCTGTTTTTGTCTGAGGTAATTAGTCTACCAAAATGTGTATATTTCATACAAAGTATAAAGCTGCTCAGTCAGTTCTTGTCACTCGCGGTGTGTTCGCGGCATTTTGAAAGATGTTTTCAACTGGGTGTGCCTGGAAGTAACGAACTTGCCCGCGGAAAAGACGCAATTTGTGAACGGCCCTTAAAGCCGCCGTCATTTGCGATCTCCAGCAGTTGATCTTCTTGCACAAACATGCTGGATTCACCTGGTTTTTTGACAAATGGTTAGCGGATCCATTCCTTGGCAGTTCATTGGTCATTCACTGGGCCTTTTCCCCTACGCAAAGAAACTTTCCAAAGATGTCTGTTTCTTACTCATTTTGTTAGCTTGTGGGTTAAATTTTAAAGTGACCGAGATATAGCCGAGAGAATACGGTAATTTTTCAAAATAAAAGATTTTTCGAAATAAAAGACCGTTCAGACTCAGATAATAAATAAAACGGAAATAATTAATGATTTCTTGCGCGGCCAGGTACCAATTGTCCCCTGGGGGTTGGGGACCACTGATTTAGACTACCAATCAAAACATTTGAAGACAGTAAGATCTGTTAATGTTGAAAAGAAAGAAGCCAATTCTGCTCACCAAGGCTGCATTTATGTGATGAAAAACTGTGAAATATTATTACAATTTTAAATAACAGTTTTCTTATTGAATGCAGTTTTAATTTAATTTATTACTATGATTCAAAGCTGAATTTTCATCATTACTCCAGTCTTCAGTGTCACATAATCCTTCAATAATCATAATATTATATCATAATAATATACATAATAACATCATGATCCACAAATAATCATAATATGATCGGTTTTATTATGATCCGTTTTTATTAGTACAAAATAATACTAAGAGTCACTAATAATGATTCTTAAGATTATCAGTGCTGGACAAATTTTGTGATAACTGGAAAACTGTAATATATTGTACTTTTAGGATGTTTCAGGGTTCCCACTCTTTCATGGAGACCAAATTCAAGGACTTTCAAGGACTGTTTTGAATGTGTCACTTTCAAAAATGTAGACCGTTTTAAACAGTCAAGTTCAAAGGACTTTAATAAATGTTTTTTATTTATTTAATACTGTTAATATTCAAATGTGGTTTCTGAAATATTGATAAAATGTGTCAAATTATTTGTCATAGTTCTTGTATAAGATTTAAATTTTTGATTTTTAATTTAAGATTTTTTTCGTTTTTCGTTCATTTTTTGAAAGCAGCACAATACAATTGTTGAAACAACACTATAAACTTTCAATTCAAGCACTTTCAAGGACTTATGTTTGTTTTTAAGTACTTTCCAGGCCTTGAATTCATATGTGTGATATTCAAGTACTTTCAAGAAGCGTGGGAACCCTGATTTCTACATTATAAATACATTAGTAAATATACAAAAAACCAACAATATTTTCATTGTGATAAATAAAAAAGCTCTCTTGTTTTGCTGGACACAAAGTAAGAAATGCACCTTCCGGGCCAGCAGCTCTTTTTAAATATTCCAAAAATGTTTGTAAAATATAGTAATAATCATTTTAAAGCATTCAGAAACCTCTTTAGTAGCATCAATGTGTAAATTTGATGTGACAAAAATGCTATTGGGTACAATCTAGTATGAAAGGTCAAAATGTCTACTATGGCCATTCTAGTAGGTCTAGTTATTAAATTCTGCTGGTTCTGGTGTTAAGCACAAAATGTTCTCGCCGTCATACCTCATGTCAAAACACGGTTACACTACTTTAAACGCTCAGCTGACTCTGGATCTATCCGCACGTTTAGCTGGGCCCTGCGGCAATGGAGACGCAAGATTCAAGGGGTCTTTTTTTAGTCCCTCAGGTCCAATTTGTATCTCACACTCACAGAAAGCCAACTACAAATGTCTTTTTTTGTGTGTGAATTGTTAAGTAAAGTGGGGAAGAAGCCGGTGTAATGGGAATATGACTGTGAAGCCCTGACCTAAATGTCTGGTCACACATGTAATTGCAGACCTTGAGTTTTATCGCTATTAAGGCGACATACGACGATGGTTTGATCTGTCGTAAGCGAAGTGTAAGGGACAACAAATATCAAGTGCACTTTAGTGCTGTGGATGAAAAATTAGAGGAAGAAACTGGGACGACTTTGTAGAAACCTATGAACTGGTATGAGTGGTTCTAAAAGCACCAAAAATGTGGTAGAAACGTGATAAAATCTGGTAAAAAAATAAGAAAAAGGATGACATCACAGAAAATACAGGAGATAAAAGTTCAAAATTATGACTTTAAAATGATAAATTACGAAAATGATAGTCATAATAATGACAAAAAAGTTTAAATTAACCATTTTAGAATTTAGTTGAAATTTATACTATTTTAAAATTTTGAATTCAAATGTCATGCATATGCTTAAATCTTATGTCATTAATGTAATAATTATAAAATAATCCAAACTTATGCAAGAAATATTAAACGTCCAATTAAAAAATGTGTCACATTTACACATTGGGGGGAATGTCTTTTCTAGATACTCAAAGTGCTTTACACAATGGGGGGGGGGATCTCCTTCCACCAGCAATTTAGCTTTCCCATGTGGTCTCCCATCCAGGTACTGACCAGGCACAGCCCTGCTTAGCTTCAGCGGGCGACCGTGTGAGAGTTGCAGAGAGCTAGCTGCTGGCTTTAATTACAGTAACTAGTCACTTTGTAACTAATTACACTTAACACTGAGCACAATACATATCTATAGATTGTTCAGCTAGCAACAGTCATTTAATGAGATGATTTCTCTTACTAACCCATCTCTCTCACTGTTTTATACAGCAAGACAGCAGCCATAAAAACCTCATCATAGAACAGTGACTCAGTCTTGATCCATCGCTGCATGAATGTGACCCTTCAGACAGTTTATCTATCACTTCTTATCAAGTTGTCTAAGGAAATCTTTCCATCAGATTTATAAATCAGCTGAGTGAGTACAGCTCCATGCAAGAAAAAATATTCATCTAAGCATATTCACTGTGAGGCTGAGCTAAAGCACAGTCATTGGTTCACTTTTTAAGAAGGGATAAGAATCAAGCGGGTGATTAGAAAAATAAAAAATAAAACTGACAGCTTATGGCAGGGATTCTTGGTATATGAATTATTAAAATACATTTCAGAGTTAGCATTTTGAATGTGACACATTAAACTGGAAAGGCTCTGGTGTGCATTTAACTCCACAAATGAAGCAAGCAGCAAATTGACTGTACAGTATATACTAAACATAAGAGCTTAAATGTCTTAGATAAAACACAAGAAACTGTATTCAAAACTGTAATGTTCATACAGAACATTTTGTCTACTAAAAGAAAATGACACATATATTTCTTTGTATGTCAACTTTTTTTCATAAAAAATAATAATAACCTAATATAAACCTAAATTTAAACTTGTGAATAGCTTACTGTATAAAATGCATAAAGGAGTGAAAACAGAACCAATTATTCATCACACACATTAATGAAGATCTGAAGCAAGAAATTATGTTTCCGAAGCCTATAATGATCTGTAATAAGCAAATAATGATTAATGCTACTGTTACTTCTCTGTATATTTATATTATATTTGCCTGCATATTGATATTTATTGGTCATGAGTCAGTGTGAGAGAGTTCTGTTGGCTTTATAGTGTAATAATAGGTATAGTATAATTTCTTGGTGGGTTGTTATTTTCTTTTAGAAATACATTAAATAGGTGACACGGTGGCTCAGTGGTTAGCACTGTTGCCTCACAGCAAGAAGGTCGCTGGTTTAAGTCCCGGCTGGGTCAGTTGGCATATCTGTGGGGAGTTTGCATGTTCTCCCTGTGTTCGCGTGGGTTTTCTCCGGGTGCTCGGGTTTCCCCCACAGCATTTCTGTATTATTAATGTGCATTGTCCGTGTCAAATAAACGTGAATAACAAATAAATACTTGCATAAATAAATAAATAAAAAATAAAAACAGGGCGAGGTCATTAAAACACAATGCCATACAACATAATATCATCATTAAAATATGTTTGCTTGATCATTCTTTTGACATCATGCCCTGTTTTTGGATCGTTTCAATGTGTTGGGTTTATATTTCAGTCAAGCTGCAACTGCAAGTTTGTTTGGAAGTGAACTAAGACCCATCTTTTAGTAGTCTCGGTCCACTTACTTGGTGCACATCAAGGTTTCAGATGGCAGAGTTCATACTTACTGAAATGAATCACACTAAAGTATAATTTAATCACAACTTGCCAAGTGTGAACATACTCTTTATTATGATTTAACAAGATTTCTGAGCTTACCGTTTGATTCAGTTCACTAATCTGTCATTCTGATCAGAACCAAAAAAAAGAGAAAGAAATATATTTAGTCCTGATTCACTTAGCATTCACACTGGCAACCAAAACCAAAGATACTTTTAACCAAATCGTAGTTTCAAAACAAAAAACATATATATTTTTAGAGCATTCACACTTATTTAAATTAGTTCA
>CAIGQV010019070.1:26227030-26240153 GCA_903798115.1 Danio jaintianensis | reverse complement strand
GATAGATAGATAGATAGATAGATAGATAGATAGATAGATAGATAGATAGATAGATAGATAGATAGATAGATAGATAGATAGATAGATAGATAGATAGATAGATTTCATGCAAACGTTACGAGCTAAGATACATCGTTAGGGGGAAACCCAGTCATGTTCCTTCCAGAAGATTCACTTTAACAACTTTGCTCTTTAACAAACTACATACGGGCCGACTGAAGTCAACTGAAGAGATGTGAAACATCACACTGCAGTAGTAAAAGAGTTTGCTCGCAGGTTATCATGTTAACTGAACTTTTTTTTTGGTAAATCTATTTTTTTGGGGGGTCAAAACGAGCTCTCTCACCAAAGATAGGGTTGGGTTTCGCTTCACTTTATTGAACAGTCACTATGGCTGTATCTCATACCAAGTTTCATGTTGCGTTCAGAGGAAATGTACGTCAGCATTCTTCAGATCTCATTACATTGCAAATCTATAAATATTCAATCAAAATGGTTGCCTAGAGAGAAACGGTTCTTGTGCCTCACCGATGAACTAATTGAATCCATGAAACGCTCTGGCAAATATGCCCGCAGAGCACATGTCATTGTAACCCCGAGAGTCAAGCGACCGCAAATTGGTTTTTTGAAAAAACATATTTTTCTTATATGGAGTGTATGTATTCTGCTGGAGAGCTTGGATAGAGCGCAGAAAGAGCCTTGACTGTTGCGTTGGAACTTCTGTCACTACAACGCTTGTTTGCTTGATCGCAATCTCGTGGTGAAATTAATTTAACCCTTTGCCGTACAGTTAACACAGAGATCTAACAGCTTCTATTCATTTACTGACGGTAGCAAAAAATGACAAAAATGTATTTTTCTAACGTTAAGTCTATCTTGAGTAGCCCTAAAAGTCTTTCTACTTACACTTAAATGAATAGTTCACCCAAAAATGATAATGTGCTGTTATTTTGCTTACTACAGCCAATACAAGATGCTGCATTAAAGGTAATAACGTCATAAATAATGTTCAGTTTCTAGCACAAACTGATGGTTTTGGTTAAATACATCTACAAATGCTGTATTCTCGACTTCATGTATAATGTGCTTAATAATTGTACTTCCATATTTTGTTAATTATTAATTTTTCATTACTAAATTAAGTAGTGCATTATTCACAAACCACTTGTATTTAAAAGTAGTTAGTGGTTAGTGGTTAGGATCACTCTGAATGAGATAGTAAATGATTAATAAACTAATCAAATCAACATTTATATATCTTATTATTCAGGCATATAGTAATGGTTACTCTGTATGTTAATAAATGCTAAAAAATAACCCAGCAGTTGCTTTTGTCAAAATTGTTGGTTTTAACTAAATCAGGTTGGAATAACCCAGCATTTTTTAAAGTGTACTGAAGAAAAAACATGCACATGCACACGCACACACACACATATATATATATAATGGGGTTTTTTTTCCGTACAGTGATTCTGTTTCTACCATGGTCAAAGTGCAAGTTCATGACACTTGTCTCATCAATATTCAAAAGAAACGGCAAAAAGTGAGAGATAAACACCAAATAAATAATTAAAACACCACATAAAGAATATAATTTATTCTTGCTGGCTTTCTCCAGAGATAGCTGTGATAGTAATGATGATTAGAGACAGATATATTACACGGGATGTTTTGACAAGCATCTCGCTGCTGAATAGAGGTAGACAGAGGATGCTTTTAAATGAGGCTTTCATTCATATTACCTTTGAGATTAATTAACTTCCGTGGCAGTCGATGAGACTCGCTGTTGTGACATTGCAACACTTGCCTGAGTGGTTCTCAGGGGTGAAATCGCTAAATAGTTGTGCAGTGTTTCAGTGGAAAACATGCGTCATATTCACTAACCACAAACGCTAAATCCATTGAAGTAATTCTGCATCATATATAAATGAAGCCACTGACAGATAGATAGATTTCAGCATTTTCAGCATAAACAAATCTATAAATTGGTCTTGTTATAGATTTGCATGTTAATATTAAAGTCGGCATGGAATGAAATTTCACCCTATATTGTTTCTAAATCTTATATTTATGGATGCATATAATAATTCCTAATCATAAAATGATAAATAATAATAAAATGTAACAAAATTCAGCTTCTCTACAGTGATCATTGTTAGATTTCTCCAATCATTTAGTTCACTATAGGCCTGTAAACAAGAAAGAATACCTTTCTTATTTCCTTCAGTCCTTCTTTCATTTAAAGGACACCTATGATGAAAATCCTCTTTTGTAAGCTGTTTGGACAGAACTGTGTGTAGGTATTGTGTGTCCACAGTCATATTGGAGTGATAGAAACACAATAAGTCTTTTTTTTTTTTTTCTGGCGTTAAATATAGGATCCAAATCCCTCCCATTTTGAGGCTGACCGCAACTTGACGTAGGAGTGCGGTTTCCCCGCCCCCAGGATTGATTGACAGCCGCGTATTAACATGTCTCCGTAGTAACGCATGTAATAATATCCACAAGACAAGACGTGCGCAAAGCAACCGGGATTAAAGGATCTCTTCTGCTCTCTGTGTTCAGCAGCACCTCAAGAATGAGTTTTACAAGTTTAAAACGTTTCTAAAACAGTGCATGTTTGTAATAAAGACAGTAAAATCGCTTCGGAATTCTTCTGTCAATACAATTATAAAAGAAGACTCTTCAATCCTGGTTCATGGACTTAAATCAGGCTTATTTTGAACATTAACATAACGGATGTCCATACAGCAGTGGATATTAACGTGTATCCTGTCCCATTTGCAGTGCAAAAACAGTGGAAAGCTAAACGCGCGCGTGCATGTGTGTGTGTGGGTGTGTGTGTGTGTGTGTGTGTGTGTGTGAGCAAGTGAGCGAGCGCGTGCATGCGCGCGAACGTTATAACGACATTGTGTGTGACTCGTTGTTGTAGAAAGGCTTGAATTAACTCCACAACAAATACATCAAATAACCTTTGGTAAAGTTCTTACTGTAGTAAGGGAGATCTGATTCTTGTCTGATACTGTGCTGCTTATGCGTGAGACGCAGCAAAAGAAGCTACACCCAATGTAAGAATAGTGAGCGATCTCTTTGGCTCTGACACGTGGGAACGGTGGGCGGGGAGAAGCAGCTTATTTGCATTAAAGACACAGGCACCAAAACAGCTACAAAGTCAAAACAGCTCAAATGTCCAATATACACAAAGGTATAACAAATAATCTGATGGGTGTTTTGAGCTGAAACTTTACAGACACATTCTGGAGACACAAAAGACTTAATATTAATTCTTGAAAAAGGGGTAAACTAGGTGCCCTTTAAATTAGTATATGTATATAAATGGTAGGGGTGAAACGATATTCAAACTGAACCAAAAATAAACTGCGGTATGAACCGCGATACTCTCATAGCGAAACAAGTTGGTTGAGCATTTCCTCAGTCATAATAACTCTGATTGAACTCTAATATCTGATTTTCTTCAGCCAATAAGACCATTTTCTTCATTGCTCCATGGAGGGCACCATAGCGACCAGCGCCTTTTGGTAGGATGCTTAGAACTTCCGTTTAGAATTGTCATCAGCGAGAGCAGAATTTCTCAACTGGTAATTCTCCATCCGAAAGTGGGTTTCAGAAGACCTCTTGGCCAGGTCACCTTTGTAAATGTGATCTCGATCTCAATAGGTTTTTACCTGGTTAAATAAAGGAACATAATAATACACCCCTAATGAACAATAGGGTTGGCCAGACATGTATAACAATAAATACAATGTGTAGCGTTATTAATAATATTATTAATACTACAGTATCATTCATTAATGATGAGCTGTAAACAGGGCTGGATTAAGAAATCATTTGGCTCTGGGTGTCACGATCACCAGCAATCCAGTCCTGGCATATCACTGGTGAACTACATGTCACGTTAACGAACTACAAATCCCATCATGCCGTTTCACACAAACCAGTTGTCGATCACGGCTGATGGCATATACAGCTGAAGTTAGTAATCGCTGATCATTTGGACTATTTATACACCAAACACACATGGGTTCATTGCTGGTTCATTTAGTCTTTGTTTGTTGTAGCGAGTGTTCTTAGTGTTTCTTTGTTTTGCCTGCCGTGTTTTGACCTTAGCCTTGTTTATTGTTGTATGCTGTTTTACTGCCTGTCCCGACCTTATGCCAGTTTTTTGACTACGGTTTGGATTACCTGTATGCTCCAGTTTGCTCCTGTATTGACCATTGCCTGCCTGTATGACTAATCTTATTAAACCTCCACTTGGATCCTTACCTCTGTTGTCCCTGACTCGTTACAGCTGTGGCACTGGGGCTATTGCAAACCCAATGGCCAGCTTTATTTTATTGCTTCTTCTTCTTCTTCTTCTTCTTCTTCTTCTTTTTCTATTTATTATTATTATTATTATTATTATTAAATTGCCAATAATTGAATCAGATTTTCTACAATTTGATTCAAATTTTATATTTGATTTTATTGTTTAGAAAAGAACTAGCATACAAAATGTATCACATTAATCACACGCATTAACTCCAGAGATGAACTTCAAGCAGATTGCCAAAATCCACGCACACAAAAAATGTCTATCATATTTAAGCGAAGCTATTATTTAACTTGTCTAATGAAGGATAAAAACATTGACAGCCATTCAAAAGATCCTAAACATTTAAACCAGCAAAATAACTGCACCGCATGTTTTTAATTAACTGGACACTGGTTTTGTTCTCTTTTAGCTTTAAAATGGCCTTTAAACTCTGCCCCTTTCTAAAAATCGACCAGAAACTGCCACGATCCAATCAAAAACAAATAGACAAAACCAATCCGCCTTTAAATTCAATAAACCGCTTTGCTCGCAAATACGTCACATAATTAAAAGAAAAAATCTGTAGATCATGAACATAAAATTTGTCCAAATGTTATATCAGAAAATTGTCAGATCTTGGTAGTCTCCAGCATTCTTCACAAGCAAGATGGTGAAATAAGCCTAATTTTGTGGCTATGTTTGTGCTTTTACCTGATTTACATAAATCCTTTAGAGTAACAGTCAGTGGGTGTAATTCATTTTTAGTCAATTTCCTACACATCTGGATCATAGCCATTCAAAATCCAAAAGACCTGACACATATGTATTTTGATTTTTATTAATGTATTAGAGTGTTAGTTTGTTTAGCATCTGTTTTTTGAAAAAGTTTTCTATTTCAAGCAGAACTTGTGACATAATTGTGATATTTGAAGTCAAAGACACACAGTCTACACAGCTATACCTGTAGATCTTGCAAAGGAGCCCTTGCTTTATAAATCATGTTCTTGAGAACCAGGCTTGATGAATCAAATCAATCAGACAATCACTGCTGTTCAGACAGAGAAAGAAAGACGCGCACACAAGTTGCAAGTAATCTCCGCAGCTCTTTTGTGGTGAAAAGCCGTACCATCGTGACAAACGTAACCAGGCGAGCTGAAGGGGCTGCATTATGAAGTAGTGTGTTTGTCCGACGGGCCCAGACAGTACTCAGACAAAACAACTGACAAAACAGCACATTTGTATTGCCAATAAACGCACTTAGATGATTATTATTAATATTATTTGAACAAAAACTAAATTTACAAGTTCACAAAATCTTTAAAGAGCCCCTATTATGCATTAAAAGGGTCATATTTTAGTTTTGGGGGTCTCCAACAACAGGCTGATATGCATGCTAGGTCAAAAAACACTTTCATTGTCTTATAATATGCATTTATTTTTACCTAATTATCCCAATGACTCCCATATGATTCGTTCAGCGATTCATTTGTTCGCAAACCCCTCCTTAGCGCGATGCTAATCTGCTCTGATTGGACCGATGACAGTCTGTTGCGATTGGTCCAGCGTTCAGCACGAGAGAAATGCCCACCACGGCTTCAACAATATTGAAGTAGTCAGAGCGCAGAGTGTGTGTATGTGTGAGCATACCTGTCAACACTCCCGTTTTTCCTGGGAGTCTCCTGTATTTAGACCCATCTCCCGCCACCCTCCCGTTTTGTTATTTCTCCCGGAAAACTCCCGTAATCAATAGTCTTTTCTGATCCTTCCTTTAACAAACGAATCCCCCGTTGTAAGCGTGTAGATTGCTGAAGCACTCATCAGAAAAATGACGAGAACACAGCACAAGACCTGGGCTATAACACTGAGGTATTTTTGCAAAAATAAACTTAAACCACTGACTCTTCACAGTTTAATCTTTGGGTAGGGAAAATAACACAAATTTTCCCTCACACTTCCAATAATATCCAGCTGAGCACAGCGTCTTCGCGACATGATTTAACCGGGGTCTGCTACAGTGTTCTTTTTCTTGCCACTCTGTTTGTGGGCGGGGCCGGAGGTTTCAATTTTCCCGGGATTGCGCGCGCAACAAATGGGCGGGGCTTAAGTTCCGTATCGACGTCATGCCGGCACGGCTAAAGACTCACTATCAAGACAATTCATTTAAACCACTATGAGTCGACTCTTTTATAGATGAATCAATAGTTTTAAAAACGGTGCACTTTCAGATTTAAGCCTGGATATTTCACTTCACTTAGAGCTGTGTTACGTACTACATGGAAGGTCATTTTCAAAAACCCATAATAGGGGCTCTTTAAAACCTGTGTGAAATTAAAATTTACAATGTTTTTTTTTGCTAGTGCACATTGCTATTCTTTAGATGAACAATTATTCATTAATTCATTCATTCATTCATGCATTTTCCTTCGGCTTACTCCCTTATTTACCAGGGGTTGCCACAGCAGAATGAACTGCCAACTATTCTGGCATATGTTTTACACAGCGAATGCACTTCCAGCCACAACCCATTACTGGGAAACACCCATACACTCTCGCATTCACACACAGACTCATAAACTACGGCCAATTTAATTAATCCAAGTCACCTATACGCATGTCTTTGGACTGTAGGGGAAACCGGAGCACCCGGAGGAAGTCCGGAGAACATGCAAACTCCACACAGAAATGCCAACTAGCCCAGCTGGGACTCGAACCAGAGATCTTCTAGCTGTGAGGCAATAGGGCTAACCACTGAGCCACCATGCCATCCTAGATGAACAATTACTCCACAAAAAAAAAAGGTTGTTTTGGTAATCTTTAATCAAAGTCTAACCATTTGTTTCTGTGTTTGGAGTGGTGCTCCTTCTCTGTTGACGTCAGTTTAGAAAGCTTTAGCCACAATATCCTTAGCCATGCCCCTCTTACCGTTAGTTTGCTATGAGGGAATGATGATGCCTATAATGAAAGCCCCGCTCCCTACTCAATATTTCAGTTGAAAGTGAATCAAAATACTAAAATAAAAGTGTCAGCAATTGTTTGATTTCATGCAAATTAGAAACTTTTCTGGCAACATGTAAAATATTTACGTTTCTTTATGAGATCAGGCTGGTATGTACAGGCAAGAATATCATGCGTTGCAGAAATTAAAGAAAAAACGTGCATGCTGTCTTTCCCTATATATCTTCTCCAGCTACCTTGCAAAGTATTTCAAATGATACACTTTTTATATGAACAATTTTAAATGAACAATTGAAGATTTTAGATGCAAAATCTCTAAGTGCCATCTGAAATTTTCTTCTAAAAATAAATCTCCTCCAAAGGCCAGAGGGCGCTCTCTCGCACTCTCTCGCGAGTCACACAGAACACCCAAATACACCCCGAAGAAACAAGAAACCCAGGAAAAGTCTTAATTGGAACACTAATGGTTTTTTTACTAAGCGGAAATTCAAACAGTTTCGCTGATGACGTTTGACGGTTGCCAAATTCGTGAAATAAATGACCAAAGTACATGAGTACAACCACATTCACCATCGGGAGGCGGTATAATCATTCTCAAAGGAGAATACTGCTTTCACAATTCAAAATAAATAATGTAATCTAACATCAGTGCCCGAAAGCTCTGCCCCTTCCACTACGTGAGCAAAGCAGCGGCTGTTGAGTGCGTGAAGTGTCCATCATTCCACATTTCATTTTAACCGTTGAATAAATGCATCATTTGGGACGCACCTGTAGTGTCGTCTCAGTTGGAACACAAATTGGTTTTTTTTCATTCATTCATTCATTTTCTTTTTGGCTTAGTCCCTTTATTGATCTGGGGTCACCACAGCGGAATGAACCGCCAACTTATCCAGCATATGTTTTACCGTTCCAGCCGCAACCCATCACTGGGAAACACCCATACACTCCCATTCACACACATACACTATGGACAATTTAGCCTACCCAATTTACCTATAGCGCATGTCTTTGGACTGTGTGGGAAACCGGAGCACCCGGAGGAAACCCACACGAACACGGGGAGAACATGCAAACTCCACACAGAAATGCCAACTGACCCAGCCGAGGCTCGAACCAGCGACCTTCTTGCTGCGAGGTGACAGCGCTACCCATTGCGCTGTCGAAGGAGAGTTTTGCTTTCATAATCCAATCTAACATCAGTGCCCGAAAGCTCCGCCCCTTCTGCTACGTGAGCAAAGCAGCGGCTGTTGAGTGCGTATTATGTTGTAGGTGAGTATGCACATAGTTACGCAAATTAAGTATACATACGGCTGAATCTCGCGAGGATTAAGGTAATTCTTGCCTACTCTTTTTTGAATATTGGCAATTCAAACATACTCAATCGCTCGCCTACTGCTTTTTCCATACCTAATAGTAGGGAAGTATGCGGTTTCGAACGCAGCCTATGGGAAGTCATTATAGCGTAGGATAAACAGAGGATTAAACTACTTTCATTTTATTCAACAGGATTAATAAACACGTTTACACATGACCGCGACAACATATGGTTTATCTAAGTTATTCTTGAATGGCGATTTAGCTACAGTGGTTCCAACTGTAGTTTCGAATGACTAAAATAAAAAGTTATCTGTATGATGGTGA
This sequence comes from Danio jaintianensis, assembly GCA_903798115.1. Taxonomy (NCBI): domain Eukaryota; kingdom Metazoa; phylum Chordata; class Actinopteri; order Cypriniformes; family Danionidae; genus Danio; species Danio jaintianensis. The sequence continues at coordinate 26,231,245 of CAIGQV010019070.1, read as the reverse complement.
AAAACTGTACATTTCTAGTCAAACCATCTTTCTGCAATCTTATACCAAAAACGGAAATAAGGGCACTATCAATAGCTAAAAATGTGTGAGAGCGTTGCTATTATGTGATTGTATTGTATTGCAGTATGGAGCAATTAATTGTTGATGTTAAATGAAAAGTAATTCAAATACTTGAAAATGAAATGATTTAATGATAATAACTTGCTATGGTTACAAGTGAATTAGTTACAAAATAGCTGTATAAAATGATAAAACATGAAATTATAAAAACATATGATAATAATTGTACCCAGCTTAAATGTAAATAAAGTTACCTGAGAAATAGAGAGAGGGAGAGAGAAAGAACAGAGAGTAGGCTCCAAAGAGAGCCTGATAGCAATAGAGCCAGAGAGGATAGACTTCAGAGCAGGAGAGGAGCAGAGCAGGAAAGGAGCAGAGCAGGAAAAGAGAAAGAGCAAAGTTTACCACCTATTTTGTATCTTCCTTGACCATGTGACCAAAGCCCAAATACTGAGACATATAAACTGACCAATCAACATGTGACCACATCGACCCCAAAGTCCACACACATAATAACCAGTCCCTGATCTTATCAGTATCTGCCTTTGGAATCTGTATGAACCTTCTTGGTGAAAAAGACAAGTTTTGCAATATAAACAATTGCATATGATAATTGCATTTTTATGCATTATTATAATTTTCCTGACAATAAAGTATGTTTGAAGCTATGAAGTGAGTTTTAAGTAAAAACATCATTATATGTGGTATTTGCATGTGGTATTTACTTTTAGGTTTAACATTAGCAACATTTACAACAAAGGGCCGTAGTTCACAGAGAAGCTTTATTTGCGATTTGACTATTGCATGATATTGCTCATATTGGTTTTGAAGAGAACTGTGGCTCTATGGTGTAATAAATGCTGCTCCAGCTGAACACACTTCTTGGAGATTCACAGCTGATTGCAGAGTTGGCTTTATAGAATAATGCACACAATAATTGCATGTGATTTATCGTTCAGCCCTAATGTGTAGGTTCAGTAATTTTACTTTTATGGCAAAGAATTGGTTATTTTCATTGTCTTTAACATAAAATAACTAAACATAAACAGGAGGCTGAGAAAAAGGCTTATATTAGTAGAAAATTTCAGATTGCATTTACGCTCAGACGGTTTTTGGATCTGAACTCTTCAATCGTTCAGTTGTAATTAGTGTAAAAATCTGTTTTATGTCATATTTTGTCAGTAGCTTATAGTGCAGCTTACTTCTTTTTCAAAGTTTTGTGATTTATATCTTAAATGATATGTTGCTGGAAACCTGTTTGGAAGTAGCTCCTCCAACAACTGCCATGCACACAAAATGCATGATAGAGCTGGGAACCCGTCCTGAACCCAGTAGACTTCTGCAGAATTCAAAACAGAACTTGCACTAATTGCCTGTCTGTCTGCGTTCTGATCTCCACACCTGCATTATCCAAGACGGAATCTTCCAGAACACCCGACAGTCAGTCTGTCGTCCCCACTGAGTCTGAGAAGTGGGATGCGGAAGGAGCTACTGCCACTGCAGATACGTCGCGCTGATTGCTTTGCGTTTGCTGCTGTATGTTAACGATGGCCCATAGCAGCTGGCATTCTCACAGACCACTGCATGGAAAATGGACCGATTTTCGGATTTAATTACCCACGATGGATTTTACCCCTTTTTCTCTCTGTTCCGATCCTCTCAGCAGCCAGAAAACATTTATTTTCGAAAAACAGGACAAGACAAATGACAAGACCATGGCCTTCCACCCCATTCCTTGGCTCAGTCCGTGCGCTCATGTTCATTTTAATCCAATGACAATGGATGATTCATTAGCATAGCTAAATATGTGCATTTGGACCAATGACAGTGCCGATCTCCGCTGCAGCTGTTGTTGTTGCTTGATATCATTCCCTTTTGCATTTCAAAAACTTCCAGTGATCACTTTGCACTTCATTTAAATGAAAATGCGCACGCCGTCCTCCGCAATGCTTCCAAAGCTTGTATTTTTGTGCATTTGCATTTCTCTTTGTCAATATTTTTTGTTGTCGTGCTATTATACAGTAAGTTATTCATAATGATAAGATGCCGGGTGTCAAGACCTTGCGTCTAATTAATTGCTATATGAATGTACATCTTAGATGAACAGTGTTACTTTGTTTCCTAGTAGTTATGTTGTCTTCCAAGACATGTTTTTTATGCATTAAATCTAGGGGTGAGTGCTTAATCAGTTTTTATCATGATCATGAAGGAAAAATAATATAAGTAAACTATTTTCATGTGTGATTCAGCCATAAGCAGTATATATGTCATTTCAGTTATTATTAGGGTTCAAAGAATTATTCTGGTAATGTTTATTTATTTATTTGTTTTTAAGTTTATAAAAATAAAAAAAAGACAATTTGCTATCTCATGTCTATCTCATGCAACCATCAGGAAAGCCTAATTATGTTTGCAAAAAAAAAGTTATATACTGTATATTCTTTAGGAAAACAATAAACACTCATCCCTAAAATATATAACAACAACAATAATAATAATTATAAGATGAAGAAGAGGAACAACAACAACAAGAAAAAATAAGAAATAGAAGAAAAAGAAGAGGAAGAAGAAGAATTAATAACCAGTTTTAAAATTTATCAAGGGCAGGATGTATCACTTTTGTGTATATTATTGTCATGTGACCATATATTTAGATAGAGAGACAGTCATATACACCAATGAGCCAAAACATTATGACATTATGACCAATGCCAGAGGCATGCTCTCTATCCAAAACCACCCCGTATACTATTAAATATTGCACTTTTTGAGGGAACAGCTATTAGTAGTGCTGTTTAAAACCATAATGGACATTCCAATGTGTACTCAATTAATTACCACAATGCACCACAACAAAACAAAGTAATGAAAAACAAATGTACAACCAATGTACACTCAAAGGGGACCGATAATGTACTGTGAGAGTTTGTTCACCGAATCAATTTCTACGCCTGATCACAAGGTTATTATTTAATTGTTAGGTTCTGACCAAGTTGAAAATCTAATCCATCTAAGGGATTTATCAACTAGCAAAGCACAAACAAAACCACATCCCTTCTCGTTTTCATTCACTCCTCTAAGTGGACTTTATTAGTGGACTAATGTAGAGAATGGTGGATGAGGGTATAGGGCAGGAAGGCCGCTGCCCTGCACAGTTTAGTTCCAACCCTGCTTCAACACACTCACCTGTATTTGTAGGTTTCAAACAAACCTAAAGGACTCAATTAGTTTGATTAGGTGATTAGGGTTGGAACTAAACTGTTCAGAGCTGCGGCCCTCCAGAAACTGAGTTTGACACCTGTGGTATAGGGCAGCGGTTCTCAATCCTGGTCCTTGCAGCCCAGCACTGCTTATTTTGCATGTCTATTTAGTTTAACACACCTGATTTACATAACTAGCTCATTAGAAGGGAGCTCCAAGAAAGAATTGTGTTGAGATCGACATGTGCCTGACATAGTGTTCACTGCGGTCTACACTTTGCACATGGGAAATTAGCTTAAGTTGACTTCATAAAAAAAAAAAAGATTTGCGCTGCACAACGTCCTGGTTACGTACATAACCCACGTTCCCCAAATAGAGAACTTCGACGTGTGTCTGATAATTCAATTCAATTCATCTTTATTTCTATAGCGCTTTTACAATGTAGATTGTGTCAAAGCAGCTTCACATAGAAGATTATAGTGAATTGGAATGGTGTCCGTTCAGTTTTTAGAGTTTAAGTTCAGTTCAGTGTGGTTTAATTTTCACTGCTGAAAGTCCAAACACTGAAGAGCAAATCCATCGATGCGCAGCTCTACAGGTCCCAAACCATGCAAGCCAGTGGCGACAGCGGCGATGAACGAACTTCACCAATTTGCGAAAGTGAAGGAAAAAACCTCAAGAGAAACCAGGCTCAGTAGGGCACGACCATTTCTCCTATGGCCAAGCGTCTTGTGCAGAGCTGCAGTCTAGGCGCCGGAGGCTGGTGAACGCTGGACGACAGAGAAGACTCGTCTTTCACTGGGGTCCCACTGGAATCAGTCCTTTTCTCTCCACTCCTCCATGACCACCACAGCAGCTCCTCAGGATACGGCCTGGTCTTGGATTATGGAAACCTTGGGGTCATCTCTTCACAGGTCTTGGTTTGCATTAGTGGCACTGCATAGTCTCTGGGGG
>CAIGQV010019070.1:26204854-26217030 GCA_903798115.1 Danio jaintianensis | reverse complement strand
CACTGTAAGTACATATTAGTTAAGGCCACTTAATATAAAGTGGGACCAGAAAATCAAACACAGAGTCTCAAAAACCTCTTTGCACGAGGAACTACTTTCTTCCGCAAGTCATTCACATCTGCAGATGACATCAAAACAGCAGAAACCATTGCTCATTCACCAACGTCACTTTAGAACTATTTGAATGATTCTCTAGTGTAATGTCTAAAATTATGACAAAATAGGTGATTTTTGCTCACATTTTAAGATTATAAGGCTGAACCGCATGAAATGCCTTCAGTCTACAGAGATTTCCCAGTATTTCTCTGTTCCAATCAGGATATCACAATAATTAACCCTGAAAAAGCCAAAGCAAAGCAAACACTAGCAGTTTCTGTGGTATAAATACAGCACTACAAAATACAAAAGAGAGAGATCGACTTAGAATGTCGCTTACCTGCTTTATAATGATTTGTTCAGCTGTAGTTTAAAACTTACGTTGAGAAAATGCTGAGTTTTTCTCCCTCTAAGGACTTATTATGAAGTCTCTGTTGCCATCTTGTGGCGGAACGTCAACCGGCACTTTCTTTGGTCTTCCCAATATTACAGGCTAATGGGGGCCGATGCGCTGAATCACCAAAATTATAAATATTTAAAAATAGGCACTATCTTTATAAATAAACAGCATAGTTGCAATCTAATCAACTAGATTCTCGACTAAAAAAGCCTCAAAAGTACATTATGTTGTCCAACAGCAGCAATATTTGTCAAACTGTAGAGTGTCCTCTCCTTGTCACTGTATGTGGGTGGAGTAATACACAAGGGTGAAGGGTGAAGAGGCTGTAAGAGTGCTGTTATAGAGTGCAGAATATCACATGGCAATCAGTCAATCAGATTCAAGAACAGACAGAACTGTGTGTGTGTGTGTGTGTATATATTATTATTATTATTATTATTATTATTATTACTATTATTATATCAGTTTCTCCTAAATGAACAAAAGACTATAACTTTCTTTGTTCAAGGATGCCATTATTTGGATTCATCTTATATCTTCCCCATTGTTACTCTGTGATTGTGAAGTAAACAAAAAGCCCTTGATTTTAGTCTCTGTAGTGTCAATGCATGTGAAGCCTCTCTCTGTCTCCGGCATAAACCTGCAAGAATTCACAATGACAAGAATCCCAGGCTACTTATGAAGTCGAAGAACAATCTGTCATAAATGTAGAGCATTCTGACCATGACCTTGTTGATTATGCAGCAAAAAAAATCCCTGACAGCCTGGTAACTTTCTCTTGCTGTTTGTCTCAATGCAGAGCCTGTTCTATTCCATATGGTGCATCATAACCTTAAATGCATGTGTTTTTATGCAGAGGCATTAAAAACATGCTGTCCTTCTGGTAGCGAACACACTACACTCATACATAAGCCTTTTTGCAACATTTTTACATCTTCATTTGCATTAAACAATTAGCAATCTTCTTTTCAAGAGCTGTTTTACTCATTTTTGAAGTAACAACAGATAATTCAATGTTTTAACTTTATAGTTTTTGTCACAAATATATCATATAATGTGCTATTTTAGTATAACTGAGATACTATTGCAACTTTTATTAACAGTTTAAATAAAAGTTTTTGGTAACTTTTAGTTTAAGTAGCAACTCACACCAGTTAATACTGGCTTATTACCTGCCTATTATTAAGACTTTTTATTAGCACTCATAAAGTGTGATCTTATTTTACATCCCTAATCCTACCCAAAACCTAAACCCAACTGCTACCTTACTAACTAATAATAAGCCGCTAATTAGTCATTTATGGAGCCTGAAAATCTTAGTTAATGTTTGTCAGTAGCGTGGATTTTACATTAAAATAAAGTGTGCCCAAGTTATATATTCTATCTTCATTTCTTTTATCTTAAGTTTGAATCATTTAAAAAAAAAATTAAACACTACAAACACTATACATGATGTGGGTACAGCCAATTGAACACATGTATGACACAAAATTATGTTTCATTAAAAAACCTAAGGAGGAGCGCATTGAGATAATCCAAAATTTATCAGCAGATGGAAATGTTCAGATAATCAACTTAATGTGATAGGAGGTGTATTTGCCAGCTCCACTCTCTGAGTTGAGTTGTTTTTTAGCATCCCTCCATCACCCCAACTCGTCCTTGTCGATTTTTAATATCCTAGATAAGGAAGGAGGGAGGTTTGGGATAAATCCTCCCCTCAGACAGCAAACAAATAAGTAAACTCTTTATCTGATTAAGTTTGAACTCATGAAACCACCTTTTTGTACTTTGCACAGTAATGGTTGGATTAATAATTCTAATAAACCCGTCTTTTTAAAGAATTTTACCAAAATGTCATTGCCAGGTAAATTAAAGTGTCAGGTACAGTAAATGGCCTGTACTTTGTCCTTTGAGATGTACATTACTGTACTGTATGCACAGCGGAAAAGCTTTTCAAAGTATACAGTACTCCATTTACTTCAATTTGTGAGGGATCTGCTCATTGCCTGTGCTTTTCTCTTCATTGTTTATTTTCCTTGTTTAAAATGGAGTTATGGGAATATTTTAATCTCCTCATGCATACTGTCTTTAATAATTTACTGTTGCTCATTTTCTTTCTTTTGTGGTCACAAAACTTTGTGGTCACATTGTGGACACAAAAAAAAAAAAAAACGAAAAACGAAATCTTTCGTGCTAGTGAGCTACCAGTACCTTGAACAATAATCTAAATGTTAGTTTAGAGATGGACTGCGGGAAGTGCCCAAAAATGTGGTTACATTTGGTAAAGAATGATGGCAAAGCTAAGTGTAATTATTGTAATAAACTAATATGATGCAAGCAACCAGGAAGTGTTGTGTATTTTTAGGTTTTTAGTACTTTTTTGTATGTAGCTGAGCAGCTCAGTGCTGGTTTTTGTTTGTAACTTGAGTTGAAACTAAATACTGTATTCTCTCTGCTGCTCGTTCATAAACTGAGCAGGACACGCATGACTGAAGCATGCAGGAGAGACACATTTAAACTTTGTCATTGATAATCTTAGATTTTCTGTTGGAGTCTAAGAAATGTATGAAGTAGAATGTTCTCTTAACAGTTCCGATATGTTTAATCTTTTTACTTTACAAAAATAAATACATATTTTACTGCAAATTTGATTTTTGCAGTCTGCTTCATTCTCTTCAAACAGCAGCTCTCAGAGTGCCTGTCAACTGATGTTTTTCCATAAGATACAGCCTTTTTTTCATGTGTATAGTCTTTAATGTGCATTTAATCAAATTATTATATTCAAAGCAACATTCACGGATTCAAATTTAGCCTAAAAAATATCGGTAGATGGCGTTGCATGTGCTGGATGATAGTTTTTTTCTTTCATGTGATCAATTTCTGATACTTTACATGCTGTTTTTAATCAACGACACCTAATTTAATTACTTTCGATGAGCTAAAATATTTGTTAGACGAATTTTATAAAAGCAAAAGCATATATACTGAGGGGGGGGACCACTGCATTAATGCTCTCTCCTAAAACAAAATATGTGTATGTGAAGCAGGAACCAAAGAGTGAAATCCAAGATGTATACATCGGGAACTTACCTATAGAAGAAATCTGTCAAGCTGAGAGAAATTGGTTTGCTTGTACCAAGAGTCCAGTAATCTTTGGGGTTCTGTGGACTGTTTTGAAACCTGCATCTTCACTGGTGGAGCAGTTGTGTCCAGTTGTGGATGAACATCTTCAGAATTGAGATGCACTGGTCATTAGCCTAACAATTGTTTGGGTATATAGCCAGTTGCTGTCTGATTTGTACACCCTTCCCCAACCAACCCAAATCTTCCCTGGAATAAAAAGCATGGGTTGTATGAAATCATGGCTATGATTTCGTTAGCATATGTGCATAGTCGAACACACAGAATTTCAAACTATAATACTGTACATTTGATTATCAATATGACACATAGAAAGATTCATCCAACATTGATCAACTTCTGCACTTTTTCTATCCAATGTTTTTCTTGAAAGATGGCAAGCCATTATTTTTTATTTGTATTTTTTAGGGTTTTTTCACCTTTATTTGATAGGATAGTGGAGAGGGAGACAGGAATGAATGGGGAGCTGAGAGAGGGAAAGGATCGGCAAAGGATCTCGAGCCAGGACTCAAACTTGGGTCGCCATGAGCATGTTGGTGCTCTATGTCACCACACTAACCACTATAGGATATAAGCTAATGTTGAGTATCCAAATGTTTTGAGTGATTAAAATGTCATCTTTAGCATTTTTTTTCTTCTTGTTTTCTCTTTTTTCCTTTCTTTTCAGGCTGTGAAACAGTTGTACATTGAGTGTAGATTGTACAGTATGCACAGTATTCACACATACTGTAAGCATACCCTAGCATACATTTGAAAACAGAAGTTTATTTTGGGCTTAAAACTACTTTTTTCACTGTCTACAGAAGAAAGTAAGTCATATGGTTTCTTTCGACAAGGCTAACTAAATGATAACTGGAATTTCCCTCCAAAAAAGTAAATTTTTGGATGTGAGATCTTCAAGAGTGAATTTTCTTTGAGTGTGGGCTGAAGGTGGATTGATTATACAGCAGTGAGTCTCATCAGTATCCTTGTCTCTTATCTGTGCTCAGGGTTGCACTTCTTCCTTGCATGTCCACATCGTTTCTCTCGTACGGACCATCTGTTCCATGCTGCCAATCTTTGCTGGTTGCCAGATCCTGCTTCCTTGATCCTCCGTTCTCTCACCGACTGCAGCTGAGAGGATTCAACCCGTTGTAACATCAGAGGTAATCCCTCTTTTTGGCGTTCACTCATAGAGGCTGATTAGAGGACGCCCTGCTAAGTGTCTCAAATACACTAGTACTGTTGTGTTTACCTGAATCTCGCAAAGGTCAGTGCCTAACATAGCTCTGAGGATTGTGAGGAAGTGACTGTGAATAGGTGAGAACAACTATTGCTATTTAGAGTCAGCATTTATGCATGATTATTTTATTTTTCAAATAACATTTTTATTTTGATACCTGTACCAACTAATACAGTAGTCATCACTCTTTTAGGTCAAACAAGAGTATTTCAAGTCTGTTTGGGTTGCACGAATCCCCAAAGAACCTGTCTGGGCTTGGTTCAAATCCCACATCCCATATCTCTCCCTTCCTCTGCTGTATAGAAATATCAGAGGGATCAAATGAAATGCTGAGAAATATGGAGACTGAGAAAATGGACACATTATACCATATATATGACACACTATACCATACCGCCTGTGACCTACTCCTGTCTAGGAGATTGAGTCTATGGTTAGGAGTCTAGGTTTCAGATCCATGAAATGCAATGATAGGGCATAGATTTAAGGTGAGGATTGGTTCACGCTAGTTGGATAGTTAGTTTTAGATCTGGCAATGCAGAGTCAATAATCCAAACCCACATCATTCCTTCAAGGAGTTTTGGTTGAACCCAGGAAGGATTTAAACCAGACACTTTATTTAGATCAGTGATTCACATGCTGTGTTTAAGTCCTCTTGGGACATTCATACTTACTAGTTGACATGTCATAATAACAAAGTCTAGTGTGCTCAAGTCACTTGCCTAGGCAGAAGATGGTGGTGTAAATTATTTTGATACATTCTAAGTAAATACAGCAAGGATTCTTAACTCTGCTTATAGAAAATAAAGAACAAACTAAACAAAACTATCAATTGCAACCAAAAATGTATTGTCAACAACAAATGTTGCATCCATCGATTCCACCATGTTTCTCATTGACACGTCCAACTCGGAAATCCAAGGTTTTGCAATTGGGTTTTCCACATGTAATAATGACTTTGGGGTGGCTTTCATGTGTTCAACTCATGACATGACATCACTTCCAGTTGTGGTGAACTACAGTTTTACACATTTCAAGTCTTCCTGCCGGGCTCCACAAAACCACAGACATTTGTCAACTGAAACATTCATTCATTTATTCATTCATTCATTCATTTTCCTTCACCTTAGTCTCTATTTCAGAGGTCACCACAGCGGAATGAACCACCAACTATCCCGGCTTATGTTTTAAGCAGCGGATGCCCTTCCAGTAACAACCCAGTACTAGGAAACACCCATACACACTCATTCACACACACACTCATACACTATAGCCAATTTAGTTTATTAAATTCACCTATACCGCATGTCTTTGGACTGTGGGAGAAACCGGAGCACCCAGAGGAAACCCACTCAAACACAGGGAGAACATGCAAACTCCACACAGAAAGGGACTTGAACCAGCGACCTTCTTGCTGTGAGGCGACAGTGCTAACCACTGAGCTACCGTGTCATCGCCAACTGAAACAAATGTTGAGCATTCCGATTCCTAAATCCAAGCCAAAAATCTACTCTTTGGTCGATGGTTTAACGTGTTCACAAGCAGCCAGTTAATGGCTGTTGGGATCAAATTCTTCCTCCAAGTAATTTCTGGCAGAGTCAGAAGATATTTTTCTGCTGTGGGTCTTTAGCTACCACCACCGTCAAACAAAAAAACAATAGCAACGCCAAACCAGATGAGGCTACTGATAAAGCAAGTCAAGTGGACAGTGCTACGAGAATAGAAACTTATGACTTTTATTTACTTGTCCATCCAATTTTTATGTATCGATTGATTGAAATTATGACAACTGAGACCTTACAGTGTGATATGGAGATCAAGTTCATGCAGTCTGACAAGTTACAATTATAAAGGACTATTTAAAAAAAAAATGTTTAAAATGTTAAACATCTTAAAAGAGATGTACAAAATGTGAAGAGCTTTAGGATCCTGAATACTGCATTACTGATTGAGATATTTACCATACCTATTTGTAACAAAGCCAAAAGTTGTATTGGCTTTACATTACCCACATTTTGATTTAAGCTATCATTACAGTTTGTACTTGCAGTGAAATTCTGTTAATGGTTGTCTTGTTCATCCTTGTCCAGTTGATCTCTTTGTGTTAAGCATGCTTTTCCATTGTTTCCCTTCTCCCTCAAGAATGTTCATGCAAGGGTAATGCTTAATACAGGAGTGTAACTCATACCCACTTGGTCCAAAAGTCGATACATAAAATTACAATTCTGTAATCATTTACAGGTTTCTCACGTCACTCCTAACCAATATGACTAAATTTCTTATGTAGAACCCAAAAGACATTATGCAGAATCTCCAGGCTGCTATTTCCACACAATGAAAGTCAATAGTTAAGCCTAAAAAACACTATAAAGACATTATTTTAGCAGGGTATATATTTGTATAGTCTATATCACTGGGTTTTGATAGCTGGTGGTTCTGAAATAGATCTGTCATGATTTTGCCTTCAAAATAAAAGTATGTTTTAAAATAAAAGTTTCTATAAGCAAGAGAGCCTTTTTCCAGCTCCTAGGTGTGACCGTCAGTCTGTCCTCGGGATACCAAACCAACGGACAGACTGAGAGAAAGATCCAGGAAGTGGGGTGATTCCTGTGAACCTTCTGCCACGGTCGAGAGAACTCCTGAAACCATTTTTTGGGCTGGGACAAGTACGCGTAAAATTCCCTGCGTCAACCTGCCACTGCACTCATGCCCTTCCAGTGCGTACTTGGCTTCCAACCCCCTCTGTTTCCCTGGTCAAGGGAACCATCAGATGTCCCAGCTGTCGACCACTGGTTCCGGGAGAGCAAGGAGGTCTGGGACTCAGCCCACTATCATCTCCAGAGGGCTGTACAGAGACAGAAAGATTATGCTGAACACTCCCAGCTTCGAGGTTGGTCAGAGGGTATAGCTATCCACCCGGGATATGCGTCTCCGTCAGCCCTGTAAGAAGTTGAGTCCCAGATTTGTTGGTCCCTTCCCCATCACCGAAAGGATCAACCCAGTCACCTACCGGTTACAACTCCCACCTGAATACAGAATTCACCCAAATTTCCATGTCTCACTGTTAAAACCCTTCTACCCTCCTCTCTCCACAGAACCTGGTCCTGTAGAAGAGCCCCCTCCTCCACTCCTTTGTCGAAGAGGGTTCCATCTACTCGGTTAAGGAGGTTATCAACTCTAGACAGCGTGGTTGTAGATTGGAGTATTTAGTGGACTGTGAAGGCTATGGTCCAGAAGAAAGTTTTTGGGTTCCAAGAGAGGACATTCTAGATCCAGTCTTGCTTGAAGAGTTCCAGAGTTCCCCTCCCGAATGTCCTGCCCTCAGAGGCCGTGGAAGATCCCCACGCCGTCGAAGGAGAGGGCGGTCAGGAGACAGTAATGTAACAGCAATGCCAGGTTTTCACCCCTCACAGTCACCCCAATCACTCCGATCACCATCACCTGAGTACTGATTAGTCACACACCTGTATGTCATCCCCAATCATCACTCCAGCCCCATAAAAACCTGCACCTCAGCTCACTCAGTGTCCGGCCTTGTTGTTAGACAGAAGGACAAACTCTCACAGTCAGTGATATCTAGCATTTCTGATAATTACGTGTCTCATTTCCCTGTTATCTCCAGTGTTCCTCGTCTCTCTTCTTCCTAGTGTGATTCCCTTCTGGTCTCGTCTGGTGTCTGTCTCCCGATTCCCTCCTTAAACCTGGTTCTACCTCCAATCTCCGGTTCCTCCAAATCATCCTCTGGTCTCTCCATATCATTCGATCCACATCTCCAATTCCAAGCTGCAATAGACTTTGTTTGGTCATTTCTAATTCATCTGCCATCAAACTCAATAAACTGTTTACGTTATTCACAGTTCTGGTCTCCGTTCTCCTTCTGTGACACTGTCACAGGCAATTCTAGAGTCATTTTTAATCAATCAGTTTCTTAAATGATAATTTATCTTTGGGTTCTGGCCTGTCATTAATTTATTCATTCATTCATTTCCCATTGCCAAACTCACTTGCCAACCACTGGTTTATATTTAGTCGTGTGTAATTAGTGTCTACGTGTGTTTTTTAATATATAGAGATATATGAGATATATATATATATACTACACCTTAAAAAACAACTTAACCCTTTCTTTCTTTTATTGTGGTCTGAATGATTTTGTAGTAAGAATTTTGCTATTTTTTTTATTAAACAAATTGAGAACAAATAAGTTAATTTAAAACAAATAAACATATTATACACAACTACTGTATAAATTTGTATTTATTTTCCTTTTTTACATGAAAAAATTGTCAGGAAAAATACATAAAATGTGTAAAATAAACTAAAAGAACTGAATGAAATAATTAATAGAGATTAATTTTTATTTCTAAACATAATACTTTTAATAACAAATTTCTAATAACTGATTTATTTGATTTTTGCCATGATGACAGTACATAATATTTTACTAGATATGTTTTTAGATACTAGTATTCAGCAAAAAGTGCAAATTTAGCAAATATTTGCAAAAAATGAGCATCACATCACTGACCCCATTTGACTCATGCTCCATATTTGAATCATTGTCTGAGGCACTGAGCAAAAGTCATGTGTTCCGTGGTACTAGTCAGGTGATGTTTCCTTGACTGGTGCTGAGTTTGCTCGTGGATCACCTCCAGGTGTTCCTTTGTTAGTATATGACAGTCACATCCCTGAACTGACTGAGGCGGCTCCTCTCTGAAATAAAGCTTCCAGAACAAAGCCAGAGAGAGCTGTGGCATTGCATTATTCAGCGCATTGAACATTTTCTGTCGTGAAATGGCATGCGCTTGTGATTGTGCCAATGACTCAAACAACATCACAATATGCGGTTTACATCAAAAAGATGCTATTCAAGGTCTCGGGCTTTGAAAGCTTGTTATTGCTGATTTAATTTCCATTTGAATTTTACATATAATAACAGACCGTGTGCTGCTTTCGTATCTGTCAAATATGCATTTAAAGGAGACAGTTGAGCCAAATTAAATCCTGTTATCATTTACTTACCCGCATGCTATTCCAAACAATTTTCTGTTCTTTTACTCTGTGCAACACAAAATGAGATATTTAGCAGAATGTTCAGGCGCCTCTTTTCCATATAATGAAAGTGAATGGTGACCAAGTTTTAAGGCACAAAAAATGTAAAAAATATATAATGAAAAAAAAGTTTGTTGGATATGCATATAGTTTTTTTGGTGTTAAGCTGTGGTAGAAGACAAGATCAGTGAATTTATTGTAAATAAAACTTTTTTGTTTTGCAAATAAACCTCAAAATGTCATGTTTAACTCAATGTGTTACTTGATGCTTTGTAATTACTTGTAAAATCTAACAGTATTTATAATAATACTTATAAAGGTATTATTAATAATAATAATAATAATAATAATAATAATTATTATTATTATTATTATTATTTTATATACAGACATGTTATTAAGTTATATAATTTAATGCGATTGATTGGTGTCACTTTTGGTCACCATTCACTTTTATTGCATTGAAAAAAAGCAGCAAGAACATTATGCTAAATGTCTCATACAGAAAAAACTACTGGAGCGACATAAGCTTGATTGAACGGTGACATAATTTTCAGATTTAGGTGAACTATTCCTTGAAAATCCATTGTAACATTCCCATTAAATACATAAATTTGTAAGATGGCGTCAGTGTTTTAGCTAAGCTCTGAAACATCAAGCGCAAATCTAATTTTAATGGAGTGGAACAAATGTACTTCAGAAAATGTGTGATTTTTGGGACTAGATCTACACTTTTTCAGTCTTGCATTATTCAGAATTAAATGCATTATTTATAGATATGTAAAAATCAGATCAGGGAAACATGGTGGTGTGAGGTACATGCGCTTATGAGTTTTGCTCTCATCAAAGTGAAATAAAATCATTTGAATAAATAATGATGACACAGAAACATCTATTCAGCCTAATGATGCTCCAAAGGCGGAGGGTAGTTTTGTGGAATATTAATCTTTAAATGGTGCAAATTGCATCAGGACTTGTATAGACTAAAGGATTGTGTAAGTCTGCATTATAATTTCACCATATCTCTGGGAAAGAGCTGCCTCTGTTGCTGGTGGAGGATGTTTACTTTACATATTAGTATGTATGCGAGCATCTCCGGTGCCTACTGCGGGTCTTCTTTTGAAGATACTTTTTCAAAATCACCTTGGGCTTGATCTGTGCAAACAGCTGAATCAGCTTTCAGCGCTGGCTGTTATTCTCAAAGTCAAGCGTTGTTTGTTCCAGGTTTCCCATCTTAAAAGCTTCGTTTGAGTTCACAAAAGAGGTAAGATGAAGGCTGAGCTGAACCGCAGCCAGTGTAACGCTGCTCATTCAGTCAGCATTTTAATTATACACAGCGATCGCTAAAGCAACCGTAACTTTGGCTCCTGCTCATATTTAGAGTTTGGTTTGTGTTTTTAGCTAAAATTAGCATTTTGTTTATTCGGTTTGTGTAATATTTTGAAACACTAGAACTCTAACAAACTAGATAACTTTCGTGTTGGCTTAAAAAAAGCATAGCAAAAAAGTTTAAAGCTAAAGAGAAGTTTAAGGCTAAAAAGGGAAATAGTTTTAAATAGTTTTAAGTTTCCTATTTTTATGTGCGGATAGCATGATAAATGGTCGAAGACTGAGCTGTGAGAGCAAAGCAAAGTGAAACTGGTGGCTCAAGTGGTAATAAGAATCATTACCAAATGTTTGATTCTTTTGATTCTTGATTCTCACATACAGTAGGAGTGGTGGAAAGATAAAAAGAAGAAGCACTGACAGTGGAAGACAAGTAATTACCAAGACTTGGACATTTGTTGCAGATTTGCTTGTATTAAGATGTCACCAGGGAATTTTTTTATGAAGTATTTTTTTAAACCAAAGAGCATGAATGGAGCATTTTTTTAAACCAAAGAACATGGATGGAGCATTTTTTTAACCAAAGAGCATGTTTGGAGCATTTTTTTAAACCAAAGAGCATGTTTGGAGCATTTTATAAATCAAAGAGCATGAATGGAACATTTTTTAAACCAAAGAGCATGGATGGAGCATTTTTCAAACCAAAGAGCTTGGGTGGAGCATTTTTCAAACCAAAGAGCTTGGATGGAGCATTTATTATTATTTTTTTTAAACCAAAGAGCATGGAGGGAGCATTTTTAAAACCAAATGGATGGGAAAAAAAATTAAACAAAAGAGCATGGATGGAGCATTAATAAATGAGCAGATGGAGCATTTTTAAAACCAAAGAGTATGTATGGAGCATTTTTAAAACCAAAGAGCATGAATGGAGCATTTTTT